>CM023453.1:87897017-88477017 GCA_013339765.2 Haemaphysalis longicornis | reverse complement strand
GTGGCCGAACGAGTAATGAGCGTCTCACGTTGAGGACTCTCCGAGCCCTTCTCGGTTCCTGTAAATGACGTTTCGGTATGTACATGGTCCTCCTCATCGCTACAACAGGAATGGAACAACTGGGAATTATCGGTTGTTTCGGTGGAGAGCTGAGAGCAATTATTTTGAGCGAAGAAGTTGGGTTAAAACGAGAGTTGCTTCCGGTCCACTATATTAGTAACTGTTAACGCCAAGGTAATGATGAAAGACATAATAAACAAACTAGTTAGAGAAGCTGATAAAGGTTTAGTTATTGATTCTAAATGGGAAGCGCGTGTTTTGGAATTGAAGTCAGTCACTGTTCATGCATGTCCACTTTTTATGGTATATTTGCCTCTAATCTATCTACTTCTTAAACCGAGCTTCGTATGAATCTGAGCACGTCCTTACCAAAACATTCAGCGTGTATGCCCCACAGAACAGCTGCATTCGAAAGAGTAAATCTGGCAGCGATATAGGAACTATACGCGTTTTCGAACAGATTGAGACACCAATAACACGCATGGCGTCTTCACGTCAGATGTTTTCTATTTTTGTTGCGCAAAATCGGGTTAGAAGATGATTTTTATGGGACGTTGTCCCGGTCTGCGCATGCCCAGTGGAGGTTCCCTGGTGTGGTGGGTGTATTTCTAGCCGCTGGTTGTTTGGTAAAACGTTTATTGAGCTTAAAGGGAAGGGGCCATGGAGGAGGAGGAGGAGGAATAAACTTTTATTGACTCCCAATCTGACTCCGTGTGTGGAGGCAGGCCGCAGACCATTGGGGGGGACTCCTTAGTCCAGGAGTCCCTGGCTCTGGCTGGCCATCCGAGCCCGTCTCAGCAGCTTCAGCTGGGAGCCGGGTTAAGAGCTGGACAGCTGCGCCGCCCACTGTGAAGGGGAAGGGTGGGGATTGGGAGGGAGGTCGGGTGTGTGGGAGCATTCCCATACCATGTGATAAAGGGTACCCCTTTCGGGGCAAAACTTGCACTGCGGTGAGTGAGAGGTGGGGAAGATCAAATGCCATAGCGTATTGGGAAGGAAGGTCCGGGTTTGAAGTTGGCGGAGAGTGATTTCGTCAGCCTTTGTTAGAGAGGGGTGAGGTGTCGGGAAGGTGCGACGAGACAGCTTATAATGTGTGAGATTGCCGTTGTAGGTGAGTAGGGGGTGGGCATCCAGGGTGGGAAGAGGGGGTCGGGGGATGGTGAAAAAATAGGCCAATGCCACGAAATTGTGTTCGAATTTAAAAATTTCCCTGCGGTATAAATTGCTTCGCAGCTCTCCACCATAGCCCACCCCATGTGAATTTCCGGCATGTAAAACCGCTATTTTAACTTTTGTTCCAGCATTTTGTTCCTTGCTTCTGCGTAGCATAATATCCCCTAAATGAAGTTATTTCTGGTGGAGGCGGGAAATGTAAATACCCGTGTGTCGAGATTTCGGCCAGGATCCCCAGGTGGTGGAAAAAATTCCCCATCCCTCCACTATGGTATTATGGTAAAACCGTACGTGTAAAACCTCCGGAAATCTCATTTTATCAGCAGGGCTGTTCAGGCCGACACAAATCCATCCGTCACACCAAAAACCTCGAAGACACTGTCGCGGTGTGGATACCTTCATCACCCACCACTCTCAGTACCATGCTCAGCCACAAAACCTCATCTACGGTTACCGAACTTGCAGCACTGCGGCTGGCATTTGGCTCATACCATCGAGCAGCCTGCACGCGCTAGGGCCATCTTCACGGACTCTCGAGCTGCACTGCAATGCTTGGCGTCTTTCCCAAAAGATCAGCTTGTGTTGGATGTATTTACACGCTTTGCATCTTCAATCTCTGCAGGCGCGTCATCAAATAACACTCCAGTGGCTTCCTGCCCATTGCGGAATAACTAGAAATGTGAAAATCCATAGCGCATAACCAACGTGGACCACAAATACCGGTACCATTTTCTTGGAAAGATGCTTCAGCACTTGCACCCAGTGTGGCATGGAGTACGCAGCGATCGATTTGGGAGTACGCATTTTATTATTACGCGCCCCTCTACTCTATCGACCCGCATTGTAATTTTAGCATGCCACCCGAAATATCCAAGCATGATAAAGCAGTGCTCCATCGTATGCGGTTGAATGTCGAATACACGCGGTGCTGCTGTTACAAAATCAACCAATCCACTTCGCCACTGTGCCCACAGTGAGATGTGCGTGAAGATCTGCAACACCCACCTGTGATTGTGCGCGATTTAGTACGCAGAGTGTCTCACGCAGTGTCTCTGGGCCGGCCGCTGTCCGTACGACTGGAACTGAGGAACGTATTCGGTCCCTGGAATTCTTCCAAACGGGCCTCTCGTGCTACAAAAGCCTTATTGGCCTACCTAAAAGACACAAGCCTTGGTCAGACTTTGTAAATAGCTAAAATCATATGTGTTCCTCTTTATCATTATAATCATCATTGTCACCGTATTCATCTGGTGTAGCAAGCCAGGCAGCTTAGCTCGGCTGACATCGCCAGTCTCGTTAATGATTGCTGTCTCTCTCCCCCTCGAAGCCTCAATAAAAAGTGTGGGTAGGGAGGTCCCAGAAACGGAACCCTGGACCCTGACGCCACTCCAGGGGTGGCGTAAAGGTCCCGCCCGGCCACCCCACAGGCCCGAGTGGTACGGGGTTATCAGAGGCGGGGAACAATATAACATGTGCAACCAACTGGAAAGAAAATTAAACGCTTCCCGTGGTCTGAACCGAACCTGGGTCCCTCGTGTCATAAAACCGGCGTCTATCCGATCGAGCTATCATCGCTTTCCGGCAGCACAGCATTTCCTTTATTGCGTTCGTAGCGCGAGCGTTGGCTTTGGACTTGGTCGCGGGTTCTAGCGCATGCTCACGCGATCCGCTTTGTGAGAGATGTGAAAGCCTGGTGGCCAAAACGATCCGAGCCTGTTAGAGACGGAGAACTTTCAGCGTCAAGTTCGGAAATAGGTGCAACAGCCGGGTCTCCGAAAAAGGGAGACGGGCCGCCAGCTCTGCTGTTTTTGTAGGCTTGCGCCACTACTGCAAGCTGCGTCAATTTTTTTTAAATCGAACTCATTCCCATTAGCTTGCGGTAGCGTTTCGTTTTAGTGTTGCAGTTTACAATTTGTACCCCCTCCTTTTTTTCGGCGGCTAGTCGCGGCAAGGACGGAAGGGCGCAGCTTGCGTGGAAAGCGGGAACTGCAATTCAGCCGAAGACGTCAGAAGAAACGTACGCGCCCGGAAAGGGAAGTTCGCCACGGGACCGGGCGGCGCTACGAGTAGTCGTTTGCCTACAAAGATACGGCAGTTAGTCTTTTTGTTGTGTCGGTAATATCCGCCCCGCCGTCGCCTTTATCACCGGACTGCTCTCAGCTAGCAGCGCTGCGCTGCTATGTCTAGTTGCTGCTCGCAAGTGCCGTGAAGGTGTAAAAGGCAGCTATTTCCAGCCTGTCTGTCGTTCGACGCCGTTTCATGCTGTCCCAACTCCCGGTGCCCCGTATGCGTGTATACTGTGAATTAACGCTGTGGCCTGTGCGACTAAAGAAGCGGTAGTTTGTCTTCAAGATGACGTGCTGCGTTCTATCGTGGCTGTTTTTCCATGGGCGTACCCGCACTCATCGCCTTCTTAGCCTGGCTTAAACTTGCCGACGCCGATTTGACACTTCTGTTCAAGTCCAAGTGGGGTCGCCCTATCGGTAAGTGCAACCCTGAATGGTTTCAAGGCGGCTAGCTGTCCTGCTCACCGTAAATGTTTCTCCCGCGGAGCTTCTCGTAGCGACTGCAAGTGTAGTTTCTTTCACTTCTTCCTTAGCTCTAAGGTCACTCAGTGTCCCTCTTTGTGAACAAAAATAGGAAGGCAGCGGCACTATTGATTTATGCGCTCGTGAGCGCTTGCGTTTGTCTTCTTTCTGTTGTCCTTGTTGAGTCGCGCTCTAATTTTTACCAAATGTGCACCAACTTGCTCAACAGTGTGTTCTCGTGAGAAAGCGTCATGATTTGCGGTCGCTGACTTTTGAAGTGATGTGCGCGGCCTATTTGTTTTGAGAGAGAGAGAGAGAGAGAGAGAGAGAGAGAGAGAGAGAGGAGAGAGGGGAGAGAGAGAGAGAGAGAGAGAGAGAGAGAGAGTAAAGTTTATTCAGGATCAGGTGGTGGGATCCGGACAGCCCTAGTCCCGCCGGTCTTCTGAAGTGCAGAGATCCAGCACCCTCCTGACGTGGGGTCACCAGATGCAGCTGGTCAGGAAAGGAGGTAGCCTGAGCCAGGCAGGTGGGACTCAGAAGGATGCGCTGCTTTGTTTCTGGGTGGACTGCAGATATTTCGGGAACAATGCGGGGGCATTCCCGAAGTACAGCCTCCCAAATTTTTAGTAATATAGCGGGAACGACGACCGATCGGCATGTCAGCTCCTTATCACGGTGTTCAGCAGCGAAATAGGCGAGAGTACGCGAACGCGCATAGGGCTATCTGCTGTACGAGTGTCGTCTGCTACGCTGTTTCCTTGAGAGTGGTACACCCCCGCCGCTGCATCTGAATGACTTTGTTCACGAGAAACGGTGGTTATTTGAAGCGCATACGCATATAAAATGCGCGCTTGATTTTTCTTTCGGATCACTTGCCCCTCACAGCGTGAGGAATGCCACTGGAAAGATAAATAAAAGTAGAACAGGGCGGGTTTCTTGGCCGGAATGGCCTCAGGCAGCTGCGCGATATAATGCGATGAAAAAAAAATTTGATAAAAATAAAACTTGTGCTCCACGCTGTTTAGCTACCTTTGGCGGTAGCGAAACGGCCTTGCGAGATAAGAAACACAGAGGGTTTGTTGCCCTGAGGAGAACAGCGGAGCAGACGACACTCCATACAGCAGATAGTTCTATGCGCTCGCTGTCGCCTACTTCGCCGGTGAACACCGTGATAAGGCGCTGACATAGGGCGATCGGTCGTCGCTCCCGCTATATTATTAAACATTTGGGAGGCTGTACGTGACTGGAATTGGGATTAGCCTCCGCCGTAGTTTAAAGTGGGGTGTTCGTTTGCACCTGACGAAGTAGTGTGCCTTGTTCTCTAGTTAGGTCGGGGTGCGGAATAAGAAACTCCCTCCTATTCAGTTTAAACTGAATGAAGGGCGCAATCACGGCGAAGCTTTTAATCCACGTTGACACGATGTCGTATATCTCTTTCTGCGTGTGAGATTCCTGATGACATATTAAAACAAAAGCCTGCTTTTTCTTTTTGTTTCTCTTGTACGTTTGACAACGTGAGCGTTGATTATGCGAAAGTGGGGAGGAGCAGTTAGGAGGAAACCCGCGTGGGATATAGAATGCGTGTGCACGTTACGTGTCTTGGCCTGCGTATATGTGAGAGAACCGCTACGCTGGAAACCTCAGTGCATATTAGCAGTTCGCCATATATACATTTAAAAAAATATTGTCCTTCTGCGGCTACTTAACCACAAAAATTTTGTTCTGTCTGTCTGTCCCTCGATTCATTCGCCCGGCAAAAAAAAAAAATAAAAAATCCGTACTATATCTTGTGGCAAACATTGTGGAGCAAAATGGAAACATTAGACATATTTTAGCCAAACCTCAATGCGTAAATGATATGAGCAGGGTTCTTTTTTATATACGTAGATGCTTTATTTTGTAATCTTCCTTCCCTTATTCCTTTCCTTCTTTTGTGCGCGTCGTACAGCAAGGTGTCACCAATCGCAACAAGACAAGCAGCGATGCACCCAGCGGAAGCTGTAAATCATACCGGCAAAAAGTGGCCGCTTGCATTCTTCATAAGGTTGCGGTGACGCCGAGTAGTTTTTTTCGCGGGCTTTTTAAATTTGCCGCCAGCTGACCGGCCTTCAGAATAATAGTCTATGGTATTACGGGCACGACCTTTCCCTCTTTTGCCAAGTTGGTCGTACCGGAGTTTCACGGTTCCCGTTCGACCGCATATAGGGAGCGCAAAAATCTCGTGCACACAGGAGGTTGTGTGGCTAGGGTTCCGTGCATTTTTCGGCTTCGAGAACAAAAAATAACCAGGGTATTCGTGTCATTGAAACGGGGGGCGTTGTAAAACGAACGTTCCGCTGTGTGCATGCGTTATTAGCACGCGGCCATTACTACAGCCGCACGCCGCTAAAAATATGATTTGGACCCCAAGCTTATCCCTCTCCTGATTTGGATATTCATTTTGAGTGGATTAGTTACCGGTAGACCAAAATAAGGTGTGTGAGTGTATGTATGTGTCATCGTTAGGAATGACCACCGACAACGTTAAAGAGAAAGAAAATTTGCTGATACCTATCGCCTAAATTCCTTGTCAGCGTTAAGTCTGGGCTAAAAGCTTCGCTTCATGACGAGACTAATGCTCAGTGTTTTTTTTGCTGGTCAATAATCGCCTATATTGGCGGTAATTCGTGCCGGAGGGATTTTATCACTGCAGCCACTGTGTCCTCGTGCTCGACCACATGGAGTGGGGTCAACCAGGAACACGGCCTCGTGTTGCGCTATCAGCATCGGCCAGGAGATACTGACATTGCCGTCGTTGCTGTCTACTTATGAGTCAATACTGCAAGAGCCATGCGAAAGCCTAAAGTCGTTTGTGAACTTTTTACACTGACCCTGGAAATCGCCGCTGCATTTGTCTAAAAGGGAGGCTAAATAAAAAAAAAAAAAAAATAAACACGACTGTTAGCCCGAGATTTCGGCGCACGTTCGACGTCCTCAATGCGTCTACGTCATTTCGTAGCTCTCAACTACAGCACATTTCATTTATCCAGGGTCTCAATTCTCAGTTTTGTCCATGTAATGTCATCTTCGGCGCGCCAGCTGTGCGCCGTAAGACGGCACTGCTCCTCGTGCATGCGCAGCCCGGCCCTCCAGGAGCCACGCGAAACTGCTCAACCTCGGCCAGTGTAGCTCACGCTACAAAATACCGAGCGTGCATCTCGTGAGGAGCGCCCGGCGCCGGCCAGGCTTGCGCGTGGGCTTGTGTCACGTGACGAGCTCGTAAAAAAATGCCAAGAAAAAATACCGAGCGCTCGTGAGCGTGCGCCTCCTCAGGAGAGTCCGGCGTCGCCCTGCTCGACCTTCAAGAACACTCTGCTCAGCGTCCATGGCGGGATCCCTCGCGTGCTGTTCCCATCGCCAGTTCACGTGCGTTCGCGCCTGAAGTGGGGAGCACGGACGCCGAGTTCGCGAAGCCGGTTGCTGCGGGTTCTAGCGCGTGCTAACGCGCTCCACTCTGGGGAGTGTGAAGGCTGCGGCAAAAGATCCGCACCTGCCATCATGGAGAACTTCGCGCGCAGTTCGGAAATCTTGTGTAGGTGCAACAGCTCGGGAATCCAGAACGAGGGGAGGTGCCGCACTCTGTTTTCAGCCGCTCCCCTCATATTCTAACACTATGTTTATTTATTTTTCCTCTGTGCCCGCCGTTCAGGTGCGTTACGCTGAGGGGGAAACAAGTCGCGAAGGGATTTGTGCGGGTTCTTTGCTAACGAGTCATGCGAGGAGTGGTGCTGCGGCAGTCCCAGAAGGAGAATTTTCATTCCAAGTTCGGAATTTTGAAGGAAAACGTGAAGAATGGGGGGCGGCAGCAGCCAGAGCAAAACAGTTCTAAATGGCTTAGTCGACATAAGCGATGCAAGCTGCGCCAATCTTTCTACATGTTCGTGTTTATTAACGCTTTTCCTATAGCATGTCGCATTCGTAAACGATGCAAGTTAATTTCGGTATCGGTCTAGCCCTTCTTGCTTCAGCTATCCTTTCGAAGTAGTGGAAACCCGTAAAGCGCGGAAGATAAAAATAACATTTCTAAAATTGAATACCACCTATTCAAACGGAATTTCTGGTGTGCGCATACCTGTATATGTCCAGTTTAAAAAAAAAAAAACCATTTGGACCTAACTTCCGCAAGAAATTGTAAATGAAACTTAATGGTACAGTCAATGCTCGATTTAACGAAAGTTCAGGGGACTCTCGAAATATTTAATTAAATCAAGAACTTCGCAAATGGAGTTACGCATTTCATGGTCACTTGATTCGTACATTGGATTATATACGGTACCGGCAATCAGCAAGCTTATGCGGCGTCGTATTTGCGAAGCGTAAATGCTAAAAAAAGTTATGGCCCGCGCGTATGGAAAGAGACCGCGAAAATGGTTCATTCATTCAATTCATTCATTTAAACATTCATTCCCCACCAAAGAGGTCGGTGATGTTTGCTTGCGTCCGCTTTATAAGCAACGGCCTCATGGATTCTTCGTAAGTTTGTAGTGCGTCCAGTGCGTCTTCCGTATCGCCGTGCGTTCCGGCAAACATCCGCAGCAGACAAAGAGCATCCATCACTTGACCCCGTCTGGGCCTCTTTCCTAACATTCATTTAATGTTGGAAACTGCGCCAGTGCCATTTTTTTAACCGCTGGCGCCGTATGGTGAAACCAACTCAAAATTACAACTCCCGCTATGCGCCGCCCAGTTTCGTAATAGCGGGGCAAACGTGCTCGCTCATGTTTTCTTTGGAACGTTATGAATCAATTTTTAGGCGTCCTCTGCACAACAGACCAAAAATTAATTTTTTGAGTTGAATGTTTGACGAAAGGTTCGTTAAGCCGGGACAAATCATGATGTCGGCTTCGTTATTCAGAGTTAGTCAAATCACTGAACTCTCTGTGCGTCTGAGGTGGGATCGGGATATCTTATTTAAATCGGGACTTTCATTAAACTGGGTTTCGCTAAATCGAGTTTGGACTATGGGACGCAAACACGTAAAAAAACTGACAGACGGTTCGGCTGCACCAGTCACGGAACAGCGTGTGAAAGCGGCACACATTCAGGCGTATAAAGCGTACCCAATACCAAACTCTGGTTATGTGCTACTCTGCTGCTACGTATACACCGCTAGGTTTCAGAGTACGTGCTCGTGCCGTTACAGGCAGATCAAGAAACAAAAAGTATAGAAAGAGATGTGCGGTGTCCTAACAGATGGCGCGCAGGCAGTGTGAAGGCGGGAAAATTGAATTGCGGGGACCAAACCTCTCAATTGATCCTGAGAGGATGGGGAAGGGGATGGAGAAGGGGAAGGGGAGCGTGTGGGAGGATGGGAACGAAGGAGTTACAACTCCTTCGTTGCCCCGCCAGTGTTGCCCGACTGTTTCCCCGCCCTTGTCACCTATATATAGGTGACAAGAGCGGGGCAATACTGCCGTATTACGACATTTTCAGCGTTGAAAGTGGCACTTCTTTTTTTTTTTCGGTTGGAGGGGGGGGGGGGGGGCTACGCAGTATATTGTTAGAACAGGCAGACCGAAGAAACATACAGAACTCGAAACTGCTGCAAATGGAGATATCCTCAAGTAAGTCTGTGCTTCTTTTCCAGGCACCTTGAAAGGGAAGGTCGTGTGGATAACGGGCGCATCCAGCGGCATCGGTGAATACCTTGCATACGAGCTGGCAAAAGTAGGTTGCCGTTTGATCCTCTCCGGCACCAACGAGGAAAACCTAGAGGCTGTCAAGAAGAATTGTCTTGGTAAGGAAATACCAACGTATCCTGCTGTATTTTTCCCACGCTGTTCACAATGCAGTCGCATGTTCTGTCATTCGTCTGCAGGCACGGGGCGTTAATTTCCCGAAGCAGCCGCCCTGTTATACAATTGTGTAGTGCACTCCTGTTCGCACGCTGACTCTTAGAATAATATTTCAAATACTCAATAAATCATAACGTGCACGCTCACGACCACACACGCACCAGACCACCACACCACCACATCACACACCACACTCACCACAGACACAGCCACGCACGCACCGACAACGCACACACACGCACACCACACGCACCACCACACACACCCCACCACACCACAACAAAAAAAACACGTGAAGCTCAATTTCTTGGGCGGGAACATGAGTTATACCCCAGTCACACGGCATCTAATGTCATTCAAAGTGAATCACATTGGCTGTCAATGACATTCGGTTCGGCCGTGCGGGTCTACACGGCGAAACAAATGTCATTTATAGTGATAGCGCTGACGATTAGCGAGCTTGCAAAACCGCAAAATTATATTTAAAGCCCATCTAGAATGTCTTCACGCATAATATTTTTTTGAAAACATAAAACATAAAAACATAAATAAAAAAATATAAAATTAAGAAAATCACCTTGTTTAGGTGACATCAGCAGACATCAAAAGCCGAGACAAGTCCGCGAAAAATCCGTATTACGGTAGCGCGCGCACTGGGGACGAGATTTTCTTTTTTGTTAGTACTTGTTTGTCTTTCTTTATTTGAACAACCACACGAAGAGGGAAATATAAGTTTACTAACAGTTTTTAGAAACAATATTCTTTGGTTTATTACTGAATTTTCTTGTCTAGTGACGCGCCACTGCTGTCGAGGCTACTCATTTGGCCGCTAACTGTGCCGCCCAAATGTCATTCGCCTCAAATGTCATTCGGCATTCTCGTGTAGGGCCGAAATTAATGACATTTAGAGCGAATACTACGTCATGTTGCTGTGTTTTGTTTGGGTGTTCATGCGTGAGACTTGGTAGGTGCAAAAATGTTCATTTTCGTCTGCTAAATGATATCAAGGCATCCTTGAGGGACAGGTAACAAATTTTAGGAGAATACATTTAAAAAAATCCAAATGAAGGGTAATTTTAAACGCCCTAAACAGAAACTATTTTGCTGATAGCGCAATGAAACTTTTGAAATCGCAATTTTTAGGTCTACCAGCCCTACGTGTTCCTCCAAAAGGAATGCTGGCAACAATGGCAGCGAGCCGTGCCGCAACTTATACCGCACTCCAGATTAAACAAGATATTTAAATACTTGTCCTCGGCTAAAACAACAATAATGAGCAACTTTTCCTGTTCCTTCATGCTGGTATTGAGTAACGCGTTGAAATCGACGGAATTATTGGGACACGTAAGATAGTGTCATGTTTAGACACTACATGTCGCCGACTTCTAGACGTCAGAAATTTTAGTGCTAAATTAAAGTATTTCCGCCTTTCTATCTATAAATCCCTTTCAGTTACCGCAGTGTATAAAACGCTGGCTTTCCTATCAGCTGGAGGACATGCCCTCCAGAAAAATCGGTTGTCTGTCTCTAACTAGTTTTTTCCGTGAATACCCTCTTAGGTCGGATTCGAACTCTCATGCAACAATAGTTAAGTGGTTTTTATAGCTAAGTCATATCCTGAACATTACTTCCCATCGTAACAGTTTAATGCCAACAGCCCGTACAACTGTGTTAAGATAATACCTGTTTCCTTGTGTGTTTTTGTTTCCGCGCTTTATGTTATATTCTCATGGCATTATTTTCAAGGCTTTGGAAAAGACAAAGGAACCGAAGTTCTTGTGCTTCCATTCAACGTTTGCGACTTCTCAACGCACAGTAAGCAGCTCGAGAAGGTGCTGGACCACTACGGCAAGGTTCGTTTCATACGCTTGTCTGTTTATTTAGCTCTTACAGCAACTTTTGTAAAAAAAAACTTCAGAAGTATGAATCCTTGAGGACATCGTTTAATAAATGAACTGCGCTCTCTTCCTCCAGCTTGACATCCTAGTGAATAATGCCGGCCGTAGCCAGCGTGCTAATTTCGAGGAGATCTCCGTCGATCTTGACAAGGAGATGTTTGACTGCAACGTTTTCGGGGCCATATCCCTCACACGCCATGCAGTGAAGCACTTCAAGGAGAAGGGCCAACGTGGCCACGTCGTGGTCACTAGCAGCGCAGCGGGGAAGCTAGGTAAGCACTCCTTAGTTGTGTTATGAAAATATCGACGCCTCATTGAGCATCGAGTGTGGTAATATCGATAAAATATTCATTTTGCGCTTGAAGGCTAAAATGCAACTTTTCTTTTATCGGTCTAGGTATACCTTTCTCGGCTACCTACACCGGTTCCAAACATGCATTGCAGGTGGGTATGATATGCACTGATCCGAATAGTGAAGCACATGAGATGTTCTGCAGGGGTATACGTCAACGACTCTTCATGCCAGCGCGCGCCTGGTGAAGTAGATGGCTGATAAATACCTGAAATTTGCTGGAGAGTTCTTTTCTCTCAGTGCCATGCTGACAGGGGTATGTTATTTAGCGGCGCTTAGAAATGATACAAAATTCAACCGAAAAGTCAGATGCGTACGTGCGCAAGCAGGGTAGAAAATGCGACTTAACTGGGGCTGCAAAGATTTAACAGAAGGAGAAAAAGAGTGCCTGGGCAAATTATCTCGTGGGACTGATTTCCCTTACGACGATGCTGCAATATCGTGGAGTTCGGAAACTAGACTGTTACTGGAGTTCTTGTGTAGCGCTGAAGAGCAACAGCACTTATAGTATATAGGCGCACTTGTCGAGAGATGTATGACCTTCGTTTCTGGTAACTAAAGCTGAAACTCGAGATATTGAACTTGGATCGAACTGCGTCACGTATTCAGCTATTAGCCCTCTTTTGTAAAGTTTCTGCGGCAACGAATAAAATATATTGTATATTGCACACAAGAGTGACGCCAGTTGTCGTTAGTATCTAACCTTTAAACTCATGATCATATTTCACAGAAAAGCTGCGCTTCAGGCAACCTTCCAATGGAGTTGTATTAAATTAAATAACATTGAGTTTAACAGCCAAGATGTATTTTAAAGGGCACTGCATTGGATTTGGTTCCGTGACATGTACAGTCATAAATTGCTATTTCACAACGAAGCATAAGACGCCGCCTTACCGGCGGCCGCTTGGGCTTTCGGAAAACGACTCTGAAACACTTTCTAACCCTGTTGTTCTGAAACAAATTCCGCGTGCTGGTCTTTTGTACAGAATAAATTTGCTGTCCCAACATCTTGTCAGAGGTCTAGATCGGGGCTGGACAGTCGATAGACGCCTCTTTCTGATATAGGAGTTTTGCATCAGGCCTTATAACCCGACTCCCAGACTCCCTGAATCGCTAAAGCGAGTTTTAATAGGCAAACCTCGGGCGAATGTTGTACCTCAAGCCAGCACGTGGCAACGCCGTTTGCGGCAAATCTTGATGAACACAGTAGAGCTCTCGCTGCCGTTTCTACGCGCCTTGCGCTGCTCCAGTGACCACGAGGGTACGGGTTCGAGGGAACGAGGGTACGGGTTCGAGCTCGAGGGTACGGGAGCGCGAAAGCACGAGGGCACGGGTTTGCTTCCGGGAAAGCGGCAGACGCTTTCGTGGTGAAGGTGCACGCCTTGCATATCCCTGCAAATGACCTGAATTAATCCACATCCCTCTACTATATGGCGAACCTTGTAGCCCGGGTTTCGCTACGGTGCGTAAAATCTAACCTGATTTTTTTTTTTTGCCAAATGAGGACCAAAAGCGTATTGGTTTTCATTCTACCACGAATCGCAGGACCTGCTCATTTGCCTGGCACTAACCAGATTGCTTGCTATCACTCTCGTGAATGAATTGCTTGCCCATTATACCAGTGAAATCAGCAGGGGCAGCTTTCGCTATTTGTATTCCCCCGTACCTACATCTTGTATTCGATGACTGATGCCTCATGCTGGGACGGAAACCAAACAGACCGTGATGCTAAACTTGCGAAGTGAGGAGCCGTAAAAGCCTCTAGTATACCCTTTGGGTAAACGTTTTGCGAAAATCGTCAATCTACAACAACACCTTCAGTGGTAATCATGTGCGCGGTAGCTGCTAGCTAACGCCCATACTTAATTATATTGCTTGTAACATGAGTGCGGAGTTAAGGAATTAGACCAAAAAGTTCGAAATATCCAGAATCTCCACCTGAAATTAATCCTGTGCCTGTTAACCGTGCTTTCCTGTGTAAATTTTCAGGGCTACTTCGAATGCCTACGCTTGGAAGGCGTGCTCTTGGGAGGTCTGGATGTGACCATTTCTTGTCCTGGACCTGTCTTTTCGCGCGTCCGTGAACGTGCCTACACCGCTACACCCGGAAAGGTAACACCAATTTTGCCTATGTGTAAAGAGATAAAACAATAGAGTTCTTCTATGTCGAGACGAACAGTCCGATTGTGTTTCTGGCGTCTTGATACGTGTATTAATGTTAAAGCAATGACTGTTAGGGACTCGATCGGAACTTTCTCGTTTTCTTTTTATTGCGCCGTAATTTTGTATTTTGCTTTAACCTTTACATCATTTGTGTAACTTATACTTTAACTGCTCATGCCAGTGCAATAGGTGGTGAAGGAGGAGTCACAGGGAATAGAGAGCATAGAAACCTATTATGCAGATATTTTTCCTCAGTAAGTTTTACGTTGATCTTTTGATTTTTAGAACTGTCAGTGCAACACCATAAAGCCCCGGGTGATGAAATGGGGCCACCCTAAGTTAACATAATAACCACGCGCATCACGGCAATAGAGTGGTCTCGCATAACAAAAATTTCGTGCGAAATGTTACAGGCTTACTGTCTGCTGTGGTTTCTGCAGATTTTGGTTTATGTATTCACACTGGTCAGTCTCCCGTGGCGTTTTTAGTGTGGACATTCGCAGCGCCAAAATTTCTCTACGTGATATAAACTCGATGACTTCGGAAGTGTCCAGAAAAATAACAAAAATTGTTCGGCAGCTATTGCTACTTTATTTGGATGTTGGAAGGCGACGATGGCGATTATCCACCAGTCCAAAAACTGTTTATTGCAGTGTAATTGTAAGTTCTTCTAAAGTTAAAACTACTATAGCTAGATGACAGGCTTTTTATACACTTGTGCAATCCTAGTTCGTATTTCAAAAAATCGGGCTGCATAAGTGAATGTTATTACCCGGTGTATTCACCGAATCATTAGCCATGCACACAACTTGCAGTGTCGGCATATTTCTAGCCGCCTATTTCAGCAAGATAGGTCGCCATGATTTTCATACATCTGTACGCTATTTAGGTCACAAAGAGGCGTATCTACAACCACTTCTACGAAGTTTGGAAAAATACCTTTTGTTGTTGAACATCAGTGCTCCGGTAGCATCGGAAGTCTGGTGTACTGCTATGATTTTTATTTTCAAACAATAATAAATTCTGTTATGACTGTACCGTTTCGTCCTGAGGCCACACAGATTAGATGCGGTGGTCGCCTTGCCACGCGCTATTTTTTTCTGCACACTTATTTTGGCGCACTAAACGTAAAAGTCCCGGTAACTAGTTTCGGAGGATGGCCCAGTAGATACTTTGTATTGTTTTTTCACTTTTCGCAGATGCACAACCTGAAAGACGCACCCAACTCTAAACTCATGTCCACTGAACGATGTGCCTGGCTCACTGCAGTCGCAATTGCCAATAAGATGGATGAGGTGTGGATTTCGGAGAACCCTATTCTTCTTATCATGTATTGTGCCCAGTACATCCCAAGCATATTCAGAAAGTAAGTGCGTTATCGTTCAGCAGAGTGGTGAGTGACTGACGGATTGCTCTGATAATATCCCATGCTTTACTGTAAAAGGTTGCTCTGACGTTCTCTCACCGTTGCTCTGCCACATCTTTTGTCCTTCGCTTAAAGAGTGCACTTGCCAACAGATTTGAAAACTGGCGTTGTTTTTCCTCTCCACAAGTCCGGAAATGCGTCGGTACCCGGGAACTATCGACCAATTTATCTACTTTATTTTTTTCAAAAGTTTTCAAAAAGAAGTACACCATCATCAGTAAAGATGGTTTGTGGTTCGTTTCCCCGAAGTCCGGTGTCTATCAGGAACCAAATCGCCCGGGCTCCGGTTGATTTGGCTCCTAGGAGGCTGGCAGGGCGATGATGTAAAAGTTCTTGCAGATGGCGGTCGAATTGACGAACTTGAGGCATTGCTAGTTGGAGAAGGGAAACGAAGAGTTTATATACAGCTATTTACAGTAGGCTAACTGCGTACATGAGTAATAAAAAGAAACTTCAAACTTCAGCTAGACGCTAGCTCCGAGTGCGCACAAATCACTCGAGCTCCTCAACTTCGTCTAACTCTCCTATCCTCGGAGCGTACACAAACCGCTCGAGAAACGACGGCCGAGACTCTGTCTCGCCGCAAGATCCGTCTAGTTGCCCGGTACGGCGTTGTACCCTAAACTTCCGACGCGACCTTAACTTCTAGCCTAGGGGGCTCACAAATCCCAACCTAGCTTTAACGGTCGAGACTCCTTGTCCCGCCGGGAACTGCCCAGCTCAGCGCTCAGACAAGAACCCTTTCCAACGGCCAAGTTCGGTGTTATAACACCTCGAGATCACCCTCTCTCGGGAACGCCCCTGTAGCGTTCGTACACGCGTAAGGGAGTGCCCAAATTCACGTAGACAGCTGTCACTCAACGCGCTACGGAATATTCAATGAGGCGCCGCCATCTTTGGGTCAACGGCATGCTCGCAGACGAGCAGGTGCGCGCGACCCCGCGGGGTGAGAGCGAAAGGCGGCGACAGTGCACCGTGCCGGCCGGGGCGCGTTAACAATGGTGTCTCGCGCAGCGCGCGCTTCGACGCCGGTAATCCTACCACCTCCGCGCGTCACGTCGACGGTTCTCGGAATCCGGCGGCGCCGTCTGCTTTCTCAATGGGGGATTATCCCTGTGGAATTCGGTGGGCCAGACAATCCGTCTCCCGTGCGCGCCGTGACGAATTGGCGACGGCTGCGGCGTAGAGTCCCCAGTGCTGGGCCCCCAGACAGAGTGGCGGGTTCTCACGCGCAGCCCGGGCGCCTGGCCGCTGATATCATAAGTGGACCTTACAATAATCTCTTGAGCAAATTCCGCCCCTTGATTCACAGTAATCAGCACGGGTTTATTCCTTCCCGGTTTGTCAGGTCGAACTTTGCCTGCTTTCTCAGTGACGCCAGCAAATGCGTACCTTCACGTTTTCAAATGGACGCCACCTACTTCGACTGCAGTAAGGCCTTCGACCGCGTAAACTATGAATTGCTCCTTTGCAAGCTGTCTGCGTATGGTTTGTCTCCTGCTTTCTGCGAGTGGTTCTCTACTTACATCAAACATAGAACAAACTTCGTTCAGTAAGCTGGCGCTAAGTCTAGCAGCTTCGCTGTGCCATCCGGGGCCCCTCAGGGCTCCATCCTCGGCCCTTTTACGGTTTAACTTATTTGTGAATGACATGCAGTTCATTGTAAAACATTCATCTCTCTTGGAGTTTGCAGACGGCATGAAACTTTACCGTGCAGTGGTATCAGAGGAAGATTGCGCCAAGCTTCAGAGCGGCGTGTACGCGATATCCCTCTGGGGCAAAACTAGCTACATAGACCTGAATACTCTGAAGACCGTTGCTATTGCATACTCTAGAAAGAATTCTCCTTTAGCCGTTTTGTACCACCTTGACTCTCAGACGATAAAAAGAGCAAGCGTAACACGCGATTTGGGCGTTTTTGTAGAATATAAACTTCGGTCCACACCTCATTCTAAATACCTAGCGCACGCATCTCTTCAGACTCTGGCTGCGATATATCGTGCAACAAAAGGCTTCTCAAGGGGATCGTGTTTTCTAGCCCTGTATAAAGCCCTCGTTATCCCAAAGGTGAAGTTTGCGTCGGCAGTATGGAACAGTATGAGTGGGTCGTCATCTTTGCGCTTAGAGGGAGTGTAAAAAAGGCTCACTCGCATCTTCTCTCGCCGCTACATCCCGTATCTAAAATAGGCTTACAGCGATGTATTCAAGCAGCTTAACCTGGAATAATTACAGTGTAGATGCAGGAACCGTGATTTATTTTTTTTTAGTGTGTCCCCTCTAAATTCGACAGCCCGAAACTAGTGAGCTCTGTTCAGCTAAGGGCGCCAATGCGAGCACTCCGTCCCCACATGTGCTTTGATGTAACGACCACAGAGATGCTGCCGCCTGTATGCTGCGTGCAACGCATGTATAATCATGATTTTTTTTGTATCCCCGGACACGTATCATCACACGCAATATTAACCTTGGTATTCTGCGTCCTTCCTACACTCGAGGCTCCAGTGGAGAAGGTCCTTGAAATCGATTTCCCCATGCATAAGCATTGCGGAATCCTCCCCTCAGCCGAGTGGAGGGAGTAAATAGAGTGAAGGAGGGACTCAGAATACGCCCCTAAGTCTTTCAAAGGTTCTCTTAAAAATGCAAATATCTGAAGCTCTTCGTGCTCCCTCAGTAAGGTATGCAAGGGATTCAGGGTTCCCGTTTTGTTTGCATGTGTGCGAGTGTTCATGCGCGCGTATGTTTTGTCCATACATTTCAATGTACTTTACGTGTATTTTACATGTCTGTAAAGTACATTACAGACATGTTTGGACATGTCTGTATGGACATGTATGGACAGGCATCTACTTTACAGAAATGTAAAGTAGATGCCTGTACTTTTTCATGATCCCTCTCTTCGTGCTTGCTAATGGGCCCGACCGCAATGTTCATATCTTTATCGTGTTATTTGTGTGCTTTTGCGTTTGTGTATGTGTACGTGCGCGTTTGCATGCGTGCGTGTATGGGTCTGTGTGCTTGCGTGCTTATGTTTGTGCGTGTGCGCGCGTGCGTGCGTGTGTGTGTGTGATGCGCTACACTGTACTTCGTGGTTCACTGAACTTCGGAACCAGTATCCCTACTTCATTGTTTTTTCTTCCGCGTGTCACCCTGTACTTCCAGTGAACTACCCAAGGAAGGCCTAGTGCTGTTGGTGGGGACTCCCAAATAAATAAATAACTCAATAACTCAAGCTGATGACACCGTGCTCTATACGTATGATTATTTTCTGTTGTTCAACCAGACTGTACTGCTTTCTTAAAAACGGACGACATCGTGTTAGGGAAGGTGAAGGCAGACAATAATTAAATGTCTTTCATGAAGAGAAAAAGTGCATTTAATTTCCCTCACTATTGAATCACAATTTTTTTTGTCTTAGCGCGATTACTGATGGCGCCCTTACTCGACCAGCCCGCATATCATGCAAGCAATGCTAACTACGCACACATGAGTGCTAATGCGCGCAGTTGAGTGCGCAACACTGCAGTACAAAATTGAGGTAGTATCATCTATCCGTCAATATCTGTTAACACGCAAAGCCGGGTTGTTGCTTAATATCGCGAAAGCTGTTAGTGTAACTGACAACGCACTCGCCTTCAAGGGTTTGTTAACCGTTTGCAAGAATGGTATAAAATGGCTCCTGTGGATGATGACGGCAGTTTTTGACACGCCCAAGGCCTGATTATATAACGGCACTTTGGCGTGCACTCCACACAACCTCTAGTGATTAATCGTATCATTTTGTCTAGCACAGCGCAGAGCAGCTTTTTGAACCATGTGAACTTGTGGTACAAGCAATTACTTTGCCCCTCGTCGGTCTAACTAGGCGTTCTGGAACTGCAATTTTGATCAGGTGGCAGATATGCCCCGAGGTGCAATTTTTTACCGAGAAGTATTTTATATCAACTTATTGTGCAACTGGTTCAGGGGCGGTGTTATTAAAATTATACTTCCTCACGTTGTCTAGTTTTTAAAGACGATAGTCTTTCTTTGGCTACTTAAACGCAGAAATTTTGGTCTGTCTGTCTGTCTGGCTGTGACTCGTTCAGCCCGTTCGGCCAAAGTGATACAGAAACTGCGCAATAGTCTTATACAGGGTGTCCCAGCTATCATGCACCAAGATTAAAAAAAAGCAATGGCGTTACTCGAAGAAAACCTGGTGCGTAATGTTTGCAGTACTGTGGAGAAGCGGACAGTATTTTTTTCGTTTATGAGACTTAACTAAATAATTGTAATTAATTATCTAACTCGAGAATTACTGTCCTAATCACTGAAGTGTCAATGAGGCACTTGTAGGTACCCACGAGGGACATCTAACTGCGGTATTTTCAGCGACGAACTAATTGCGTACTCATTTATTCTGACTGATAAAGAAAACCCGCGAAATATGAAAAATACCACGTGACGGCGCTTCCGCGCGCATTGTAAAGCAGCGTCCCCAAATAAGCTGATTGAAAGCAACTGCTTCGCCTGTCACCCGCCCGAAGAGACAGCGCATCACCTTGATAATGGCATGCATGGAAGGAGCAGCAACAGCAAGATTCGTGGGGCACGTGTGCAGATAAGGCACAAACTCGGTCGCGATTTCTTCTTTCTTTCTTTTTTTTATTTCATTCTGGCTAACTCAGAGGCAGCCTGTATGAGGGCATTGCTTTACGTCACGTGGTATTTTTTATATTGTCGCGGGTTTTCTTTATCAGACAGAATAAATGAGTACGCAATTAGTTGTCGCTGAAAAGACCGCAGTTAGATGCCCCTCGTGGGTACCTACAAGTGCCTCATTGACACTTCGGTGATTAGGACAGTAATTCTCGAGTTAGATAATTAATTACAATTATTTTATTTAAGTCTCATTAAGAAAAAAATACTGTCCGCTTCTCCACAGTACTGCAAACATTACGCACCAGGTTTTCTTCGAGTTACACCATTACTCTTTTTTTAAATCTTGGTGCATGGTAGCTGGGACACCCTGTAGTATATCCACAGCCAAATATAAAAGCCAAAGTCCAGTGTTAATGTTCAACTTATCAACATTGTCGAACAAGAACAAGACATTACACAAATATGAGGCAGAAAATCAATACATGAGTGACATTTGCCGTGTTCCTTAATTAAAAATTTTACGGATGCTTGCATTTTGCGACAGAAAATAAAATACGACAACTGCAGAAAACGGTCGCCTGCTGTTGCCCACGCTACCTGGCGGAATCCTAAAAATCAAACGGCACAGCATCGAAAGTTTCAACTAGATAAGCCCACGTTCCGCTTGGAACACTCGGAGTAGGGCAACGTCTTCTATAACGTGTAGAGGGTGCTCGATTCGCGCACTCTTCCGCCGTACGGCAGCCTGGCATCGAGGCACCCGACTTGGAGCAGTGGAAAAGCGGTAAATTTAAATGCTTAGCAAACCTCTAGCGTGTTATCTTGGAGAAACGAGACGAGAGAGGGACAGCATGACGGTGAGTGGAAAGAAAAGGGAGGCATTTAGTGGCAGGGCTAGTTGACTACCGTCTTTTGTCGACATTTGCAACGAAAGAGCAGATGCGCGGCCACTTTTTAATGATTGGGCGTGTGGGTGGGTGCGCTTACTACGGCGTACTTTGTTTAGAATTTTAATTGGGGTGGTTATCATGTCACAACTTAACCTGTGCTGAGGTGTTCGTGGGGTCGTCTGCAGACATGTTATGTGTCAGTTGGACCACCTTGTAACTACTAGAAGTGCTGGAAGAACATCAACGATACGTGCGTTTTCGGCGTACTTCGTACGCGTTGATGCTTACAAGGGGCAAGCAAGTAAAAATACGACCATTCTGTACTTGGATGTCCTGAAGTTGTATGAAACGTACGTTCAAGAAATGTTGGTATTTTGAAAAGTACAGTGTTATTCTACTACCGATTCAAGAAAATGTCCACTTCTTTGCAAATGAAGGACCGTGCTGGGTAGCGGCCGGGAGAGCACCAGCGTTGCGAGATGGTGAAACACGGCACCGGATTGTGAAAATCCGCTGCTTTTTTTCGTGTTACTGGTGTTGAGGCGCCGCGCGGTACGGCTACGCCAGACAATATTGGTTGAAAGTGGGGAAACATTTGTGCAGCCGCTTTAAAACCACGGTTTCCTTTCCTTGAATGGAAGTTTTCCCCCTCCTAATAAGCAAGAGCCACTCACATTATTGGACTGCATCGATTCTGTGTACTCGACAAGTATTTTGGGTTTTCGCCACTGCTTGAAAGTTATGAAAACACTAATGTGACGTTTAGTATTTCAGACAGACCACAGTGAATAACATCTGGAAATTTTTACCCAGGATGTATAACTAGCATAACCTGCTAGTAAATTCCTCACATATTTGAGACAGTACAAAAGCTTTTCACGGCATGTTGATTTTACGCAACCTGCCAAGTGTTAAAGAGACACTGAAGTCAAAATGCACGTTGCTCAAGATAGGTAGATTATCAACGAGAACACGAACATACCACGCTCACGCCTAGCTCTTTCTAAAATTACGGTAGAAAATAGTGAAAACATGAAGGCAGTGACGCGCCACTGGCTATACCGCGCAAATTGCACCAGAAGTGGTTAAAACGTTTGGCATGCGCAACGTCTTTCATGGCTGCCGCGGATGGCGCTATCGTTTATGTTGGGCGGCGGTACGGCTTTGCGGAGGAAGCGTGTGAAAAACACGCGATCGGTTTGGTTCGACAACGAACATTCGCGTGGCCTCAAAAGGACAATGTTTTAAAGCAAAGCTTTACTACTTTCGTCCAGCGATTTCGTGGAGGATGCGCAAATGACCTTTTGACCGGAGACACACCCCCGCGACACACCCCTCGAAGCGCATCGCGTGATTCGCCGGGCCCGCTGTTGGCGCCTGCGGGCGCCGACAGCGGTCGCCACCGCCGCTGCGGCCGAGGCAGCCAACCACCCCCGCAGCCTCCCATGCATGCGGCGCTGGGTCGTCTCGGGCAACGTGACTCGTCTAGCGCCTGGCGAAGAGAACGGTGCGTTCGTCATGAATGAACGCCGCGTTCGCCCGGCCTCCTTCTGTGAGCGTTGCACGGAACCGAACGGCTTTCAGACGTGGTCGGCAATACAGCTAAATCAAAGGTTTAACCAAGCGAAACCAAGACTCAACCAGACTAAGCCAAGCTTTTGCTTTGCATATCCAAGGTTAGCTGAGTTAAGCCGCAGCCATTTTTTCTTCAACAAAACGTCAATACTGATCACGGTCTCATGGAGAAACATTTTGCTTGGTGGTCCGGAGCAGCAAAGAACGTGGGAGTTTGGGAAAGCACGACTGATTTGACCGAAACTGACCAAAGCGCTCGGTACGTGGTGGCGTTGTATTCGGTTGCTTCTACACTGCTATACCTCACCGCTGCCTCGCTTGCTTCCGGTTTATCGTGACGCAAACAGCGGCTGCAGTCGCTTACATCACGATAAACCGGAAGCATGATAATCCGGAAGGCTTCAGTCGCTGTTTACGTCACGTTCGCTCAGCGTGTGATTAGCGATTTCTCAGCAATTAAGACATCTTTGGGCACCGAATGAACGCTAAATGGCTATGAACAGGTCAGACTTTTGTTTGAAACTAACTTGCTGTTTTCTTTCAGTGCCCCTTTAAATGCGCACACAATAACTTGAGAAAAAAATACGTCGCACCAGATCTTCTTGGAATATAAACATTGGCAAAAAGCACAGTGACCGAAGCAACTTCTGTGCGAGCATGCCCAGAGTATATGGAGTGAGTTCTCTATAAATGGGCATTGTGACGATATGAAAAAAAATATATATATTTCACATCTCTAGAACCAATTTTGCTAATCTAATGACAGAGGTATTCAAGACACCACCTCCGTTTTTTTTAATTATAGAGCTAATCATGTCACCCCCTCTGTGGTAGGAGGGTTTGTTATAAGCAACAAAGACACCATCTTCAAGGCTATGTTTTGGTGAACCGCATGCCGAGAAATGATCCTGGAGCAGAAAATACTTTGTAGCAGGCATATTTTAGTGCTGGTGAAATCTGGTGAAATTTCGTCGAGGAGCTGCGGTTGAAGCCTCTTTCCAATCTGGCAACGCTGAGCAGCACTAACAGCTTTGAAAATGTCTTCGATAAAACAGATGCCACATGCATTTTAAATTAAACGCTCGACTACAAGGAACACGTCAGCTATTTAGGAATGACAATGTTTCTTATACTATCATGACCCATATGCCTTCAAACTTGAGCAAATTAGAATTGGTTGAAATTCTGGCAGATTGACACATGGGAAAAAAAGATGCGCAAACTTTAAAGGCACCCTAAAGGCCAATTAGGGCACTCATGAATGAAGGATATGATTATAACATTCTAGCTATAACTTTGTAACGTAGCGGCAGAACTGATGAGGCCATCCACGGTTGATGGGATGCGATGGACGTATTTACGGTATGTACATGGCGGCCATGACAGAGACACGCGAAAGTAGTAGTAGTAGTAAACTTTATTTTGTGAAAAGGGGTGAGGGAAAAGGGGGAAAGATCAAGGGTGGGATCCAATTCCAGGACCCCAGAAGCTATTTGGCCATCCCTGGCCCTACTAAGCAGCGCAAGCTGCTGTGCAGGGTCCGAGCTGGACAGGGCTTCCTCCCAGGACTCTAATGAGGTTTGGTGGCTATTTTTGTCCCAAGTAATTGGGCAATTCCAGACTGTATGGAATAAATCGGCCTTCTGGTGACATTGCTTGCAGTCCTCATTATACTTTGCTGGGAACATAAGTGATTGTCTGGACTTATGTAAGTAGGTGTTCGTCTGTATTTTTCTAAGATTTCTCGCTTCTTCAGCAGTTAGGCTGGGGTGTGGCGTAGGCATTGATCTTCGGTGAAGCCTATAGGATGTTAATTTGTCTGTGCCTTGACAGTAAGCAGGGAGGGCGTACGAATGTTCCGGGTCTCTGCGGTGTATGGTAGTCCTCGCAAGAGAATCGGCCGCCTCGTTACCCTCTAGCCCCTGATGGGCGGGAGTCCAGACAAGTGTGTGGTTCTGTTTTAGAATTTTTGGAAGAAGTCTTTCAGCATTCCTTGGGACGATGCCGCAGATGAAGTTCCTTATGGCCCTAGTCGAGTCAGTGATAATTATTGAGTCCTTATTCTTGAATTCAGCCCATCTGATTGCTAGTATGACGGCAGCAGTTTCTGCTTCTTGAATATTTAGTTGTTTGGTAATGATGAAATCCAGCATCTTCCCATGTTCGTTGGTAGCTATGGCTGATGCATTGCCTTGCTTGTTTACGGCCGCATCGGTGTAGATTGCGTTTGGATTGTCCTGGTATGTTTTTCGAATGTAGCGAGTTCTTGCCAATCTTCTGCCCTTATTGTGAGTGGGGTCCATTTTCTTGGGAATTGGAGAGGTCTTGATACAGTGTCTTTGAGCGGGTGTTAAATCGACCATCCTATTAATGAAGGCTGCATGAACCTTCTCTCCAGATTTCTGAAAATTTCTCTGCCCGTTCTGGCTTTGAGGAGGCGTTCTTTCTGGGCAAGTGCGCCAGCCCCTTCTTTGTCGTCCCCAGTCTTGAGACGTGGTGCATTGGGGCATTGTCCACATAAGAGTCCCGTGATATCATCCCAACCTCCCCCCCCCCCCCCCTCCGGTAGAGAACGACCGTCCTGGTCGAGGGCGCGGTGAAGTGACGAGAGCGATGAAGATTAACGATGCGATGGCAGTGAATAACGGGGTGCTTGTCGCCACGGTTGACGATGATTGCACTGATTTTCCCTGGCCCGGTCCGCAATAACGTTGTCATGAACGCAGCAGCGAAGCGCCATTGGTACATGCAATGGAACCATATCGGGCGAAAGGGCTGGGGACACAACGGCTTCGGCTCATCTCGTCTGGTGTCAACTTGTGGCGGCTGGTATTGATGGGCTGGTCACGGGCTGGGGACATGGGGCGGAGACGTGGTCCAGTGTTGGTCGCAGCGCTGCTGGGGCTGCCCGACATGGCCCGCGTACACTCGACTTTCGCGTTCAGGGCGAGACGGGACGATGCCGAGACCAGGTTGGGGATGACGCCGCACCCTCCACCAGAATGTTACGTGGAGGCAGAACTGATGAGGCGATCCATGCTTGATGGGGAAGTGGTCTATCTACCAAGAGATACGATGGGCCTAGTTACAGTATGTACATGCTCAGCGATTGAAACGCGATACTCGGAGCGCGTGGCTGCCGGCCCCTGTTGCGCCACAGGTGAGCGCTTGTGAAAGCGAGCTGACGCATTGTGGTATACGGTGAGGGTGAGAGCGTTCGTGACGCATGCTGACTGCATACGGCAGACAGCCCTTCAGTGTGTGGTTCTTGGCGGCGCCATAGGGTGCTACATGTCATGACTTCAAAACGCTGCGCCTGACGCTGCCGCGCCGCTGCCGCGCGAAGCTGGTGAGCTGGCACCGCGCGCCTTATGAAGAATTTGAATGCGCATTTATCGCGATGTGTTATCGTGGCGCGCACGGCACGCAGGCGCGAGCGTTTTGAAGCCATGACATAGTAGCACCCCTATGGCGCCGCCAAGAACCACACACTGAAGGGCTGTCTCCCGGATGCACTAAGCATGCGTCACGAACGCTCTCACCCTCATCGTATACCACAATGCGCCAGCTCGCTTTCACAAGCGCTCACCTGTGGCGCAACAGGCCGGCAGCCACGCGCTCGAGTATCGCGTTTCAATCGCTGAGCACTGTACATGGCGGCCATGACTGAGCCCGCGCGCAAAGTGAGCCAGCCACTTCGTCGCCGTCGTCTGCTTTGGGACATGGTGAATTGCGGCGTTGTCCACTGATGAGTCCCGTGACAGTATTTACATTAACCGATTGTTTTCTTTCTCTTTACAGTTACATAATGAGGCTGATGTTTACAAAGGACAGAATTATGAAGATAAGGGAAGGGCAGTAGAAAGCCTTAGCCCTATCCCGAGTCAAGCCAAAGCGCAGCGCCAGCAGGACTTCGTTCTTCGCACTCGCATCAGCCGTTGCGATGGTGCACAGAGATGCCATGGATGGATTAAGACGCACGCCGAACGTGACAGTACTTTCCAGCGAAAGAGAGCGCGGGACATGTTGCATCTTCGTCACTTCATGTGTTTGCTCCGATGTTGCACAAGGTCTACCAGGAGCAGGGCAGTGCTCCACGGGGCTTCAGGCCTTCGATTTATGCGACTAATTAAACAGTTTCGTAACTGGGCATCGTCGCTTTCGAGGAATAAAGCGGATTGAATTGGGTTGAACATTTATTGAGCAGAAAAGAGGAAGTTTATTTTTCCAGTTTTGGCATTTAATCAAAAGACTGTGACTCAACCGGCAAGAATAAGTGGCAGAAAAGTAGAAAATGCCCACCTAGTCGGTATGCGTCATGCTGGAGAAACGGGAGACAGGTTTCATGACCGTTTGTTCAGGAAGTCGTCTAAGACACCAAGTGCGACGAAAAACCCAGCGTCCGACAGTAAAGGATAGTGCTACCCAGCCTGCTGTAGCAAAACAAGTAAAAGTACTCTGCCGTGGTGGCATTTATAGCGCACAGCAGAATGTCGACGCTGATTCCAATAACAAGGCCGCATTGCGTAAAAGTGTACGTTGCGTCAGTTGTCAAGCGTGCAAGCGAGCAAACAAGGAAGAAAGTGGGCAAGCACTAAAGCTGGCAATTGAGCGAAAGTCAAACAAGTTAGCGGGTCGACGAGCGTACGAGTCAGCAGGCACGACCAGCATGCAAATGACAATGTTCAAGTGGGTGAGGCTCAAGTAACCATGAACGGGCTCGAATGCAGACGTACAGTCATCCACTGTCTTAGCTGGAGCAATGCTTTCGCACTTACCGTTTTCCCATTTCTTAGCGTAAGGTAATTTGGTCAAGTTTTGCACTTCTTTGAAGTTAAATGTGCCACTCAAGTCCTCCACACTGGTTTGAACCATTTGACGTCCAGAATGTTCGAGCTTTGCCCCGCTAAAGGAGAATATGATGATTCAGCTAAGCCCATGGACGACTGTACTATACCTACCATCTTATTTCAATTAAAAAATGCGACCCCCTCCTCTTCATTTTTTAGAAACTTTCACCGAGGTTAAAAAAAGAACTTTCTAAGAACGTGAACAATAAGCACCCATCCTCACTGCCAGCATCACGAGAAAGCTGGGTGAGGAATCCACGGCAACTTTCCCACTTTCCCGCTACAAAGGTACTTCATAAGCGCAAACGCATATATATTTAAAAAAATTGTTTCTATTAAATGTATGTCGTGCTTCAAACATAAGTGCTGAGTAAACCACCTAGCTGCAGCCAATGCAGCTCTGCATTTGACTAAGCAATGCTCAAAGCACTTCAAAGCAAAATGTCCTATTTTGCTTTGAGTGCAGGTACTGCTTTTCAAAGGGACACTGAAGTAATTTGTAAACATTGTGGGATTACTTGCGCAAATTGTACTCTATAGAGTCCCTAGGCTATGTCTCGATCACTTTGGGTGCGTTTACGATAGTTTATTCAGTAGAAATATCAATTGGAAAGTGCTGTCCTCTCTCTGCATCCTCCTTGCCGATTTGCTATGACGTTTCGTATGACGCTCACTCGAGAATGCTTGGCTTGACCGCGCTACTGCGCGGCTCGCCAACCCTCCGACAGAGCCAGTCGGACGGCCACCGGCAGTCGTTACAATTCGTTCGCTCAATTAAAACTAAGCCACGACACAATTTGTGCCTGGAAGAATGTGCCTTTATTTTGTTAGTTTGTAGACCGTATGAAGCTTGGTGGAGTCTATGAAGTCAAAGTAACTGCACACAAGCGCACGCTTCGCTGACTGGTACGCTAGTAGAAAATTTAGGGCCAAGTTAAAGCCACGAGAAGAGTTAGCTATTATATAGATACTAATGAATAAATGTCAACCGAAACTTTTATTGCAAAATGTAACACGAAGGTGCGGAAGCACTTTTTCGTGCTGAGGTGAACAGGCACAGCGGTCAGCAGCACGACCACACATTTGCGATCGCGTTTCGCGACTAAACAACGCAGTAGCTATAGAGGTAAGATAGTAGTGGGAATTTTGGGGACGCTTACTGAACAAGCTGTTTTCATGAAATAGTCATCTAAGCTGCTGGGACCGCTGAAACTAAAAAAATAGGAAGGCTGTACGATATATACTTCATTTACTTTATAACAATATACAGCGAAACTTGAATAAAGTTAATAGAAACTTGAAACTATTTCCATACCCGACAGCGCTAAGCTATGGCCGAGTGGTCTGAAGCACTGGATGCAGTGTGTCGCGATTGGGAAGTTTGAATCTCCCTTTAGGACTTGTTTTTTAGTTGATTTTTATACTTCGGCAATGTTTTCTATATATACTGAATTCACCATATTGCGCTGCCACCTTCACGCTCTACGAGCGAGTTGGCAGAATGTGTGAAAACTGAGACTGATGCGCTGGCGAGTTCTCGTTGGCGTGGTGTTGGCATAAGCACCGACTGCTTGCGTACACAGTGCCGAATCAGCCTACTCTGGGCCTGGTGCGCACACTCCTCTTACGACACAGGGGCGAACCAGGCAAGCACTAAAAGTGGGGGAGAAGCGCCTCATACTTGAGGATTTCTGATGACACAGAGGGCGTTGAGCCACTGCGTTCGTCTCGGCTAGTAAACGTTACGAATCTAAAGGCGAGTTTATACTCCAAAAGTTTCCGGCGTACTGGCGCGCGTCGGCGGAATGCCACGTCGGCAAGGCTGCGCCAGCGGCAATTCCTACCCCCGTACTATTGTGATGCATTGAAATACGAACAACGGAGCGCGTGGCTTTCCGTAAATGCAGCGCATCCTGGCGACGAGCCGCGCATGCGCAGTACGAACAAGGTACGGGAGTCCGCGAAGCGCGAGACGTCCGATTTGAACCACAGGGTGTGACACACTCTGCAGCCCGTCTTGCACACAATTATCCGCGAAGCATACGCATCGTCCCCGGCGACTCCTAACGTGCGCTTCATTCTTTCGAACATTTCCTCGCATTCCCCGGTTCTGATCTTACCCTACGAGGGCGCAATATTTCATTCCCTCAACAGTACAGAAGACGCCCTTACTGCACGGCGCAAAGCACTGCTTACCGACAGTGATGGGCTGTACTCTGCCTGCAATCTAAACATACCTAACCATTGTTATTTACGCAAAAATTGGTACGAATGTTCATTAACAACATTTGCGCACAAAAAGTTCTCTACTTAAAAGAAAACGCAGGATTGAGGGGACCCACGCATCTAAAATATCAGCCGAGGACACTGCCTCAAAGTCACGAAGATTTCTTTTTTCTTTGTACCATTAAAGTTCAAATTACAGCTCCCTCAGAAAACGAGTGTTCAGACTTAGGAATGAAAAAATCGGTCACATTTTCACCAAATACATATCTGCCCTATATGCAAAAAACAGTACGGTCTTTTCATACAAAATTATATGTCCCATACGGAAAAATATGTGCAATGTTTCTACAGAAAATTCGCATGAAGCGGGAAGTCAATGCAACATTTTCACCCAGTCCGCAGGCTAACACACACCAGTACTTTGCACTCTACGTGAAGCACAACTATACACACTTGTATACACATGCTCCCAAGGCTATTGACACACATTTACAATGAAACCTATAAATACCGGATGGTGGGGAGTTTTTCTAATATAACGCAAGTGGGTGAAGCTCACACATCGCTAAAAATATTCAGGGAAGCTTGCATTCACACGCAAGACTTGAATGATGAAGCTGTTCTGGGTGAGCATTGCCGGACACATAATTAAAGTTCAGCATCATTGTTTGTTTGCCTAGTTGCGTTGCTAGTAATCGTCGTCATATGCATTGAAGAGGTCGTCGTCTTCTTTGCATCGAGTGGTGGATGCAAAGTCATCCTGAGCATTGTAGACGTCCACACGCCCGTAGTCATCAACTTAAAGGGACCCTGCAACACTCTTCGTGCAGTGCAAGTAAACCTGCGTGGCGCTTAGATTACACTTCCAGGAACACCCGAGCCAAATATTACACGTGCACGTGAAGCGGTAAGCGCGCAAATCGCCGTGAAAGACGCGGAAAAACCAACCGCTCTCTCTTCAATTCTCCTCATTATGCACCTCTGGAATGGCCTCTGCGACGATCAATCGGGCCATGGCTGTCCTGGCTGTCCTATTGGCTGTCGCCGGTCAACTTTGCGGCTAAATTCTGGCATTTCCTGTGACGATCAGCCGTCGTCGGCGCTGTGTATGAACCTCTTCTATGCCTGAACCTGTCCGCATGCTTTTGGTGTTTCTTTTGTTTTGAGTGCGCGCGGAGTTTGAGTGACGAACTAAATATTCCACTTTCAACGAGCCCACTCAAGAACAACAAACGTTTACTGCTCCAAAAATGCCCTACCAGCCTGAGCGCTTGCTTGCGAGCAGGCCACCATGCCTGCTTTTTCGTGGCACCAGACCGGAAATAGACCAGTCTACGTTGCGAGGAAAAGGACGAAACTCCCGGCCTCTGCATATAGAAGGCCGCCGAACAGAACGCCGCGCGCCGCCCCCCTCTCCGGGAGAGAGCGCGCAGCTTTCGGTCCGCGTTGTCCGCGGTTGAGTGAGAGGGAAAATTTATGGCGATTTTTTCATCGCGCGTTAAGTTTCGGTGATAGTGAACGTATTTTCATAATTCTTGCGGGAGGAGATTGCTGGGACAATAGACTTTACCCCAAAATACATTCCGAGTAGTCGATGGTAAGTGTTGCAGGATCCTACTCCCTACCCGCGGATGGACGTGCTGTTCCGCTCAGACCCGTAGCCACCGCGAGCTAATCTTTTATGTGACTAAAAGTTCTCTCTCTCTCTCTCTATCTCTCTCTCTCTCTCTCTCGAAAAGTTTTCCGTGGACTGGCAGGCCGGATCGTTTTGTCTGCAGCTTTCACATCTCTCCCAAAATGGACCGCGTTAGCCCGCGCTAGAACCAACGGCAACCGGCTTCGTGATCTCGGCGTCTGTAGCGCAAAGTCAGCATCTGTGCTCCCCACTTCAGGCGCGAACGCACCTGATCTGGCTAGTAGAAGAGCACCCGAGAGATTACGCCACCAACGCTGGACAGAGAGAGAGAGAATGCATTTAATGGTAAAAGCGAGGTTAGCCGAGCCATATCGCTTAGCATGCTACGCCATATGAATGAACGAAAAACATGAGGGCCTGTTAACTAAAATAAATAAATAAATATAAATAAATAAATAAATAAATAAATAAATAAATAAATAAATAAATAAATAAATAAATAACGAGGTGTTGCGCACGAGTGTTCAACCACATTTACAGAGTTTGGAAAGCACATACACAGAGTTTGAAAGTTAAAGTTGGTCACAGCACTTGTTCCAAGCCAGTACTATAGTACTTGTTCTTGCGTGTATACGCAAGAACACCAACAGAGCTTTGGTAGCCCGTACGGCCTGGCGTGGGTCCGACCAAGGTCCCAAAACTAATCACGTTATCGATACTGCTCCGACCCTTGCGGAAGCCTGACATCTGCGACGGATATATACCTCTCTCAGTGAGATTCCAGTCCAAGCGCTGCAGTACCATCTTCTCCATCAGTTTACCAATGCAGCTCAGGAGCGCTATTGGCCGATACGAGTCAATGTGCGTGGCCACCTTGCCAGACTTTAAGACTGGTACAATGCGGGCGCGCTTCCACTCTGGTTCAAGGTGGCCGGTTTCCCAAGAATGGTTAAACACTGAGAGAAGCCACCGCTTCGCATTAGCACCAAGATGACTCAGAAGCACGTAGCTAATGCCGTCAGGACCTGGGGAAGAAGCTTTTTGAACTGAGGCCAGGGCGGCCTCGAGTTCTGCCACACAAAAGGGTGTGTCCAGGTAAGATGTGTTCGCCGATGGGGGGCTCATTGTTGCTCCGGTGCTTGTAGGAAGGGACCCTTGCGTGGCGGTGATTTTGGCACAGAAGGCTTCAGCTACGTCCAGGTCAGTTGTCTTCATTCTCAAGGGAATTGAGGGGAAGGGATGTATCTGAGCCCGTGGTGCACGAAGACCATGAACTAGACTCCATATCCTCGCGTGGGGCTTCCTGTGGTCTAATTTGGAGCAGAACGACATCCATTCACGCTTGGCGAGCTTTTCCAAATGTCGCTGAATGAGCTTTTGCGTGCGTCTGGCCGCTCGTACGTCTTCGATCGCTAAGGTGTTCCGCGCACGTCTTTCCGCCCTTCTACGGATCGCCCGAAGATTGTCATATTCAGCGTCAGCCAAATTATACTCCTTTGGAAGCCTGCCGGCTTTGCTGCACAACCTCCGGCCTTTCGTGATGCTATCGATAGCGTCATCGTACGACGAGAAAGTGCCAGCGCTCTCTTCTATTGCGGTGGTAAAACCTTTCCAGTTCACAAATTGAACCGCAGGTTTACGACGACCAGCAGGAAAGCCACCCAGAGTGATGTACGTTGGTATGTGGTCGCTTCCGTGAGACTCAATGTCGCAGCTTGTGGTCGTCAGCAACGCTGCGGAAACCATGGTGACGTCAAGGACACTCGAAATCTTTCTCACAATGATATGTTGGGTCCCTGGCGTTAACTACACATAAACCAAGGCGGTCAGCAATGCCCAAAAGGCGACGTCCCTTAGCCGTGGTTGTTTTACTTGCCCACGAAGGATGGTGCGCATTGAAGTCTCCTGTCAGGATGTGTGGAGGCGGTGTAGCGCGGATAATGTCTTCCAGGCGAGTGGCGTTACGTGATGCGTTTGGAGGGATGTACGCAGCGATAATGGTGAAAGAGATGCCAGCATGTCGCACTGTGGCGGCTGCAAATTCATTCGATGCGTCAGGTGGCAGGTTGTGTTCGAGTAGGGTAAGGTCGTTACGCACCCCTAGTAAAACCCTCGTCTTTGCTGCTCCAGTGGATGACCGCAAAAGTACGTGTCCCGATAATCGTACATCTGCGGTTAGTCGGGACTAGGATATGGCGATGACCGGGAACTGATATTTTTGAACGAAGCGGCGGAAATCTGGAAGTCCACGCGCGTTCCATTGGAAGATGGTCGCCTTTTCCAGAATCTGATGCACTGAGGGGGCCCGTATCATAGTCGTTGCCGCTACAGCCATTGTGCGAGGAGAGGGGAGATGAAATCGAGAATCGTCAACACGGCTTTGGCTACTGGTGAGGAAAAAGGGCTGAGAACCAAGTGCAGAGACTCCACGAGAGTGGAGATTGAAGAAACGAGGCATCCGGAGCTGCTCCCGGCTGACGATCCTCGCTGTCCTTTCAGTGTGGCACGAGAGTTGGTTCTAGTTGACCGAGTAGCAGGAACGGGAGTCATAGCCTGTGTTGATGATGGGGAATCGGTTGGCTTAGATTCCGGCGCTTTACGAGGAGCTGGTTGAGGGACACCTGTTAGATCCGAAGGAGGGACATGTGCAGGGTCCGGAGGGGTTGTGCCTGTTCGACCCGGAAGAGGGGCACCGGCTGATTTCGGAGCGGGAACGCCCGTTGTTTCTGCAGGAAGTGTAACTGCAGATGCAGTCGCCTCGAGGGTTGCGGTTGGTTTGGATTTTTGTGGTTCCTTGCTATGGAGGGAGGGTAGTGCCGGGAAGTCTTTATCGACGTCCATGGAGAAGTGTTTGTCTCCCTTCTGCGCACGCCTCCTTGAAACTTTCTTGCGTCCAGTGATGAGCTGCTCTTCTACGGCAGCTTTGGCAGACTTAGTTTTATGAGTGGTCTTGTATTTGTATATTGTTTGTTCACCACGGCGGGCCGAGCATTTCCCAGACGTCGCTTCGTGTTCTTTCCCGCAGTTAGCGCAATGAAGGTTCTCGGCTTCGCACGTGGCACGTGGCACACGATGTCGTGGCTGGACAGAGTATTGTCGAAGGTCGAAGTGGCCAACGCCGGGTGTTCCTCACGAAGCGTACGCTCACGTACGCTCGGTAATTTTCATGGTATTCTTGCGAGCTCCTCACGTGGCGCAAGCGCACGTGCTAGCCTGGCCGACACCGAGCGCTCCTCACGAGACGCACACTCACGTGATCGGTCTTTTTTCTTGGTATTTTTTTCTGGTAACGCTTTAAAGCGAAACTAAAAGCTTAAACACTTCTGCTGTTAAAAAACTCTAGTTCGGTTAGGTTAGATTTGGGTTTGTTTTGGGCTACTTTTATGTTGGGTTTATCTTAGGTTAGTTTGGGTTTAGGTGAGTTGAGTTGACGTTAGGTTACGCTGAAATGGCCTTTTTAGGTAGGTGACGCTGCAGAATCACCTGGAAACAGACACCCTCCACTATGTGGCGCGCTCCGAACTACATTGGAAATACATTGCTACTTCAGCCACGGGAGGCAGCCCTGGCCGGATGTTTTCAAACGCTTCGCTGCACAGAGCACCCACGTGACAGGGTGATGTCACTGCGCGCGCCTATTCTTTTGAGCGCCTGCTAAAAGTGCCTAGCGTTCAGCTTCTGTGGCCTCGATGTAGAGTACTGAGAACTAGCGTGGGCAGCTTGGGTTCGAGACCCAGCAGGTCTTTGTTCTTGGTTTTTTATGGCTTAATTTTTTTTCTAAATTTAATTTTTTTTGTAATCTCAGTTTTTGTTAATGTTGGTGATTTTGTATGTTTTAGGTCGCTTTAGGTTTGGGGCGCAGCCAATGATTGCCTTAAATTACCGTCCTTCATCGCGTGAACAGACATGTCACGTGGGTCAACGCCGCCTGTATTATCATTGCCTAACGCATGAGCGAAAAATGGCCAAACAGCCACTCTCCTGTGCTCTATCTCTACCCTTCCCCGCTCCGTAGCCTTCCAGCGTGCTTTCATGTCCGCCGGCCAGCGCCGCTTATCGGAAACTATGCAAAATAGCTGAAAGGTTTGTTCAGCGTTGCCCAGGCGGCGCTCCTACGCCTTCTTTTTCACCATGCCTGTCAGTCTTGGTCTGTCGCTGATAAAATCGCCTTTTCCTCAGAGCAAAATCACTTGTGCTGCCGCAGGCTGATACCGGCTTCGCGCGCTTATCTACTTAGATAACGGGCCCCGAGATTTGAGTTGGGCATCCCCCTCTGTCCCCTCCGCATTTCCGTCTTGTTTTGTCCCCGCTGTTCGCACTCTGAGTCGGTACGCGCTTTCAAAATTGAGGACTGTACTGTAGAAGAGTCCGGACACCGTGGAGGGATCTTTTGCTGCTTATCCTTTTGTTTTTTATAATCTTCTGAAATTTACAAGCCCGTGATATTTTTGGAAGTAATGGTAGAACTGAGCGCATGAACAAAAAATGTGCACACAAATTTTTCTTCCCTAAATCCTACAGATAAAAAAAAACATCAGTAAAATAATGGCTGCACCATTCGAAAATATCGTTTTTCTGTTCGTGTTTGTCTACCCAACAATTAATATGTTCTTACACTATCTCAGTTCCGCCTCGGTCAGTTATCTTTGGAAAGATGCCGCAAGTATTAAGCGAGTGACATGTCGAACGAGATCTCCAGTGTACCCCAGAACTATCGCCCCGTCGCGGCTAAGATGTTAGCGAAACGGCTCTTGAAACCCAACAGGCAAGCTGACAGACCCACGTCGTAGAAGTGGGTGCAGCGTTTGTGACTCGCGAGCAGTGACGTAAGGCGAGATGTCCGCCGGCGCGCGCCACATAGCGGATGAGTGCCTGAACTAAGCGTCCCTGCCCACGGCCGGACTGGAGGAGCGGCGAGCGCGCACTTTCATACGGCCTGCGCACCCAACAAGGAAACAATAGAGCAGATTCTTGACAGAGTGAGGGCGCTTCGAACCAACCCTCTACCCTCCCAACCCTCTTTTTTTTTTAGTCGACGCATCGCATCTGGCCGAGCGAGCCGGCGCCGCACGTGTTTTGGATCTGCCGCGGAATATCACCGGTACCAATGAATACCTTCGCTGCTATATCTCATCAAAAAGAAGACTCGTTGTGTACTTCAGTTGCATGATGAAGAGTTTTAGCTGTATGTTTTTGACAGTGCGCTCGCTGCTAGCAGTCCTCTCAGCCCGACCGGAGCGTGAGCAGCAGAAACACGTTTAGCTAAGCGATAACCGTATCTCCCTCGGTGGGAAATCATTCGCGTCACTGGTCGTGCCCTGTGCGCGTGCAAATCAAGGCATCATCCGAAAGGAAAAATAAGAACTGATATTTCAGTCACGGAAAATGCCGCGTTTATTGCCTGCCTCACCATTTTCATATAATACAGTCGCTGATAAGATATGAAGGCCTCGCATATTTTTCTTCATGTGCCCCTGGTTAAAATGTTTCTGTCATTTCTTTTATTAGGCGCTTCCGAGTGATAATGTTAGGCTGTTTGACCCTACTAGACCAAAACTTCAGAAGGGGGGAAGGAGTCGCCTATTTTAATGACGCACATGTAACTTTACACGGGCAGGTATCCCCTGTAGCCACGGCAGGGCTAGGGCAGTGGCAAATGCGCGCGCGCCACCGATCTACCCCGCCCGTGCTGTAGGTCAACCGACGAGCGTTGGTCCGCAGCGCCACGAATTAGCGGCGGTGAAAGGTGGGAACTATACCCGAAGCGCAGGCCCAGGCCGTATGAAAGTGGGCGCCCGCCGCTCCTCCAGCCCGGCCGTGCCCTGCCCTTCCCATTGAAAAGCGCGCGACGCGTTGGGCAATGTTTATACAGGCGGCATTGCTCAGACTTACTAAACTAACTAGTTTAAATCGGAATAATTGGAAATCACTCAGCTCCCATGCCGAATTGTTTCGCTGTCTGCGCTTGTGTCGCGCGGTGCATGGTGTAGCCCCAAGATGGCCTGTATGTTTATACACCGCCTGTATGTTTATACGCCGCCTGTATGTTTATACAGGCGGCGTTGCGTGGGTGCTCTGTGCAGCAAAGCGTTTGGAAATACGCGCCCTGGCCAGCTTTTATGGGACCCCTGATCCAGTAGGCGAGAACAAGAGCTGCGGATTCGAGCTCTGGACACATAGCCCCTCTACTTCCCCCTCTCTTCCTTCCAGCCTGATGTTCTCAAATAAAGTTCACTGATTGACTTTCGTTTAGACCAGGTTTTAGGGCAATCCCCGCATAGACACGTGCACCTTCTTCAAGACATCAAGCAAACCCTTTGTGCGTGCGCGCCCGGGCTCAGCGCGTCACGCGATCACGCGGGGCTCCGAGGTCTTGGCCTGACATAGCTCCGCGCAGAGAACAAATCCGCGTCATGGAGGTGCACTTCACGGCCGTGTTTTTGGTTTTCTTGTATTTCGTCGCCGTGGTCTACGTGGCCGTATGGGCGGGTCGCCAGGCGGCCCTCCACAAGGACGACTCCCAGGTATCGCCCACCGAAGAGCCGCGGCGCAGGCGGTCAATTCAAAAACGATTCCTTCGAAGGCTCGTCGGGCTCGATAAGGATGTGTCGTTGGGCCTCAGCGTCGCTTCCATGACCGGTGAGTTTGTCCGCTGTCGTGTTTGGTCACCAATCGGCTGGTTCGGTGTTCGGTGTATTCACTTTAACTTGGCTTTGGTCAAGTAGAGTTCTTTAAGCTTCACCTTCACTTCTATAGAGAACAAGGTTCTGAGTATTGTGCCTACATATTCCAAAAAGGGAGGATGTAAAAACAGAGGTGGACGAACAAAGAGTAGGTAGTGTCTATTATCCCGGCAACCGTCAGGAATTTCTCACGGCAGTCGCCTCTGATTGCTGGACACGCCAGGAGATTTTATGGGACAGATATTTCCTAAAACTCGTTCCTACGGATGCTCCTGTGATGCTTCGTTATAGCACTTGATTTTAAACGAGAAAGCTCAGGTTCGAGCCCGGCATGGCCGAAGTTTTTTTCTTTTTTTAGCGTTCGAAATTTTTGAAGTATTCGTTCATGGTGATTTTGTTAAAGCTTTTTTATTATGGTTATTAATATATCAAATACCCAACATAACCTAATATAACCTAACCATACCGAATAACCTGACCTACCCAAATCCAGCCAAACTGAAAAAAAAAACCTTACGTAACCCTGCCCTATATTAAACACAATCCAATCCACTGTTGAATCCTCGATTGCTTGATGTAGTAATAACCAGAGCGAAAAAAAAGCATTAACAAAATCACGATGAGTGAAAATTTTAACAATTATGAAAGCCAAAAAAAAAAAATCACTTACCGCCTGCCGGACTCGAACACAAGCCTTTTCGTTTCCAAGCAGGTGTTATACCACAGCTTGGAATATTTGGTCCAGAGAAACCTCGGGGTGGCGTGCTTAGCCGATCAGAGGCGACTGCCGTGAGAAATTACTGACGGTAATTATCAGGGTTGCCGTGATAATAGACATTACCTAGAGAGTACAAAGAAGTACAAGTGGAAAGAAAATAGAACGCCGGCACACGCCGGATTTGCTACAAATAATGTGTCTCCTCATCGTTCCCCTAACACTGGCCTAATTTTCATGGGTTTCGCGAATAACCGACCTTCATGAACGTTGTTGCTTAAATGACAACTTCGGCGCTCCACGATGCTTCCTTGATATTCCCCACGCATTAGTAAAAGCCCGCCGCGGTGCTCGCAAAGCGCTCTCAGCATATTCAAGGAACATTTGAAACTTTGGCTAGCAGCACATGCTTTCCAGAGTTCGCTAGTGCATTGAGCTAGTGCAATTTTGAGCCGTGCTTTTTTAAAATACAGTAATTTATGTTTTTTTGCCGATAGTTTAACTTTTTCGAATTGGTATACCTTTCAGATTGCCTTCGCCTCAACACGTCTTGAGGGAATATCTTGTTTCATAAATGCTCTCGCAAGGAAACTTTGAATGCGAAAGCGCCATATGTCACGCAACTAAGGGTCACTGGGCGCACTCGCTAGCACATGCCTTCTACTCGCAAAATGTTCGTAATTTGGCAACTCTGGAACGTGTATCAAGAAACTGTCAGCTTTGAATTTTACTGAATGTCCGGATACCGAGCTTTTGCTAAAATCAACTGACAATGCCAGCAATTAAGTCTCCGAAATGCTATTAGGCACAAGTTGAAGTACGGGCGACGCGGCTGCCTTCAGTTTTCCTGTTACCAGATGAGACGCGTCTGAGCATGTTTATTTGATTGCAGCTAAGGTCCCGACTTTTACATGGGACATTATACTCTGCATGGTGCCGTTCTCCACAAAAGTTCTGTTCCACTTTTCTGTCCCCTTCAGCCACCTGGGTGGGCGGCGGCTACCTCAATGGAACTGCCGAAGCGGTGTACACACGCGGCGTCCTATACTGCCAAGCGCCCATCGGCTACGCCATCAGCCTCATGCTCGGTACGAACCTTGACCGCTCTGTTTCATAGGACTGCATGTTTTTGTGGACGTCCAGACAGCCTATCAATTTTCGCGGTTTTATTAAAGAATGCAATTGTGGCGGTGTCCCAGCATATACAGTCGTGTGGTGTCTCACACGGAGAGTTTTCAAGTAGCGGGACTAAAGCGCCACCAATGAGTGCTGGCCACGCGAGGCCGCCGAGAAGCACGTGCACAGGTGCTAGAAAGCTACTGTGGACAGAAAAACGGGGGGTAGTATATGGACATAGCTGGCCCCATCACACTGGATTGGTACACAGCAGCGGTTACTACAACCAAAGTCAGGTGGATCTTTAGAACTCCATGACCAACACAGGCGGAAGAAGTGGCTACGGTACTCGCCGTCGTGTAACGCATTACGCATTTGTGAAGCAGGATGAATTACTCCATTAGCGAAAAGAATACTGCCGAGCTTGCGTAAGCGACACTGATCTCTCCTCCAAACCCATAATCTGGACTACAGCTCACTTAAAAAGGGGTCGTGAAGAGATCGAAAAAAAAAAAAGTGTTATGTGGGTATTTCGAACTGTCGAACCTTGATAAACCAACTATGCATAGCCGTTTCGTTGCACGATATCGGTAAACAGGTAAAAAAAGTGCAGTTTCGGTTTCACCGAGCCTTTTGCTCCACAACACATCAAGTGACGTCGTGTTAAGAAGCCACTCAAAGCTCACCCTAGCCTGCGCAACATGTCGGCGTAGAGTGAGCTCGCAAAAGGACAGATACAGCTACAACATCGGTACCATGAAGAAATTCGCCCGCAGCACAATGGGGGACGTCTGATCTCTGTCTGATACGACTGATAAACATTGTCTAATTGTTAGTGAACAACCCTTGCGAGTGTCGCAGGCAGAAGTAACCATGCTTTAAAGTAAACCCGGGTATTTGCAAAACTGTCTACGTTGTTTTGCACTAGTCTAAACTGTCTGTTTTGCTAGCAAGTATTGCCTCAAGCTTGCCGACGTCTGGCTGACATAGCTTCTAATGAGAGTTTCGTGATTGGCGATCGAGATAAATGACCAAAAGGTAAAAATGGTATATACCACATAAATATGTTTATCGGAGAAACTTTGAAGTAGCCGGAAAATAAATTGACCCGTCTTGTACTTTTCAACCCTAAAAATTACGAGCTAGAAGCAGTGATAAAGCGCGACGCCGAGTCCCACCACCACGCAGGTCGATTGCTTTTCTGCAATATCGATTGCTTCCCCGCAACGCGGGCGCGTGCTGCGTGTTTATTGCGGGCGAGTGCCGCGCAGTGTTTCCGTCTGACGGAGTGGGTAAAGTGTCCGACTTCAATGCAGTCCGCCCCTCCGGCCGCGAGTTCGAATCGCAGGCTGGGAAACCTTTTTTTTTCTTTTTTGCTTTTGCGGCTTTGTGCCGTTTGAAATGAAAAGGTAAGCTTGCGAAGAGCATTCGGCATAACAACGCCAACTTCAGCAGGGAAACTGAGTACGAACCACACAAACAGCCAGTAAGTCCGAGTTCTGCAGCAATGGCTGCCAGACAACTGAAGTGGCCGCGCCAGCCGGTAACATTGATAAAAAAGTGTTTATCACAACTAATAAATGATTCATTATTTTTAAAATATCTTGTTTACACCTTTGCAAAATGATGCTTAAAATGACGTCATTGCTAGTTGCGTTGCCAACCGACGACGTCGCATGGTTACTTGCGATGCGCCTCAAAACGAGCCTTTCAAAGGCGTCTCCTAAAGTATAGAAACAGTGAACTGTGAAACTGTCTTGGATTTATGTTCCTATAAGTTTGTTAAATCAGATAAAACGAAGAAAAGGCAAATGTATTTTCTCTTCATGACCCCCTTGAAGAGGGAATGAGGCCGCCAATGCGGCTGCCCGTGCTTTCATTTCCCGAATACCTCCCGACAACACACGACCAGGAAGGATACGTTGTTACGTTTGGAGAAATCGCGCAGCACTATAAGGCTAGTCACCGCCAATACCCCACCCCGGCTAAAGGTTCGGGCAAGGCGAATGAACGCGTCATTCTCAGACTTTTTTACCAACCCAATGCTCTGCCCAGCTATCATGAAACCTTTTGAACCTGTGGTCAATGGCAGAAGCTGACACTGTGGAGAAGTAGCAGACACCTACCACATGGTCTAGGCCTATTAATGTAACCAAGCCATAACTTCTAAACCCAACCCTATTCGGGAGTACTGGGAGGCGGTTCTGCTTGGTTGCTCAGGCCTTCAAGCCCAGAAGAACTCGGTCAGTGAGCCAGGTTGGCGGCTTCGACCAATGGGGTCTCGGAATAGATACTCTCCCCTAGTATGTACAGCCCCACTATATGGCTCACACCTCTCATAGCTGTAATAAATGCTTTTCACCGCCACCACCACCGCCCGTGCAGTGCCCGACACGAGCGGAAAATGAACGGGGGGACAACAGTTTGGGTTCACGGCGTGGTAGCGTAAGGATGTGTCCCGCCTCGTGTCTCCTTGGAAATCACGACAGCAATAAGAGCTTATGTACTGCAGACCACGTACTGCAGACATTGAACGATGTGCTTGGAATGTGAAACTTAGCAACCTTATACTTACGGCGTGAGTAAAACATGCACGTTCAGTCTGTAAATGGATTGAAGTGGCTTATTGAGGCTGGAAGTCAAAAGGCTGGTAATAGTAATATCAGTTGTGTGGCAGTGACCTATTCCCCGTGCAGACTTCAAAAAACATGAAAAAGCAATGGGGTTGAAAGTCCGTTTTGCGAAGTTGTCGTACACTGTTTAGCATTCATAGTTGATCTGTTCAGTAAACCCGACTGAGTACACGTGATCTTTGCGGTTTAAACCATGGTCAGATTGTTGGAGCGAGGTCTTTTGCTGCATTTCCCTTGTGTCCGGTGCCCCTTTCTGCAGAAAGAATCCTGTTTTTTACCTCTAGTTTTGTTGTTTTCGACGCATCTTCCTCCTTGTTCTTGTTTTCTATTTAGCGTCAATTGCGCAAGGGTGTCGCAAGTTACAACAGCGTGTTTAACTCCTACACAACTATGGTTCGGTAATGTACGCTGCACTGGACTTCGCTAATGCATTGCACGAAAAGGCTATTTTACAATATTGTAGAAAGCAATGAGTGAAGCGTGTTTTACTGTTATGCACGATAGCAATAAAAGAAAGCAAACTTTACAAACCCAAGTCATTTTAAATTTAGTTTCACTGCTACACTGTGAGCCCCTTGGAAGTCAGCTTTACAAAAATGCGGAAAATTATTGTTTAGAAGGCATTTCCTCCCGAGCAACATAAGCAATTTTATACTAAAAAATAATGCACCCCTCCGCCTAACTACGACGATGGTTTAACGACAAGCTTACTCGTGAGGTTGCCGTCTAAAGCCCGTTCTACATGGTGCGATTTTTCCTGCGAATTCGCAGATGCGGCGCCGCTCGTGCGGCAAAACCACCTTTTTCGTTGCTGCGGCAAAGTGCAAAGTGTTTGAAATGGTCGAGCATGCCCCGCGAACGCCGCTTGGGCGGATCGTGCGGCGTAGAGGGGCCGGACCTGCGGCCAATAGGGACACAGCTAGGTGAACGGCACGGCATCACCATCTGCACGCTTAGCAAACAGATGGCGTTGCTTGTATACGCGCAGCGTAAGCGCGGGTGCACCGAAACTTAACGCACGCGCGTTCACAACACGATGTCGCGCGCCGTTTTCATCGAATGCTTAATCGGTATCCGCGCAACTCGCGTACATCACAGCAGGGAACAAGTCAGATCCCAAGAAGAACCGGCCGAGGTAAACCGAGATGCGCTAGGCACGCACAATAAGCGAACCTGGTGTTGCTTGCTGTGTTTGTCTTGTCCGCTATATATGTGTGCGTATAATTGATAAATAATTGGTGATTGTTGTATGAAACCACAGGTAAACTCATATTTATTGAAAAAGACTCTGAAACAACTTGCCCAGAAAGTAAAATAAAACCCCTCTTTTTTTTAAATTACAACAAGCTTTCCTCGCGGCACACTTAATTCAGTCTGCAAACAATGTGCCCCTGAAATGCGAAGATCGTGACTAGGGTACCCACCCTATCGTGACGTTCGCAGGCCATGTAGACGACATTTCCAGGCGCTGCGAACTTCGCAAGTGCGAATGTCCGTTCCACTGAATTCGCAGACGGAAAACGGACCATGTAGAACGGGCTTAAGTTTGCCGCATCGTTTGCCGTTCGAGTTTGGACTTTCACTCGCGCACGGTTTCGGCTTTGACTCGTAGAGCTCCGACTTCGAATTTGATCGCAGCGTCTTTGACTTCGTTCCTTCGCCATTTGGTTGAGCACCGAGAAAGCTTCGAGTTCAATCATCGTCATTAGACGTATACGGGGGCATGATTTTTCTGACTTTGCGCGTCCATGCATCCCTCTCCAAATTTATACTCCTTCGACTATGTCGGAATGGAGCAATGGGATAGCCGTCAGCTTCACAACGCAAGGGCCCGTGGTTCGATTCCGAGGACGGGAAGCGTTTTTTCCTCACGATTATGTAGGCCCGCTTTTGTCAGCCGGCACCCCTTTCCCCAGGCCCCCATGGTACTCAGGCAGCGCTATTCTAGCAGGAAAACCATTGGCAGTGCAGGAGGGCCACTGGAATTATTTCACTTCACCCGCAATGATCATCATCATCGTCAAAACATTGGCTTTCTACCAGTGCGTTTTTTGGTGCGCACGGATGCCATCAGTGACACATAGAAAGCTTAGCTTTGAAGTATGAAGGCTTTAGGGCGTTTTATTGTTAGTTTTAATGTGGACTGTGGCATCAGGGGTAGCTTCAAGCACCACGGTCAAAATCTATATGCACTGGTAGCTTACGAATGCTACGGGCGTTGCGCTGCAGGCGGCTCATTATTTGCCGAGAGGATGCGAACGGCGAACGCGATCACCATGATGGACCCGTTCCAAGAGCAGTACGGTCGTTGGATAGGACTGCTGCTCTGTCTGCCGGCCCTCTGCGGCGAGCTGTTCTGGACGGCCGCCATATTGGCTGCACTGGGTGAGTGGAGAACGCTGCCTGCGTATGGCGCCACTCGGTGGCGGAATTCCTTCTCTCTGACTTGGTCTACCACGAAAGACGAATGAATACGTGCGATGGAAATAGGAGCTTGCAGTGCACGCACACTAGGCAGCTTTCACGCCGCTCTCAACTGACTGTTTTCACGACCCTGATACTGCATGACCTTGCCATTCCTTTCCACCTGTTTCGATGAGGATGTAATCTCAAGAGATGATTTGCTGCCTGTGCCTCATCAGCAGCAGGTCTGTTGCGTTTAAAAAAAAACTTATTCGCCACTATTCTTGTTCGAAATCCGTACGTTCAGCACGGGGATCATTCATGTTTGTTCCGGTATGGTACAACAGTTGGCGGTGAAGTCGGAGTGACAGTGCGCGCAAGAGGCGTTCTGTGGCGCAGGTTACGCGGCTGCCGCGATCATGGGTGTCAACGCCAGCCTCTTCATCGTCATTTCGGCGTTTACCATCGTCTGCTACACGGCCACGGGCGGCTTTGACGCGGTCACCTACACCGACGCCTCTGCAGATATCCACCACTGCCGTCTGCCTGGTATGCCAGTTCTTTATTTCGTTATTTGCCTGTAAACAAGAATTAGGCAGTTATCACAGAACGTTGTTCGTTAATAGTGAAATCACACCCATATCTACTGTGTCAATAGGGAGGCGTCAGACTACAATTGATGTGTGCAACGTTTATGTTGTCCTATTCGAATTCATTGACGCGCTGCGTTTAAAGGGACTCTACAACACTTTCGATGAACGGTTTCACTCTTTCCTTCGTGTCTGGAGGCACTGCTAACGCTATCCTTATCGCCATCACGGAGGAGCGGAACTGCGTTATTTGCTCGTCCCAGCAGGGACGGGACGCCTTCCATTTCTACTTTGCTTTTGTGGCTTTTTTTAAGTGGCTATGGAATGCGTTCGTTGCTGCAACAGAAGGAAATACGGCCAGTAGCCGCTACACCGCTGTGATGACATAATTCCAGCGGTCGAGGAATGCCAAAAACAGGGATAGAGAGAAAAATCTTTTGACCAAGCTTGTAAGTTATCTGATAGGCATAGAGAAGTAATTTCCGGCTGAGGTACTTTGCGAACTGCCTAATCTAAATGCTGTATGTACTATTTGACTAAGGACTGCAACTATTTAAATTTCGAAAGAAGTTGAAAAAAGGATTGCAGGGTCCCTTTAAAGTTTCGTAACTAGTGAAGAACTCGCGAGTTCTTTTCATGGAAAACTATTTCGAGACGAGCCGTTTTGAGCTGTCTTTATGGTTGTCGCAGTGGATATGCGTCCCGTTCACTTTCCGCGACACACCGGGGGCCAAAATGCCTGCCCCTCACAGCGACTGGATCGGCGAGTTCACTCTCAAAGATGCCGGCCAGCTTTTCGATGCCTTCCTTATGACTTCTCTCGGAGGCATACCGTGGCAGGTACGCGCTCATTTCGCTGCATTATGGCTTTCCACACACGAAACAGAAACAGTGGCACGAGTATCCTTGTCCCTAATGTACCTCACATGAATCGGCAAAAAAAAAACAACTGATTTTTGTTAGAAGATATGAAAAACAAGGGCCCAGGAACATGCATGTAGGCTGTCTTTGAAAAAACTAAATATTAAATGAAGTAATAGAGTCAGTGGTTCACCCGCACAAAAAAGCAAGGGCGCTGTTGTACGAAGCAGGTCCGGGAGGCCGAAAATGATCGTCTTGCATACTAAATTTTAGTAATTAAATTTTGGGGGATTTTGCGTGCCGAAGCTAGTGTATGAAGCAAACCACAGTTGAAGGCAACTCAGAGAAAGTGGCGATTTCAACTTGCGCCAAAATCTCGACATATGAACGCTTTGTTTTTCCCCATAACAACAACAACAACAACAAAAAACGAAACTAACAACGGACGCCGCGGACAGCCTCAAACTAGTGTCTCTAGACTCGGCAGCCACACGCCTTAGCCACCGAGCCACCGCGGTGGGTGTCTTCTTAACGATTAACCCTGCTCAACACAGCATGGACGTGTAAAGTTTCGACGGCGTATTGCCGATAACGTGGATGATTATGATAAATGATGCGTACGTAATAACCACCGCTCTCATAACGACGAGCATTCAGATAAGTTTACTGTTTGGCTTTTTGGATTGCGCGCTTCGTGACTTGGGGTTGTGAAATGAGGAGTGAAAAATTGGCCGAGTATCTGCTCCTTTCGTTGCAAATGTCGAAGAAAGACTATAGTGGACCGGTTCCCCTGGCAAGTAAATGCCTCCCTTCTCTTTCCCGCTCACCTCTCATGCTGTTTCTCTCCCGTATCGTTCCTCCTAAGGTTACACGCTAGAGGTTTGCTCATGTCAATTTAAATTTACCGCGTTCCACTGCTCGCAGTCAGGTGCCTCGATGCCAGCGCTTCCGTACGGTGGAGACACGCGTGGATGGAGTTACCCTACTACAACGTTTATAGAACCACGCTGCCCTACTTTACGACCATGCCAAACGGCACGTGAAACCTACCTAGTGGAACCTTTCGTTGCTGTTGCCATCTGATTTTTTTTAATGCTGCCAGGTAGCGCGGGCAACAGTCGGCGACGGTTTTCTGCAATTGATGTAATATTTCTTTTGCTATCTCAGAAACCATGCATCCATAATTTTTAAATAAAGGAACTAATGTATTTATTTTCTACCTTATATTTGCGTAATGCCTTGTTTTTGTTCAACAATGTTGACAAGTATGAACATTAACACCGGACTTAGACGTTTACATTTGGTGGTGGGTATATAAGACTATTGAGAAGTTTTTTTCACTTTGGCCGGGTGGATGAATCGAGTCACAGACGGACAGACCTACAGACAGGCCAACATTTTTGCGGTTAAGTAACGCAAGAAAGACTATCGTGTTTAATAAAGCGCGTGCTTATGGGTGAAGCCAGACAATGAAAGACACTCACTGTTGGTAGCCTAGCGCTTACGGAAGCGCAGATAAATCAAGCCGACTGCACTTTGCATGAAAGATGGCACGATTTCCTTTGTTGTGTTGCCCACCAGCCTTAAGGAGTGAGGGGCCCTATTCTCGACACCCTAAATTCACCGTGAACTGTGAATTTGCCGGACGTCTTTTCTGATGGGCTTTCAATTTTGGTCACGTACGTGCTTCCGGTTGACAAACCGTTGGGTGAGCTTTCGTCATTTTGACGTTTCATGACGTTTTTCTGGCACCAGTTCTAAAGTTTGCCTTTTTTCCTCTTCACTGAGATGCATAATTCTTGGCCGGCAATGGAAGTCTAGTCTAAGTGCAGCGGACATGACAACGTAGGCCTGTCTTTGCTATTCAACAGCAATACGGCTTATATGTCGGCCCTCTGTGTGATTGGCTGAGAAGGCGTGACGTAATTTAAACAGTCGGCGTTAACGTTACGTCAGACATTGGAAACTGCATCCTGCGTAAAAGTCAGTAATGTTACGCAACAGGTCAAAAATGGCGGCCGCTGTCGCTGTGAAATAGGGCAAAAAATTTCGCCGATCTTCGGCGGCGTGAAATTCCAGTGCTTATGCAGCAGGCGGAGTTTCGCATGACACGCGTTTAAAGCGGTTTTCTATAGCTAATGAAATAATAGTTTGGCTGTTTCCAAGCTAGCGATCACGGATCATACAAATAACGTGCTGTAGCCTGTTTTTAATTTTCGGAAATAAAATAATAAAAATATATTTTTTGGCGCAACAGCAACATAAGAGGGCAGTACACGCCTCTCCATGACAAAAAGAAACCAATGCATGACATTTATCCACACTCCTCCTTGGTGTATCACACGATCGAATACAGGAGAATAATAACAAAGAAAACTGATCGTTTTGTTCGTTACTACACTGATTGAAGTCGCGCTTCACGAATGAGTGTATCGGTGGCGTCGGTGCGCTCCGCGGTTATCACGTGTAGCGTTTCACTGCCCTTACGCGTCATACAACAGATGGTCGCGGCCGTCTATTTCTGTGATCACGCCATAAATTTGTAACGTAGCAGCAGACCATAGCGGGGCGGCGGTGACGGCCGGGAAGGTAATAACGCAAGAAAGCTTGCATTGCACAGCAGAGAGCTCAACTATGTTACTATAAGCGATGAAAGAAATTTATATACGGTAAAAAAGATTATGTGATGTTCTTTAGCTCAACATCCACCTGTCGCTCGCTTTTGTATCAACGTTTACTCGATCGCCGTGTGGTGTTGACGCCAATTTCGACCTGCAGAAATGTGTGTCCCTTGCCAGCCTCAGCTCCCATCCTATTTTTTATAAGACATGCCAAGTTTCTTTATATCTTTTATATACAATATTTGATACCTTGGTTGTGATCATTATGAGTGAAGCATCAAATTACACTGCATGTCGTCATAGCTTTACGTGCACCACGTCACTGATTGCTTACGTTGTGCTTACGCAAAAAAAAAAAAAACCATGGCGAATTCACCGTGAATTTATGCACTCGACAATAGGGCCCGAGGTACGCATCTAACTGCACATCTGACGTAAACTGCACACCTGGCACAGTGACTCTTTTGCTCCTAATATATAGTGAAGCGAGACCTTAATCGTTTGCGCTACGGTGCAGTCCTATTTCCACCGTGTCTTGGGCTGCGAGGACGACTTCTCTGCGAAGTTGACATCGTACATGGCTGCCTTGGGATGCGTGTTCATGGCGATACCTCCAGCGATCATCGGGGCCTCAGCCAAAACAACGAGTAAGGCTCGGACGGATGCTGATTCGTAGTGCAGAATAGGAGCGACTAAGTCGTTTTCCCTGCAGTGCATACGATTTGCTTTTCACGGAACGCACTGTGTTATGTACTTTGAAAATATTTGCCACATCGTCTACCCCCAAAGTTTCATATATACTGGAGGGAAATTTGGCTCTGCAGTGGCTGGCCGTCGTGGGCACCGCCATTGCAGGTAGCGCCGTTCCTCGCCTACTTGGCTTGGCTAGCCACATGGCTTCTTTTTTGTCTCGAAGCGAAAATTGACCGAAAAGGGTAACATTGTTTTTCTTGTTCGTCTGGCGTGAAGGTTCTAATTATCCCTGACAAATAAATCTTTCTGGAGCTTCAATTTTATAAAAACAAAACAAATTCGAGTAATCTTCTAGAGTAATATTGTTGCTTTTTTGCAGCCAGAGGCAACTTTGCAGCCTGATCGTGAGCCATGCCAAGGAGAAATGGAACGTGCCTGCTCGGTACATGCCTGAACGCTCGCTGAAGTGCGGCTCTCTTATACCGTGGCGCCATATTTCCCTCTAGTATATCTTAGTGTGAACCTGTGGTATTACCCTCTGCAGACTTCACAGCCCTGGGCTACGTTGGTAGCTGGCCCCTGCGCGAGGATGACAGTGCCCGAGTGCTGCCGTTGTCGATTCAGTATCTGACGCCGGCCGCGATCTCCATCCTGGGCATGATTGGCATCACTGCGGCCGTCATGTCATCCGCCGACTCGTCTATGCTCAGCGCCTCCGCTTTGATCACCAAGAACATCTACAGCGTCATACGGCCCGAAGTACGTGCTTGTGCCTTTCAATCGTAAGACATCATGTGTGCCTGGTCTCCGCAAAAAAAATGAACTTTCCCGTACGTGCGTGCATGCACGTACGGAAGGATGAATTTCTCTCCACTACCTTTATCAGCTCGAGGCAACTTTTGGCCAATGCTTAGCGGTTAAAAGGCAGAAATAATTGGTAGCTGTCAAGGTGTAATGCCGCTGTGCATGTTTCTCCTCAATCACGCCTGTGCAGAAAACCTGCGCAGCACTGAGACCTGTGGGAAGGAGGGTTATCCGACATCACACGAAGAAAAAAAAATTGAAGCTGTTCCACTCAACGTGAAAGCTGTCGGAAGTGCAGAGCAGTGATTAGTTACAATGGGCTGTAGCGCCGTTATCCGCTCACTGCTACCACCCAATGCAATTCAAATTTCCCGCCTCCGCAGTGGTCGCGCGCCCGCCTGCCTGAAACAGTGCCTCCCGCACGTGCCGGCGTTGCCCTGCCACTTTTTTTCGCTTACTATCGTGAAAACCAACCCAACGAGCGTTCCTAACCAAGGGAGAGCCGGTGCTGGGGGTTAATTACGTATATTTTGCCGCAAATGTACCTGCAGTTTCCTTTGCGCTAAAAAACGGTGAGATGTATGACAAGCGCCAGCGGTTCATGAGTTTCGAACGGTTATGACTAAACCGCTTGGATTCGAAGCCTCTGCGGGACGTCCTACGACGGGTACGCGGGGCTCTACGTGGGTCCGTTATCTCGCTGTGGCGCCTGATTCCGGCAGTCGCTTGACATCCACCGTTACAGCTAGCTACGACGACAAGGCGAGCCCCTATAGTTCCTAGCAGTTAAAAAATAAACTGGCGCTGGAGGAAAACATTGCGTGGGCACGTAAGCATTCTCTTCAGCTGAGAGAATGCGGGAGCACCTTTTCTCGTTAAGTTGTGGAAAGCATATGTGTGGGTTGGCGTGCTGACGTCGCTGCCGACGGAATTGGTGAATGGGCTGTGAGCCTCCTGCAGCTTCTGTCATTGTAGCGGGCCAATGAGCATGCGAAATGTGTGGGAGGTGACGTTAACGTCTGGACCAACTGGAAATTGGGGAATCAGCCGTGCTGATCTGCCGCCCGCTGTCCCTGCTACACGCCAATACACCTGAGTGGAAATGTTGTTAGGTCTTAACGCTAGACAGCCTTAACGTTGAGCTAAATGACGTGCAAAGCAACGTCAAACTCATCGTACGTTAAGCTGCAGGTACCAATTGACGACGTTACAGCTTACAACTTAGTTAGGGCTCCCGTTAACATGGCGTCAAGGGAAAGGGGGGGGGGGGTCTATGGTGCGCATAGCTGTAAAGTGGGAAACGCTCAAACTTTGAACAAGGCAACAAGGACAGGAAGACCAACGACACAGAACGATAGCCCGCTGTCGTCCTGTGTTATAGGCCTTACCATCCTCATTACCTTTTTCGAAGTTTAAAGCGCTTTCCCATTAAAGCTACGGAGTGAAGTCGCCCGTCGCATAACCACAGGGTCGTAAGCCCGTCGCATACCCGCTTGCGCTGCCAGTGGTAATTCTTTAGCAGGTTCTGGCCACAGGGACCTGAGGATGTAGCCTTTTTCGCCAAACCAAGTAATACGGGAGTGGTGCTCACGTAATAAATGTGGAGTTATGACGAACGTGTCATGCGGAGGATTTGGAACGGGTGAACCACAGAAGGAAGAGACGGTAAGCGACGACACAAGCCTCTTTGGAGGGATGAGATCAAAAAGTGTGATAAGAGATGAGACAATGACCCAGCTCCCAGAAGGGTCCAGATGGTGGACAAAGGTAATGCGTAAGGAGGGATAAATAGCGCTTTGGATGTTGCTCTTTCGGCATGCCAGTATTAAGAGGGGTCTCTTTTGGAAGCTTCCGTAGACGCCAGATCGGCAATTATGATGAACTAGTGTTATATTCTAGCAGCCACCACTTGGGGGCTGGGTTCCCGAGCAAAGCTTCGGCAGGCCGACAGCCGACTTTCGGGGAAACCTTCGGTGCTTAAAGAACCGCTTGCTACCGCAGGGATGGCTCCGATCCTCCGACGGGGCTAGGAGCACCGGAGATACTGTGCCCTAGAACTAGTACTCATGTTGTATGCAGCTGCGACTTTACGAAGCCGCGCCAGAAACATCGTTCCGTAGCATAGTACAATGGTTCAACGCTGGTATCTCAAGGACATAGCCCCTAAGAAGTGGACAAGGTAGAACGCTAGAGTTCATCTTATTTGCCCCATCTCTCAGCGCTAACAATGTCTTCAGCGTCACGTAACCAAGTAAAGCAACCTTTCCGCCCTTAGTTCGTGCACCTTTCGTGGCTAGATTTCTGAAGTATGGGACTAGCCGGCCCTGACCGGCTATGGCCTATTGGCGCAGGCGAGCGAGGAGGAGGTTGTGTTCACGCTACGGCTGACAATGTGCGCTGCTGGAGTCTGTGCCACGTACCTGGCCCTCTCGGTGCAGTCGGTGCTGAATCTGTGGACCCTGTGCTCGGACCTGGTGTACGTGCTCCTTTTCCCGCAGCTCGTCTGCGTCTTCTTCCTCAAGAGCACCAACGCCTACGGCTCTTTCAGTGGTGAGCTCCGAACGGGTGGCGTGCTGTCAAGTTGCCCATAGGAAAACTAACGCCTTTTCGTTTAAAGAGAACGATGGTTGAAACGCTGAGCTTTCTAGTGGGGGTTCGTTCGCTGTCGTTGGAGTTGTAGGGGTTCACAGAGTATTGTTGACGAGTCCCGGGTCGCCATCAGTGCGACAAAGAAAGCATCGCTTTACATCCAAACTGCTTCGACCATGTCGGAATGGCACAATCGGGTAAACATCGACTTCATAACCAAGGTTCTCTTCCGACCATGGGAAGCGTTTTTTTCCTTCAGACGTTTGATGTGCTTTCGCTTATTGATTGATTGATTATGGGATTTTACGCGCCGAAGCTGTACACACTGGCTATGAGGCGGGCCGTAGGGGGGTATTTGGAATACTTTTGACCCCCTGGGGATCTTTAACGTGCGCCGAAATCTCGACACACGGGCGTTTTCGCTTTTCGCGTCCATCAGGAAAATCCTTCGCCGCGTCCGGGAATCGAACCCGCGTCCTTGGGCTCAGCAGAACAACACCTTATCCAAGAACCCACCGCGGCGAGTCACTTCGATTATCATCATCATCATTTTGTGAAACCCATTGTGTAAAGTCGGCTTTTCTGCAGTGCGTTTTCGAGACGCGATGGTCGCCATCAATGAGGCATAGCAAGCTTCGCTTTAATAATCGTAGCGCTTTATGTATAACCAAGAAGAGAAGAGGGGATGCCGTCTCTTGATGCACCGATTTGCACCCGCCGCGGTGGCTCAGTGGCTAAGGCGTTGCGCTGCTGAGCACGAGGTCGCGGGTTGGATTCCCGGCCATAGCGCCGCTTTTCTGATGGAGGCGAAAAGCGAAAACGCCCGTGTGTACGAGATTTCGGCGCACGTTAATGATCCCCAAGTGGTCAAAATTATTCCGGAGCCATCCGCTACGGCGCGCATCATCGCCTGCGTTGCGTCGGCGCGTTAAACCCTACAATCACCATGCACCGATTTGCATGAGGTGGGCGTCAATCGCATTACGCCCTTCTTATCAGATATTGCTATCTAGTCTGTGGAAGGCAGAAGCCGGCTTATCATTCCCTTTTGGTCTTGGCTTTGGAACTTCCAGGAAAGCACGCGTTTCAAGCCGGTTATCGTCACGTCTGTCGGCAGAAGTAAGATCCTTGTTCGGATAAGCCCATATCTCTGCTTCAATTTACGCACTAATGAATCACTATCAGCTATGCCGTGTACATATGACAAGTGACACACTTGTACGACCTCGCCATCGTCATAGGTGTATAAGCTTATGAAATGGTGCATGCATGATGTAGTGAAGACAGCAGCTTGCTTGTCGTGCCCCCTCTCCTCTGCAGTGGAGTATCATCACTGAAAGCGTATTCCAGGGGGGAAGAAGCTAGGTTAACCCCTGCAGCACCGCGGTTTCATCAGTCTAGCACCACTAGGGTAACCTCTGCCCTATTTTTAGCGCTTTAGTAGCCCAAGAAAGACTACCATTAAAATATGTTGTCAGGCAAGTTGGTGCATTTCACTTTTAAAAAAGGAGCGTTAAAAGCGCGACACAAAAACTAGGAACGACGGCACAGATGCGCTTCTGTGGCTTATTCGTTTTTTTTTGTCGTGTTTTAGAGGTTCTTTTCTTCAGAAGACCATCACCTTTAAAATGACATCGTAAAGGGTGCGTATACGCATATGCGCCTTGTGCTCATACTCGAGCGGGCACGGAAGCCGGCTTCACTGCTATAATATCCTATCTTGGGTGGTGCTCCCTCTACAGGCGGCGCAGTTTTCTTCTTGTTGCATTTTTGCTAACGCCACCACACCAAGGTCAAGCTTAAGCACCACTACTGTTAAAAATGTGTAGCAACTACCTTAGATAACATTTCAGAATCACTAAAACATACAGCCGGTGTTTTGATGAAAAACGAGCGTTTTAAATACGTTTCCTGAGCCCACCGCTTTTCCATTCGCGCTCAAACTTCACAGAAAGTTCGCATTTTGTGGTCTATTTTGTTTGACCTCACGAATGGTGATGGCGCTTACCTGTTCGTTTAGAAAACGAATACAAACGTTTTTTGGCCTGCGGGAGAACCGGTGGCCATCTTAGGCCTGATGACATGCTTGGAACGGTGGTGCCACCTGAGGTATGCAGATACAACTCGCGATTTCTCGCGAACACCGTGCCTGCGAACCAACACCACGTGATTTTTTTCTGCATAGCCCAACTGGCAGCGTCGTTCCAGGGTGCATAGGTGATCGGGTCCGCAAAGGTTGCTCGCCCTCCCACAGGCAAAAATTGTTTGTCTTCTAACCAAGCAAATAAATGCCGCTGTTCGCTCTCGGTGTCGAACAGTATATACCACAAAATACGACCTTCCTGTGACGTTTGAGCGCCAACGGAGCACCGGTTTGCTCCTTCATCGAGCTGCTGGAGGCAGCGCACATCGCACCGCAACGCTTGTGCGATCTTCGGCAGCGTTCCTGGTGGGAGCCTTCTCCCGCTGGTTGTGCGGGGAGCCGTCGCTGTCCGTTCCCGCGAAAGTGAGACTGCCGCTGTACGACGAGCGACGGGGCCAGCTGGTGCCCTTCCGGCTGGCATGCATGGTGCTGGGCCTGTCCACGCTGGTCTTCGCTTCCATCCTGTCGGAGATGATCTTCGAGAAAGGCTGGCTGCCGCCCACGTATGACTTGTTCCACTGTTTCCCCGGTGCTGGCTGCCGCCGCCGACTCCAAGCAACCCGACGTGCACGTATGTCGTCGGTTTTAGCGGTGGCTTGACCACTGTTTTGGGCCTCTGTACTTTCGAGTTCGCGGTGTTTGGTGCTACTGTGATCCGTACAGTGAAAAATTGGTGGCCACAAGAAGCGTGTAAAAAAAGCGGTCCATTACACTGTACCAGTGAGGCTGCAGTTGTTGAAGATTGATTATAATTGAGCTTTATGACACGCCTGCTACGTCCGGCATTGAGAAAAGGACAACGAAATGTACATTAACTCTCAACAACACCCCCCCCCCCCCCCCCCGGGAAAAAGAAGCTCATTATTATCTAACACCCCCCCACCACCGTCCTCTATTGGCAGTGAGCGTGACCACGGGCGGCGCTGCGAAGCGCGCCTGCGTGACGTCGGCTTAGGGATTCTTGAATTGGTCGTCTGCTTCACTCGATCTCGCTCTCCCGGCTGTTGCTTTGCGCTGGGTTTACTTTTGATGCTTGACCGCACCAAATTTTGTTACTGTGTAACTTTTTATCATAATAAATGACTTATAAATCGCATACACTAGCTCTGGGCGTGATTTAAAGTATAGTTTTGGATACCGCTATGAAAGAAACATTGCCGGCGCCGCCCCATTCCTTGCGAAGGCGTTCCTGTGCGGAGCGCGAAGAGTCTGAGCTAGGCGTCAGCTCTTGTATCCAGCTATCTTTCGATCAAAGGGAACAGTCTTGGTGCTAATAACCGAGCAACAGCGAAAATGCAATACCAAAACAAATACCCAGTTCTCTGGGGCTTTGGGCTTTGGCAGAAGACATTAGGATTTCCGGTAATCGTATGTAAAGTAAATCAGTTTTTGCAACCTTGCCGAACGTTCTAAAGTATTGTATCACGTAAATTAACGTTGTCATGGCGCGAAAGTATGCCGACATGCACTATTTGCCACAAAAATGTTGGTTGAGTTCCAAATAACCTACTGTGTGTATACGCGCGTGCTGGTTTTATACCAGGCTTCTAACCACTACGGAGCCTTATCAAGCAAAATAAGTCATGGAGTCAAACCAGGATATCATGAACTTATGTATGCAAATGATACAAACGTTTTCTTTTCTTCATTTGATGCAACAGAACTAGAATCGGAGGTCAACAAATACTGAAAGTATTTGTCCAAATAGTAAATGCAAAACAAGCTGGAGTTAAACGTATCGGCCCCCTCCAGTCCGACCCTTTCCCGACTCCGCCCAAAGGAACACAAGGATCTGGAATCTCCCCACTACTTTTTCACATAGCCCTTTTCAACGCCCAGCCTAGCTTACTGCCATCCTCAACCTTCAGCACGTTTTCTATGCCGATGACCTTACGTTCTGACAAACAGTGGATCCCCCGGAGAGTAACTTGATGTTCTGCAGCAAGCCATTGATCGCAAACTCAATTACCTGCAACAGCGTAGTCTGACATGTGCACCACATAACTACGCACTTCTCGTTTTTCGAGCCCGCACCCTAGGCGGATCTCCAAATCCCACTCCGGATCAGGCAATCACGATCAATTCCACGCCCATTCCCCAAGTGCCCTCACTCCGTATACTTGGCTTGGCGTTTCACGCAGACGGCTCTGGGGCGGCGATTCTCCCTCAACTTCATGTCACAGTCACCTAGCTCACACATCTCATCAGAAGAACCTGCACACAGTGCCATGGCCTTAAAAGAACCAGACACCTGCCGTCTTGTTGAAGCCCTACTGATCAGCCGCATTACATATGGTGCTCCTTACGTCAACCTTAAACGAAACATGCCAAATTAGGCGCCCATATAAGGACATCGTACAAAATCGCCCTCGGCCTCCCCTCCTTCACGCCTACTCTCCGCCTTCTGCAATTAGGTATCCACAATTCGCTTTCTGAGCTCATCGAAGCACAGCGCGTCCAGCAACTCACTTCCCTTGCCCTAAACCCTACGGGCCGCTCGGTACTGCATAAACAAGCTACTCCACACCTCGGCCTTCAGACACTCCCAGCCTATCCCACCGTCACTCCGCGCTCATATCTTCGTGTCTCCCATCCCCAAACGCATGCACCCTTCCTTCAATCGAGAAAAGACAGGACCGCGTCACCCGCCTCCGAGCCGAATACCACAACAAACCGGACTCCCGAAACACGGACGTCGCTCCGTATAAATCCCGCCCTGCTCACGCACTGGTTGTCGTCGACTCCAAATCGGTTAATATTACCTACCTCATGCTCCTCCACTCAAGCACCACGATGGCTGAAGTAGCCAGCAACCACGGCTTCCTCCAAGTACGTGGCAATTCTCACAGACCCGCAACAGGCTTGCCGCAACTACTGTACAGGCCGCATCTCTCCCTCAGCGCTCAAGATTCAATTTTCAATCAAGGATCCCCCCCCCCCCCCACCACCCCATCCAGATTGAGCGGCCACCAGGCCATTGTTCCCTTGAGGTAAACGAGGCGGCACACGCCGCTGCCCGCGCTCTTACATTCCGGCGTTTTCGTCGACGGAAGAGGACCTTTCCGAACCCTCCACCTATCCCCCGGTCCCTGCCAGATACGCTGAAATCTTTATCATTATCGCCAACTACAGCTTCAATACCGGCCTCCTCACCCATCCCCCAGTACACAGGCGGCTCGAATTTGGCGTCGGCTACAGACCGACACAATCTATGACTCCTCGATGCTCCACTACATCTCTCCCTCCACTCACCCTTACAACTGCCCCTTTTGCTCCATCGCGGAAACGTTCTACCACCTTGTCTGGGGATGCCCCTACACGCCAAACCCCCTCCCTTCCCCATCCCCTGAGCAGTGGGAGCGCGAGCTGGCCAGCTCACGGGGCTAGGATCAAGAACGTCTCATCGCTCGCGCCCAGGCTGCTGCGCTGCAGCTCGCGGCTATCTGGACTAAGAGAGCCACCCACTCTTATGCTCAATACACGTTTTCCAATCCAATACAAAAGACATACAAAAAACCTTCTCATTGATTTTAATGGCGTCACAATAGAGCAAGTGAAAAAACAAAAATTCTTGGGATTCTAATTTGAAGAAAATCTTTCGTGGACTAAACACATGACTCAGTTATACAGCGAATTGTCTAAGTGTGTCGGTTTAATATTTAGAATTGCACACTTCATACCGCGTTGCCTGAAGCTTTCGTTATATAATACTTTTCTACTATAAACTCTGCTACAGCGCACTGGAGTAGGGCACATCAAGGAAAACAACATATTCCATACTAATTCTTCATAGAAAATGGATATTCGCATATATTGCAATTACAATGGTCGCCGTGCGGATGTGCGAACGACTACATTGTTTGAGCGCTTTGCTATGCTTCGAGCTCATGGGATACATTATTTGAAGCTGTTGTGCACCTCATACACAAAGGTAAAATACAAAATACAATAACCAACACCATTGCCCACTATTCCCTTAAGCGTAGCACCCGACGCCCACCAAAAACGAGGACTAATTACGGGAAACAAGCTTTCTTATTTCAGTCGACACAAATATTAAACAAAACAGGGAAAGTTCTAAGCTACGTCGTTTCTGAAAAATCATTCAAAAAGCAAGTTAAATAACTTTTGCTCACTGACAACGTGTGGTTTCTTGATAAGCAAGATAAGTAAAGATTGATAAGCAGTTTTATCTGTGCTTTTTATTCCGCGCATTCCTAATTAGGAGGTATGCTGCCCCTGGCTCTGATTTTTAGAAGGTACTTTTCGAGATGCATAAATTTTATTTCTATATTTCCGTTCTTTGTCTTGCTGTTCGTATTTGAGCGCGTATTTTTTTCGGTGTCGAACTGTGTATAAGTGCGTGTACATGTATACGTAAGCAACTATTATTCTTTGTTTATTTTTATCTGATCTTTGTCTAAGTTTTCTAAACCTTTGTGCTGTAATTCTTTGTGTTTTTTTGCTCACCTCGTTTTTCATGCTGCCTCCCTAGTTGTTTTATGATTTTTCTTATTCCCCTATTTGTGAAGATGATTTGGTTTGTTCGATTGTATACATCAACAAGTATACTGAGATATACGTAGCTGACACAGGGTGCGTGGTGCTGAGGATCTCCGTCAGACCGTCTGTGCCTTCAGTCCCAGTCTACTCTCGCTCAGACCTGAAATAAAGGTTTTTCAATCGACTCCAATAATTTCCGGGAATCGGTTATCGCAAGCTGCATGCCTGTGAGTTTGCCGATCTACCGTGCAGGGCAGTATTTTCAAGCAACTCATTAGTTTATGTCGAAGCAACAAAATCAGTTATTTTGATGTCATTAGATCCCTATGGTAGAAGTTTCATAGTAAACACTCGTCGAGTCAAACCCAGGAGTAGCAGCGCGAGCCACTAGGAAAACTTCAGAAGCTGTATTCGATCAAAGTTGGTTGGGTGATTATTCTACACAGTTTGTGCGATCATGTCATGCATCCTATAGGGTGAAACGAATTTGGTGCTGGCGAAACGGCAATTCGGTACGCAGGACGCCGTGGACTTGCGGTACCACGAGGAGAAATTTAGGACGCCTACCCATTGTTTTCCCCGTTAAACAGAAGATTCTGCACCCACGCAGGACAGCAACCCCGTCAGCGAGGGCAAGGTTGACGTGTGGTCCGAGATAAGGCGTCAATCCACCATGGACACCCACAGAACCTCCCGGGCGGGCAGCCAGTGCATGCCCAGCAGCCAGGGACACCCGGGGAAGGCTGAGAGCCCTTCATCCAATCACGGCCACAGGACAAAGCACCGCACTGACACGAAAAAGGCAGAGTCCGAGCACCCGCACGAGCACCCGCACCACCCGCACGAGCACCCGCACCACCCGCACGAGCACCCGCACGAGCACCCGCACGAGCTTACTCTGGATCACGGCAAGCTCGAATCGGGCGTGCATTCGGTGAAAAGGCACAAAATCGGTGCACTGGCCAGGCGCAAGTCTGTCGACTTCGATCACTCCAAGAAGGCACCAGCTAAGCACGCGTGGAAGGAGCAAGCGGGCATCGAGGAATCCGGCAAAAGCAGCCGGGGCGCGCATCACAGCATACACAGCGCTCGCGGCCGTCGGCGTAGATCAAGTGTCCGGGAGAGCGTCGGCGGCGCGGCATCCTCGGCCAAGCCTAGTTGAGGGCATCCGCAAATCGCTGACGGTCGCTGTGGCACCCTTGTGGTGCTAATTTTTGTTTATCGATCTATTCTGAATTGATTGCCAAAAAACGTACTTGTAATTTATTTAAGAAGTGTCGTGCGGACCCCGTGTAAATGCGGGACCATTAATTTAGTTTTTATTTTTTACTTTGTGCTATTATTACGGTGTTTCGCTTAGGGACAATGCGGGCCGTGTAACTATGAAGTAATAACCCCGTAGCGCCAGTAGTGCTGCCGTCTTAACCTCTTAACACAATGTAAGCACTAATCTAAAAGATAATGTAGCTCTTACGCCAGCCTAACTGCCCGCCGCATTGTATATGGACGATTTTGTGTGCATTTACTCGAGCGGATATGGTAAATTTACGTAATTCAAGATGCGTTCAGACTCGAAGCTGGCAGCGGAAGGAGAAGTGGATGCTACGAATAAAGTTACAACTGCCGCTGTAAATTTTATATCATGGTTTGAATGCATTGAACCATGAGTGTTATTTAGCGACAAAGAAATCGCGTGTATAAGTGCGGGGAATAGGGTGATAGGTATGTGAGTGCAATAAACTCTGCGGCCAATGAACAAGCACCTGCGCTGTTTCGGGTGAAAGTCTATTAGGGGGATTTCTTCCAATAAAGTATTGTAAGTCCGGTTACTGTAATTGCGCTATGTGTTTCTTCTCTGGATGTAGCGTTGTTGCATTGGTTTGGACCGATTCTGGGAAGTGTGTCTGCGCAACGCAACCTCCCTAATGGAATAATATGAGTGGCTTTACTCTACGACAGTACCGGTGACAAGTTTCAAGGATTCTTTTTTGGTGCTGCGAACGAAGCCTGGGCCCATGTTGAGCGCAACGCCAATGTAGTTTGTGCCCGTCCAACCACACACCGTGCCGGATTGTGCTCGCGTATGTGACGTGTTGTTTTGTGTCATGCAGCTAGCCGCTTGTGCAGCTTTACGCGTCACTAAGCGTCTCTTCAAATGGTACTGCACACAGCGGAAGGTACCGTTCCTTACTGATTCGTATCGGCTGGTTATGCTGCCCCGGCTAGTCGTGGTACGGCCGAAACAACGATGCGTTTTTTTGTCGTGACGTAAGTAGGCATGATTACAGCATTATTAAGGAGGCGTGAGGAGAACGAAACGTTCGCACTCAGTCGTCTGAGACTGCGTAGCTTTGCAGACAAAATACGCTGCGTCGTGAACGCGTTCACATATTTATCAGGCAATCAAATGCAGTGACTTTATATAGTGAGCGTTTCATCACTATTATTGTTGGTTACAAGAAGGGTAGCTAACCATTGAGTGTAGTATTGTCCGATCTTTAACACCATCGTGGCAGAAAGCTGTAGACGTGTGACCCCGCGGCATGATTTCCCGTGTTTTGGATTCACTGCGAAAAATGCTCACGCCGGCAGCGTTGTATACGTTGTTGGTTCGTATGGTCCCGTTGCTAATCAAATGGGCATCAGAGAGACTGACTGCGTGGACTGAGCTCAAATAGCCTTGTATTGTGTATGCAGTGTTGACATTTCTGAGAAATGTAAGCTATTAACAGAGTTCTGCATTGAAGGACTCTGCTATTAAGTTGTTTTGAAAGAGCTCTATGAATTTTTATTTCAGAGAAATAAACCAACAGTTTATCTTGCCATTGTATTTCTGCAGAGTTTATCTGAGGGCGTTCTTCAGTAATAAAAATTTGCTTAATGCAGTTGTTTCATAGTGATGGCTGCAGTTTAATACATGAATTCTGATGCAAGTGCAGTAAAAAAATTATGAAATTTAACACAGTTTACGTTGAAGCTAAAAGGGTTTACAATGAATATTGGCAGATATTCAGATTGGCAGACATTCAGTGTATTTTGCAGACTCTTAGTCGTGATTGACCATTGTTATTCTAGATTGGGGCAAATGTTTGAGAGACTTCCAATAGAAGTTTAGTTTGATTCAACACCTGTTCCCAACACTTGCATGTCGTTATTGCTCCAGACGTGGTTACAAGAGTTGGACAGGTGTCATATGGTGGCTGAAGGTTGTTTAGGTTGAATAGCTGCAGCTAACAATTGTAAAGACTTGTGTAGCAGATAGAAATGATTTACTTCACCCCCAAGAGTGCCATACCACTGATTTCCAAGCACACACCATTGCTTCTGGTTATACAGCTGTGGTACAAATAGAAAACAATGATGCGGCATTGTCAAAATGGTTTAACTTCAAGCCTTCAGAGTGTCATGTCGCGGCTTTTCAACCACTCTCTCTGCCTTCTGGATGCACAGCTGCAGTAAGAGTTGAAATGTTTGCTTAGCAGGCTGCAGTGGTTTGATATTACTTCTTCAAGGTGCTATATCGCTCCTTCGCAAGGGTGATTTGTTGCTTTTGGGTAGTAAACTCTTGCAAGAATGAGGGTGTCTTATGTAAAACGTTCGAACTGATTCACGCCAGACCTTCAGGCCGTTAAGTCGCTGCTTCTCATGCACACACTCTTGCTTCTGGACGTGCACCTTCGGTGAGAGTTAGACACTTGTGTAATAAGTTGGAATGGACTCATGTCAGGCCTGCATGCTGTTAAGCCGCGCTCCTAATGCACACACTGTTGCTTCTGGCCCTGAAGCTGCGGTGAGAATTTAAAATTTACTACCCAGTACTGCTCCAGATTAGCTCCGTACTTTATTTCTGCTCATGGAATGCCCATTGCGAGACCAGCCCTCAGCGCTGACATGCCCACAAGCTGCTGAGAAGTATTCTCAACTGGCAAATAAGAGAGAGAGAGAGAGAGAGAGAGAGAGAGATGCGAGAGAGTAGACGAGGAGAGAGAGATCAAACTTATTAAAGTGGACCATGTCCGGGGTGCCGAAACTGTGGTTCTTGTGGGCCTGGAATACGTTCAGGCGGCAATTCCGCAGGTGTCAGGGCCCCACACGCGGGCAATGTGCCGGGCGAGGCGAGGCCAAAGGATGGGGCGAAGATCAGGTGGAGGAGCGGCCCAGCTTTCCCATGAGTATGGGATGTGGGATGGTAAAAGGTGGGGATGAAGAAAGTGAGGTGATCACCTGCGCGAGGACAAGTTCAGTAGGTGTGTTTAACGTCGGGATAGGCACCACACACCTGACAGTGGGGCGTGCCATCTCGGGTCATTATATAGTGAAGAACGAGGTCACAAGGGAGGGAGAGATAAGAGGGAGCATTTGTTTCTTCGCGCCTGCAGACAATCTTGCTAAATGGGCGATGCATAGCCTACTGCTAATGCGCTTGATCGTCTTACAAAGAGCACTAAGGGTTGAATATTTTGTTTTGTTTTAACTGAAAGACCATATGTTTCATAGCTTTCTCAGGATTAATTTGATGACTAACAACGACTTGTTTGCTGAGAATTAATAGAACCTGACGTTTCCGTCTACTATTTTCCTTTCATCTTAACACGAAGGTGTTTTATTCCCGGACACACAAATATGTCTATGACGTCATATCCGTCACGGAAGTGACGCCAGTTCAACGAAGCAAGCGGCCTGTAAAGGGTGCACCCCAGCACACAGGGTCTTCTTGCGGGGAAGCAACCTTTAGTACTAAAGAGTACGTTATACTTAGGGTTGTTTGTTTTCGGGTTTTATATTTTAACACGAAAGTGTTTTATGCCGGGATACACCAAGATTTCACTTATGTTATATCCGTCACAGAAATGACGCCAGTATACCTTTGCCGAAGCGACCCTCCAGCAGGACGTCGCTCACCAAGCACTCCCACAAGACAGCCGTCGACCCGCAAATCATGCTCAGCCGCAGATTTCGCTGCACATTTCCTTTAGTGTTTTACCGATTCCTATGACAGAGGAATCAAACATTTTTTCAAGCTGACTGCCCTCAGTTTTATGTTGCCACTTTTTGTTCCATGTATGCAGCAGTGGGAAGAAGGTACGGTAGGCTCTCATGCTGACCCGCACGTATGCATCTTTTGGCTGTGCTTGTACGCAAAATAAAATATTTAAACAAAACTGAAACAACACTAACCGCTTGGACTGGGGCATCCGCTTTAAGTTTAGAAGCTGAGGGCTTTTACGTGTAGGACTCAGTGTTGGTTTCATAAAAATGCTTCAGCGTACACCACCAATCCTGTGCTTCAACATTCAAGACTTCTTATGCCATAAAATGTAATATGGGAAAATGTATAAGGCAGCGATACCAGTTTTTATGGTTTTTGCCTTTCTGTAATGATAAGTAACTGCTGCTGCTGCTGCTGCGAGTGGTGTGTTTGTATTCACGAAACTCTACAACTCATTTAGGCCATTTTTCTTTTACACTTCAGTGCACCTTGAAGGCATTGTGCTTTCCGCCATTACAGTCAGGACCAATGGCATCCCTGCCACTGGTGCAATGGTTAGATGTGCAGATATTCGAATTCTTTTTTCGATTAGTGGTATGGTTATCCTTCTGTGGTGTTCAAACGCATTAAAGTACACTTTGTTCCTACTTACTAAGACACTGTTTTTCGTGCCATTGTTTAAGTCGCAGGTCATGAAAGTTTTGAGAGCAGACAGGGGTGCCTGTCCCCAATGAACAACTCCGCCAAACAAAATTTTGATATCCTTTAGAAAGGCTGTTTCATCATGGGGACAGTGGAGACAAACCCTCATCAATAGGGAACCCTTATCAAGAGGGTTCGTCACCAAAGACGTTGTCGATTCAATGCAGTGGCTGAGTGGCTTAGGCGTTGTGCTGCTGAGCCCAAGGACGGTCAATTCCGGCCCCCATGGCTGCTTTTCCGGTAAAGGCGAAAAGCGACAACTCTGTGTGTCGATATTTCCCCGCATGTCAAATATCCCCAGGTGGTGGAAATCAATCTGGAGCTCTCCACTATGGCGGGCCTCATAGTCCAGGTGTAGCTTCAGTGTGTTGAGCAGGACAACCAACCATAGACAACGTTGTCGGAAGTGGCTGTGCCATTTAAAGTGCTCTCACCATCTACTTCAAACCTCATCAACAGGCCAAACACCAGAAACCTCGCGACAGAAGCAGAAACTCCGTCCGAAGGGCTTTCGCCGACTTCTCAAGCGTGATGACGATTGGCTCAATGTGGTCACTTCCGCAGATCACTTGCTGAAACTTTGCCTCGCTTGTTTGCACATGCCTCACAGCCTCCCACAAATGTTCGGCTGTGAGTTCTGCCACCTTAATCTTCAGTAGCTGCTCCACATGCGTAAGTTCAACGTCGTGTTGGCTGCTGCCACAGCGTTCTACACTTGCGCCCATATCAGTTCAATGGGATTGAAATCAGAGTGGTGAGATGACAGCCTTACCACGAGGAAGCCTGCCTTCCATGCAGCCGTGTCGACTCAGTAGCTGATGAAGTGCGGCTTCACTCGAGAAACTATCTCCAGCAGCTGCTTCTTGGTCAGCCCAGTGGCGTAATGGGTGCCTTGGCTCTCCGACCACCCTGTGATTGTTTCTTTGAGGGAGTTCGCCGATGGCCCTGGCTCGTTCCGCCGTGAGTGGCAGGAGGAATTGTCCATCACTATGGCGCTACCACTATGGAGCCTCTGCAGCACACCGTCAAAGCAACTCCCGAAGCGGGGGCCGTCCATTTCTTTGTGGTAGTCACCAGATTTCTTGCCAAGGAAAACATTGAAACAGCCATCAACGAAGCCATCTTAGCTGTCTATGAGGGTAACGATAACCCGCTCACCTTTAATTGAATGCTGGTTCAGTCCCGTCGTCAGGCCGCGACGTCTGTACTGCACGTCAGGCCGCGACGTCTGAAGGCGTCTGCTCTGGGATTCTCAGTGTAGTCAGTCCACAAAGTCGACGTACTGTTTCCTGTCGTCACCCAGGTCTCATCGAAGTAGAAAATCGGCTGATTTTTCGCTCGGTACAGCGGAATTCAACGCAGGTACTCGAGCCGGCATGCGAGGTGCGTCTTCGCGATCAAGCAGCACAGAGTTCCGGCTTTGTTTCTCCCGCCTGAACCCGATCTTCCGAAGCAGACGATGTACCGTCCACGCCATCAGAGGCGGGTCACCTGAACGCTCCAAGACCTCCTTTTCGATCTTTGCCACCGTCGGTATCTCGAAAAACGTCGTGCACTCAAGACATCAGCGCATTCAACGTGAAACCTCCGTACAGGCCACTGCGTCGCTGCTTCTAAGAATTCCGCTGGCGTTTCTGAGACGGCGTTGGCAGCACTACACCAGTAGCAATTGTGCATCCTTCCTGACCCTAAACACGGTCCGCGAGCCAATTCCGAGCATATTCGCGATAAAGGCGGCAGTTTCTTCCACGGTACATTTCGACTACCTGGGCCGCCAGAACTCGTAGCAGTGGAAGATAAGTTTCCGCGCAGTGCTGTTGAACACTTTGCCGCTCTTGTTCTTCTTGCTCAGTGGAGCGATTGAAGCTCCACCAGACTCACCAGGCAAGAAATAATCGCGTGCCACGTGGTAATCCCTCACGGAAGAGCCACGCAAAGGACTGAGAGAGCCGACGAAAGCTGAAAGGATGCGCTGTGCAAGTGGTGTTGGTGCACCCTACACATAAGCGAATGTGCGTAAACCTGACGGGAAGAACTACTGCGGCATAGCTTACGTCACCGTTCTGATCTGAAAAATCAAAATAAATGATCTGATAAAATAAAAAAATATGCATCTACACATCTCCGAAATCCAAACAGTAAAAAAAAAATTTCCCAAGAAAGGATGGAAATACGCATAAAAATACAGAAAACGGACCAGCCATGTACTGCGCCTTGCATCGTCAGAAGAAAAGGGAGGAAGGTCCCACTTACGAGTAAGACTTGAAGGTAGCGATGCTGTGGATAACCCTCACGACTATCACGACCGTTTAAGTCCGCTATTGCAGCCGATTTGCTTCTTTGCTGCCGCAACGACCTTTACTTCGTCTTTGTTCCTATAACGGCGAAGAAGCAGCACTATGCGCCTGAAGGCGCTACCTCTACCCTATCACGTGTTTTGGGCCGAGCAGGTGGCGAGATTCCTCTCCCGCAGTCACAGGCCGAGTGAGTAAGCCGTTTGACTCTAGGGTACTAACTCACGGTCGTTGGGAGTGGTTAAGACGACTGACTCTAACTCTGTTGGTCTATCAGATACAGGCTCTAATCCTGCTGGTGCCGGTGCTGGGGACTTCTTTATACTGTTATACTGTGTTTCGTTAAAAAACCAGTATAAAAACTAATTAGCGAAGTGAAGGCACTTCATCATGATAATGGTATAAATGTATACCATTAGTGAACAGGAACAAAAGAAAACATGTAATCCAACCTCTTTCACTACTCATAGCCATATTTGGCTGTAAAAAATTTGCCTCTACACAAGCGTCATAAAAATTATACGCATTTCAGACAATTTTCTGAATTTTTTGAGATCTCTTCGTGAGCGTGCAGCTTCTGCAAATGAAAGCCACCATGCCCGAAAAGTTCGCATAAAAGGAATCTTAAAAGTAGACAAGGAAGTCTAAATAAAAATGGGAGAGCACATGGACGCCTTACCTTTTTCACGGCTGCCAGCTGCATGTGCAGTGTGCTGGAAATCCCCACGCCACACCATGAGTGACCAGATTCTTCTTGCGTGAAAGCAACAATTGCATCGATTGAATTTTAAGCTATACGGCCAACACGCGTTTTCTCTTCAGTAACTAACTGCTGCAACAATTACCCAAAGAAGACCGTTTAAAGAGCTTTCCGCCATTACTGAGTCGGTAGGCTGCTATTCCGCCATCCAGGCAGGTCAGGCGCGGGGACTAGGGGGACATTCTAGCCGCTTTAGCAATGACTAGGGAAAATTTCTGGGCACAAAAAAAAAAAACTAAACAAAAAATCTTTTACGCCAAAAATATGACGTCATGATTACATTTTGTGACGTCACACAAAGTGACCCATCAGCCTTTCCAGCCATTTCTCCCCCTATAGACCTTATGCAAAAGTGCCGCCATATACCGAAGAAAAAAATCACGCCATATCCACGGAATGAATTATGATAAGTGGGGCGAAGCTGGAGTGAGACATCGGTAACCGTAACTCTCCGTGAGTTCGCCCATTACATCATTAAGAAAGCGTCAGACTGTGTGCGTACATTGACAATCAACTTATTTTCGGGTCAATGCTCCAGCCCAGACCTGGTGAAAGACCCAGCGCCATCGAGGACTACCCCGCACCTCCACCACAATTTGTCACAGTGGGACACAACGGTAAAGAAAGAACTTTTATTTAGGGCGAACTTGTGCCCGAACAAGACGAGAGGAAACGAGCAAAGGTCCTTGCGTCTCGTTCGATCTCCGAGAACGACTGCGTGCGTTCGTGGCGTGATCTCTTGCGTGATCTCCCTCGCAGTGCACGTGCGCTCGCGCCTCCGTTGGCGAACACAGACAAGCTCGCGTCCCGGTGCCGAGTTTGCGCTACCGGTTGCAGCCGGTTCTTGCGCGTGCAACGCGGCCCACTTTGCGACATCTCCGAAAGCATGCGGCGGTCACGTACCACGAGACACAAGGGATGGACAGACCCATGGCTTTAAGAGCTTCGCCCCTAAAACGAAACGAGCACGTGACGCCATGTTGGGGGTAGCGGTCGCGGGATTGCTTGATACGGAGCGTGTGAGGGGCTTCTGAGCGGGCTTGGACTTCAGCTTAGGCACCGTGCCGCTGTCGTCTGCTACACTTCGCTTTTTTAAGGCAGCAGTTCCTGTGCTAGAAATCGCCCGCTTTGGTGCTTTAGTATATTAAGAGAATATTTCAAGTAACTCAGTTAATTTTCCAGCTTCAGATACCTCTAAATAATTTCAAGCTGTATCCCGCACAAACGCGCGAGCAGAGAAAGAACAACTTTATTCAGAGCACCGGTCAGAAGATTCGTGTGTAACTCGTCCATTTCTAGCTTATTTGTGAGGCACAGTGCTCCGAGCTCCTCGATGAGTATTGAAAATGCGTAGGATTACCTGAAATATTTATGAGATGCGCTGATGAAAACTCAACGGTCTATACTGCGCACCAATCAGCGGGCCCCAGCACCTGCATTGCACACCAGATTATAAAACGTCTGTCTTTTATTTCATTCCTTGTTGTTGGCTTGTATCAGATGAATATTTTATAGGCGCAGTAATTTTTCTGCACCGTCAAAAACGCCTTATTAGGAGGTTTGGGCATGTTTGGGAAGCTCGATTTAATATGTTCAAAATCAGTTCGATTTAACCGTTAAATAAAGTCGCCTCCTCCGCTCCTCCTCCCCCCCCCCCCTTCAGTAGTGTTCTATAGTATATCGCATTTCTTAAATATTCCTTTTGTTCTGAACAGGGTTATTGCTTTCGTTCCGTACACGTGACTAGCATTCGTGTTCACGTGGGTGCATGCACGGGAGTGCATGCGTGCGCGTTCCCGCGTGTGTGTGCTTTCTTTATTGCGTCATTTTGTCACAGGGCATAAGTAACAAGGAAACAATGGACAAAACAAGACAGAAGTACGACACAGAAGGAAAGAAAGAGTGCGTATGTTTGCGGCTGTACGTGCGTGTGCGTGTGTGTGCGTGTGTGAGTGCGTACGTGTGTGCGTGTGTGATATGGGGTAACATATTATAACTCTGAACTCACGTTGAGGGTTGTAACCAGGTGAAAAGAGTACGTTTATTCTAAAAGGCGAACTTGTGCCCTACAGCAAGCCAGTCAAAGTCAGCTTCGACTTCTTCCTCGGCTTTTCCCTCGGCCTCCGGACAGCCCTGTTGGACATTTCTTGTTGGAGAGCGTGGATCTGATTCTTCAGCTCGTTGTTTTCCTTGAGAAGTTGCTCCTGTCTGACTGAGGGGGTTGGAGTATAACTTGTATTAGGTTAGCCAGATGCGACCTTGGCGCAGTTGACCTGTGGTCCGTGTGTGGATTGGTTTCGGCTCACGCTACGGCTACGATCCCTCGGTGCAGATTTTTGTCTTCCTCTACTTTCACTCCTTTTCCGGCTTGTGGTCCTTCCACGAGAGGGTGAGTCTTGCTATTTGGCAGGCCGGAGTCGATGTCTGCGCCGACATTCCTTGCTCCCCGAAAGATGCGCTTCCCCGCACTGCGCATCTCAGTTCACAAGATTTGTTTGTGGAGTGAAGTTGGCCACAGCGGGCACACATTGGTGTGTCGAGGACGGGGCATACATCCGTTCCTATGCTTGGTGTTTCGGCATCAGCTGCAGTAAAGGGCAGAGTTCATAAAGGGGTAGCAGCGGAGCTCCCCTCCTGCGAGAGAAAATATACCACGGCAGTCTTTTTCCAGGAAAATTCAGAAGGGCCGCGTTAGATTTGCCCATTCTTCGAGCTTGGATGAGTGGGGCGTCATGGGCGCAGACCATTTCCATTAGATAGTCGGAGTCGGCTTCGGAAGGGATGCCGTGAAGACAGAAAGTACCGAGTCGTGGGGGAAGTTTGGTAAGGTCGGACGTCGTACACTTTGCCTCCGAGGTGAAGCACGGTGAGTGTGGCTAAATTATTGGCTGCTGCTTGGCTAGGTGTGCCGATAATGGCAATGCTTTGGTCCGGGCCGATGCGAACTTTCATATGCCTTGGTTATCAGGTATCGGGGCCTTAGTGGTGAATTGAACTGCAAGGAGAGTTGAACGGAGCGGACCCCCGCAAGGTTGAGCCTTCTGGGGTGAATAACTTTGTAACCGCTCAACTGTAATGGCGTCAGTAGTGACCTCCTTGGGGCAGGAGGTGGCGAGCCAGGGGTGATGCCACTTGGCTGCTGGGATGAGTCTTGCTTGACGTATTTTCCGTCCGTAACCATATACCAGTCGAACGAAGGGCCAGTGGAGGTGTTTTCGACGTCTTGGTGGTCCATAGTTACTTGCGTAGTGGTTGTCAACTTCGACGAAGCCATTGCGTCACCGCCGCTGGCGGGCTAACCCTTGAAGGGTTAACGGGGCGGCCGCCGCTTCGAAACTTCCCGGGTTTGTAATACGAGAAGTAATGGCTTGCATGGGGTAAACTTTGTCTCCCGGGTGATAGCGTTGACAATTTCCATCGATTGGTACTGGTTTCATGGCCTTGCAGCCACTTGCAGCCACTTACATCGACAACCCTCTTCTTGGAATTGGAGAATCCCGACGGCAGTTGACCAAGTTGGAAAACGCATTGCGGTACTCAATGCAAAAGCAGCTGCCTACGCCAAAGACCTTGCCGAAGGAAAACTGCCTAAAGATATGTGACGAAATTAGTGGCCGCCTATCCCTCCAGCAAACATGGAGCCTCCTTCGCCACCTGAGTTACCCGGCGAACGGAAAATTGGTGGCGGAACGGGGGATCACTCGCAATAACAATGCCTAGCAAGGGCACCCGTTAACAGCTTATTGACAACCTTGCCACACTCTACCTCCGGTGCTAAACACCCACATCAAGGACATCGCACCCGGACTACAGCGGCCTTCCCAACACAACAGTGGATGAATTCATCTCCATGCAAGAACGTAAGGAAGCGCTAGCCTCGACTAATAAGAACAGTGCGCCAGGAGCCGACTCTATAACGTACAAATCTCTCGCGAACTTGGAAAACGCCGGCTCGAATCACTCCTTCACCACATGAACCAAGCCTGGGAACAAGGTTTCATTCCCGAGGAAGGGAAAGACTCAAGGGTTATTTTCATCCAGAAGCCTAGGCAAACCACTTACCATTGAAAAGCTGAGACCAATATACCTCACTTCTTGCGTGGAAAAGGTAATGGAGAAAATTATCCAAGCCCGACCTCAAAACTTTCTCGAAGAGACAGGGCAACCCCCCACAACATGGTTGGCTTCCGCCCACATTTTAGCACTCAGGACGTCCTCCTCCAACTAAAAGAAGACATATTCGACAAGACCACCCGGAACCATTAGAGGTATATTGGCACTGGACCTAAAAGGCGCCTTTGATAACGTGCTACATGAGGGACATCCTTGCTACACTAAACAGCACTGACTGCGGTGAGCACACTTATAACTACATTCGCTCATTTTTAACAGGACGCATAGCACAAATCAAGATAGGTGGCTTGGAGTCGGACACCATCCTGATCGGTGACAGGGGCACCCCGCAAGGGGCAGTCCTCTCTCCAGTCCTCTTTAATCTCTCTCTGCTCCACCTACCGCCGAAGCTACAACCCATCCCAAACCTCAAGGTAGCCTTCCATGCAGATGACATTGCCTTATGGACCCCCAAACCGGACGCCCTGGGCAAGCTACAAGGATACACTCCAAGAAGCCGCAGACATAATTACTGAACACGTGCATGTCATGAGCCTCAAATGTGCACGTAAGAAGACAGAACTACTGTTTATGAAGAGAGGCAATTCTCAAGACCCCGCGATCCAACAGTCCACCTCACCATCGATGACCAAAAGGTATACCCTACATGCAAGCCAGTCCGGATTCTGGGTCTTCACAGCCAAGCCAAAACAGAAGGACTGATCAGATCAATCTCCTCAACTAAGCCACATGGACCAGAGAATTACCACTAGACATCACGGGATGAGGGAAACAAACATCCTCCGCCTGGTACAAACCTTCGCCATTTCTCGCGTAATCTACCTGGCTCCTTAGATGAATTTATTAAAAGCTGAGCAAGTCTGACTGGAAACTATGCCCCGGAAAGTTACCAACACGGCCCTGCATCTTCCAGCCTCGTCATCGACGCAGAGACTGATGGGGATGGGCGCCCACAACACCCTTGCAGAATCGGTTGAGGCTTACCACGTTAACCAACTGGTTAGACTTGGTAAAACATCAGCAACAAAGACCATCCTTACTCAACTCAACCTCAGCGCCATCTACGTTGGTGAAGCGCCCCGGAAAATACCACCTGCCTGGAGGCCCCTTATTGACGTCCGCCCAATAACAAAAAAAACATGCACCCAACGAAGCACAAGGGCAGGTGGTCATAAGGACCCTGTCGTAGACTAATTAGGAGGAGTTCGGGCGGAGCAATTGCCGGCATATCCAGCCAGGCTAACCCCATCTGATCCCACACCACAACAACTACCACCACAACCACTACAAGGGAAGGCGAGAGGCACGTGGTGCCAAAGCACTCAGCAAGATGCTTCAGTACATAGCCCCTGACAGATTAGTCTACACAGACGCAGCTCTGGTCTGTGCAGGTGAAGCGGTAGCCGTGGCATGTACTGGGGACGAAAACTCAAAAGTCGCTTCTCTCTGAACCCCTAGAGGAGAAGAAATTCCGATTGGTGAGCAGGTGGCCATTGCTCTCGCCATCATCCAGCACACCCGTTACATCTACACCGACTCCCAAGACGCTTCAGTGCCTATCTACGCGGTCGTATTTGCCCTGATGCCAATCACATCCTCGACACCCAAACCACCTGAAGGGAAGCGGATCATCAGCATCATCCGACTCCGTCGCATACTGAGACCGTAGTGAGGGGTAATGCCTGAGCCCATCACTTGGCACGCAAGAGAGAGAGAGAGAGAGAGAGAGAATAAACTTTATTCGAGGAATATCAGCGATTATGCACCATGAAAGCGATGCTGGTGGTTAGATCGCGTTGATGGCTGTCAGCGTCAACTGATCAGCGACCTCGGCAGCCCTGGCGACCAAGCGGACCTGTAGGTCCGGGTCCGAGCTGCGCAGCGCGGCCTCCGCTAGCGCCCGTGACATGTTTTCGGGGAAGAAGATCCGGAAGAGCGACTGGACCCACCTACCCCACTCACCACATTTAGGAGCATCACAACACACTATCGGGAGCAACGACGCACTCTACCACTACATCATCATTCGCTTGACGAAGGGGAACAAGTCAAGTGGCGTCTACTCCAGAGAAACACCTACCCAACACCATCCAGAATGAACCTGCTCTCCCCCCACCTCTACGGCTCACCCGCATGTCCCAACTGCCAACAGGCCCGTGGAACCATCTACCCCGAGGTCCTTGCTAGCTAACCATCCTTGCCTCGCCCAAACTCACAGCAGCTGTTTTTTAGGATCCGGCCGCATTCCTTGAGCACTTACGTATCCAAGAAATTTTAGCTCCTGGATATCTAAGGTGGCATTTTTCAGGCTTGATAGTCCACTGGGCAGAGCGGATCGCTTCCAGGACGCTTTTTAACCGTGTCAAATGTTCTTCCAACGAGCTAGAAAACACCACTACGTTGTCTAGGTAAACGAGACATGTCTGCCACTTCAGTCCTGCGAGCACGGCATCCATCATTCGTTGGAACGTTGCCGGGGAAGAACACAGGCCGAATGGGAGGACTTGAAGTTCGTAGAGGCGGTCGGGTGTTACGAAAGCTGTTTTATCACGGTCTCTCTCATCAACTTCGATTTGCCAATAGCCAGATTTTAATTTCAGGGACGAGATGAATTTAGCGGGTGCGTAAACGGTCCAACGTATCTTCTATATGCTGAAGCGGTAAACATTGCGTTTAGTGACACTGTTTAATTTTCGGCAGTCGATGCAGAAGCGAAGCGTGTTGTCTTTTTTCCTCACAAGCACTACGGGTGAGGCCCATGCACTTTTAGACGGTTGAATAACATCGAGGTGGAGCATTTCTTCGACCTGTGTCTGGATGGCCTCCCTATCTTTGGGCGGCACCCTGTAGGGCTGCTGGTGCACAGGTCTGACGGATTCATCTGTCACAATGCGATGCTTCGCGATGGGAGTCTGACGTACCCTGGAGGACGTAGCAAAGCAGTCGGAGAAGTCCTGTACCAGATGTTCTAAGGCTTCCACTTTAGCTGTCGAAAGTTCTTGGTTAATTTGCAGAGGTATCCCCAGGTCAGCTGTGAGTGTACCAATTGATGCTGTGCTAAACGCGCCGACGTGCGTGACATCGGCGACTTCCTCGATGAACGCTGGTGGTGCCTTTCGTAAGATCTCGACGCTCATTTAAAAAATTAGTGACAAGGACTGGCGTGCATTCATTCAGCAGGATGACGAATCCTTCTTGCAACACATATTCCTTTCTCCCGAAGTAACCCAACGTTTGCTTCCAGCGATGCCTTCACAGTCCTAGAATGTGTCGCTGTTAACTTTAACAAACAAGCTAGCACGGGAGGGTAGAGTGACATCGTGGTCAACAATGCGTGACGCTCCGTCGCGCTTGTGTTCAATGTGGCTCACTATGGCTCCCTTTGTCGAGAAGGTAATTCTGGATTTCGGCAGACCAATAACAGGCCCGTTTGTTCGCAGAATTAAATCTCGCGAGCGCTCCGGGGGCACAATGAAGGTGCTAACATATGCGATGCCGCGTATTTTTATACGCGCAGTGCACCTACCGACGGTGGTTATTAGGTGGTTCCAAGCTGCACGAAATCTTAGGCCAGTCCAGGGGATGACCACTTTCTTGAGCGCAGGCACCAGAGTTTCGCTTATGACCCAATAGTCCGCACCAGTATCAGCCAAATCTGTCATCGCACGGCCGTCGTTATCCACGGCTACGTCGCAGGTAATAAATGTGTTTAGGATTCGGTTTAGGTTTTGGATATTCGTAGTCTCCTCGTCGTCATTCTTTCAATGAAGGATCTTGGTGGTCATTGACGTCAGCGGCCTCACTCCGGAGGTCGCTGCTTTCAGTTCCCTCTGGTTAAGGGCAGTAAGGGGTGCGGTAAGCGGGGTGCAGTAAGCGGCTTTCTGCACGGCTGCGGCGTACGAGGCTCGTGGTTCACCCTGCCGCGACACGTCAATCCGTTCCGGTGCTCGCGCAGCTTGCCTTACCTCTTCCGTCACGATTTCCGCAATGGACACCAAAGCCGGTGACACAGGTTCCTGCTGCAGCTTCTGGAGCTCCTAGCGAAAAACTTTGCCTTACGAGCTCACGGAGCCCAGGGCTTGCCTGTTCGGTTACGCAGGACATGACTGCGTCCTCGCGGTTGTACTGCCGGACATTTGGTAAGTGCTGTTTCAATTGTTGTAGCCTGACCGACGAATTCCGCAACCGTTCTCGGGGAACTCCGTATCAGGCCGACGAAGATGTCTTGCATGAGGTGCAGGATCTTCCGGTCATCCGTCATTGCAGGATCGGCGCGCCTAAAAAGACGGGCAATATACTCAGCGTGCATTGTGACACTCTCGTTCTGGCACTTATTTCTTGCTTGAAGGGCAGCTTCAGCCCTTTCCTTGCGGTCACTGCTCATGAAACTCGCTAGTAAGCGCTGACGAAACTCCTTCCACGACGAAAATGTGGATTCACATGGTTCTCAAACCAATTTCGCACGCCTTCCTCAAGAGAGAAGTACGCGTTTCGCCACTTACGCTCATTGTCCCAGCCGTTGAACGTGGCGACCGGTTCGAAGTGATCCAGCCAATCTTCCACTTCGTAAGTATTGCCGTAAAATACTTTTGGCGTATGCAGCTGTTGCACCACGTACTGGAGAGGGGCGTCAGTCAGGTTCGCGTTCACAGCGCCGGCATTGCATCCTGTCATCTTGGTTGCCCGATCAGGTGGGAGGCCGCACTCCGCCGGCAGTCCGAGTAGGCTACGGCTGGTCCGCTCGTGAAAGGGCGACACTTCGACGGGAACCGACCTTGATTTTTGTGGTGTCATGTACCCAGCACAGTCCACCACTAAAGTAACGGTGAACTCACACGTTGAGGGTTGTAACAGGTGAAAAGAGTACGTTTATTCTAAAAGGCGAACTTGTGTCCGACAGCAAGCCAGTCAAAGTTGTTGTTCCTTATAAATAATGGCGCATACCCAATCAGGGGATCGGCCAGACATCAGTCGTTAAACCGAAAGTGATTACCGCCTAAGGTACTCGAGGGAACTTCCAGAAATTTGAAGCTTTTTTCTTCTTGTATTTGAGAAATCGAGTTTGAAAATTAGTCAATATTAAAATAAAACAAAAAAGGAAACAATCGCCTTGTCACTGGTCAGGAACTAGCAAACGAAATGAACCGCCACTTTGTTATTATTGGTAATAGTCCAGAAGAAAACTGACGACGTAGATTCTTATACCCTGCAGAGTAGCCTGTCGCCATCCATAATGTTTGCACCTACATCAGCAGGTGAAATGTTTAAAATAATAAAGGATTTATGTAACCAGGCGGCAGCAGGATATGATGCAGTGAAAGCCCTATCCCTCAAGTATACTGCACATATCATGAGTTCAATATTAACGCGCATAATAAACAAGATGTTCGAAACAGGATACTTCCCAGTCGAACTGAAAATCGCTAGAGTCACCCCTGTCTACAAAGGAGGTGGTGAAACAGAAATCAATAACTATCGACCTATCTCAGTTCTACCTATCTTTTCTAAAATATTTGAAAGGGTCATCAATGACAGGCTGAGTAACTTCTTCGAAAAGCACCTAATTATAAACCACGCTCAATATGATTTCCAAAAAAAAAAACAAGGGCACTGACATGCGCTAGTTCATATAAAGAAAAAATAGTTGCAAACATTGAAAACAAATTATTAACACTTGGGTTATTCTTAGACCTTAGGAAGGCTTTCGACACTGTCCAGCATAAAATTCTCTTAAAAAACTTGAGTGCTATGGTGTACGCGGTGCAGCACTAAGCGTAATGAAAAGTTACCTCGCTGACAGATCCCAGTACGTATGTGTTGGTAATATATTTTCTACTAAAATGAAAATAACCAGTGGCGTTCCGCAGGGCTACATTCTGGAACCTCTCCTATTTCTTATATATTTCTTATATATATGAACGACATGACTACGATACCTGGCTCAACCGACATGATCATGTACGCTGACGACATATTTTTTTTCAGGGACAACAAAAAATTGTTTAGAACAAGTTGCTAATTCCTACCTCATAAACCTTTCTAACTGGCTCCATAACAATCAATTACGTCTAAATACAAGTAAAACAAAGTACATTACATTCAAAACAATAAATAAGAGAGATCCCTACAACATCAGTATAACCTACAATGGTACCACACTGGGCCGAGTGGTTGAACAGAAATTGTTAGGCATCTGGTTTGCGGAAGACCTTACATGGACTGCGCATGTCAATAGCCTTAGATCCGATTTGTCACGTGTTACCGGGCAAATTTATCAAATACACACACTGATACCCAACTGGCTGAAACAGACATTATATTATTCCCTTTTCTATTTTAGGCTAAGCTACGGAATTCCGGTATGGGACACCACAACCGCGTATAACTACAACAAGTTAATTATTCTGCAAAAGAAAATTCTGCAAATGTGCGAAAATTTCAAAGGGGATAGGGGCAATCTAAGAACGCGACCACTCTTCATTAAATGCAACATTCTGAAAGCAGACCAAGTTTATTATTTTAAGCTTCGACAGTGGATTTACAGGAGCGGGATATATAAATTACCATCTGAGAGTGCAGGCGAATATAATATCCGGAATTCAAAACGAAAGCCATTGCCTATAAGGACGAATTACGGCCAGCAGACTATTCATTTTCAGTCAACGAAAGTGCTAAATATGCAAGAACTGAGTGTGAATTTTCACGACGTCCCATCCATTTTAAAAAGAAGTGCAAAATGCTTCTAGTAAACACAAATGTTTCTGTGATAACTGCGTAGCCTGCATCTCTATACAATGTACTTCGGGTGTTTTATGGACTAGAAAAAGGGGATCAAAACAACGTCGAAATACTTTAATATCTGCCAAAATCCATCGCCCTGAATGAACCTCAGTACAAATTTTATCTTTTTGTTTGTGTGTGTTTACTATGGTTTACGTTTCTGTATTTGCTTTTGTGTTTGTTACTTGTACGCTAAAGAAAATATATACGTGAGGAAGGCTCGTAATGTATAAACTGATAAATACTCATGTTCATGTCTTTTCTTGATTTGAAGAAATATTTTGTTACTTTGTTGAAACTTATGAGTGCGCAGTATCAATATTTTCCTTTCTACTTTATGCTGCGAGTTACTTTGATAGAACAGTTTAATGTATTAAGTGAATTGATGAATTAACGTGGAAAGGGGGCCGGGACCCCATCAGGCGGTTTTCGCCTTTAGCCCTGGTCTCCTGTTAGACATGTACACTATTGAAGAAATAAATAAAGAAAAAAATAAGATTGAAGTTCGTCGCCTTGCGTTTACCCCCGATATGAAGTGGCCCTCACTGCCATGAGGTGCTACGTTTCAAAATAAAAGTTATATTTAAGCATGTCTGGATTGACATTAACAGACTCATGCCTGTTTAGTAATAAACCTGAATCCTTGGAACACTATTTATTTGAATGTCGCAGTTTCTCAGACAAAAATATTTATCGATCTGTCCCACTCTGACGCCTTGGACTTGAATGAAAAACCTCTGTACTACTCTCATTCGGCGCTAGCAGCCTAAGCAAAGCAAGAAAAGAAATTTACTCAACCCTTCATGATTTTATCATGGCCACCGGAAGACACATATGCTGATCCGTACAATCATTTGTCTTCTTCCAGCGCTGCGGAGGGTATGTGTTGTTTTTTCTCTTACCAATCATTGTTTTCCAATTTTAAAGCACACATTTTTAACCAACTAGACCAACCTAACCGCGGCCAAGCCCCCTCAGAAAATATGCCTGAATTCCCTAAAGGAGAAGTAGTAGTGCGGTCAGCTGCTGTATATCTATTGGAAGCCTTCTACCGTTCTAAACAGTGTCATCAGATCTTTGCTAATTCCTCCTACCTCGTTTCAATATACGCTGCTATGTCTCTATTGCAAGCCTTCTACCATTGTAAAATTGTCATTAGATCTTTTCTAATTTCGGCTTGCTCGTTTTTACAGGCGTCACGAAAAGATATTTGAAAGTGTATTTTAGAGTGAAGGTCGGTTCCACCCTACATGGGTTTTTACCCAAAAAGTTCCGCCGCATTTTTAGCCAGTCTTAGTAGGCGAACCTCTAGTATAGGTTTGCAACTGGGGTGTCATCTATGCGGGCGAAACCTAAATTTAAACACAGGGAAACAGTGTATATAATCTGAAACGACGTTATAAAATTAACCTGCTGTACCCAATTGCCAGTGAATTAATATGGGTCGGGCTGGAAAACATGGACACAACAATAGGGCCCTGTTGGTTCTTTTGGCCGTAGATCGATGAGCAAATGCAACACTATTTAAAAAAAAAATAGCGGGTCAGTGCTGAATACGTTTCTTTAATTTAAATTTGATCACAATTATTTGAATGCGGTACTCGAGCCTAGTTTTCGTCAAAAGATATTTCTGCCGTGCTTTGTCATCTACAACAGAGGCGAAGAATGCAAATAATGTCACCATTGATTATCGCACGTGTACAAGACAGCTATAAAGCAAGAACTTTTATTCGCTATATGTTTTTATTTGTAACACATATAAAAAGAGCGCACAATTTAACAAGCCGCAAAAAGGTAATAGATATATTGAATCGCGGCATACTGCAGTCAGACGCTAACGAGAGATCTCGACTACTCTAGACTTCTCCGGAGCCTTGGAGATGAAGCGCCGCGTCCAAGACTGGCTGAACTTCAGTCGGGTGATTCTTGCAGGCTTCTTGGAGATGCCCTACCAGTCGGTCCAGACCGCGTGGGGACAACGCATGGGCCGTCTTTCCTGCTCTTTCCAGCGCTAACTGCAGGCACCCCATCTGCATGCATGCAATCGCAGCGTCTGTATTATAATATCTGAACTGCCGGCTCTAATGTGAAGAACACTTTCCCAGTTAAGAACCCGAGCACAGGCTTAAACACTTGCAAACACCCTCTCTTACGAACTCACGAGGGGAGTAATCGTGCTGTAATCAATATGAATATCATAATTAAATTTATTGGGAATGCATGTATGGAAACACAAATAAGCATGCGTATGTAAATGAGAAGCACTACCTCAAATACAGCTGGAGATGATTTCTATGTAGACCGCTGTTATCAGATTTCCTTACACGGCGAAAGTTGTGTTGGAGGCCAAGTTTGTAAAAAAATTCATTATATTGGTACTGAAATGTTGCACAACTAAGCACGGTTTCATTCTGATCGTATGTAACAGCACTGTCATGTAACAGCACTGCCATAAGTTTGTGTAAATTAGGAGTTCGGAAAAAAAATTGTAAGCCTTTGTTTAGGTATGTATTTTTCAATAAGGCAGGTTAAAGGCGGCAAAGTTCGTGACAGGCAAATACGTAAAAGCCCCAAGAATGAAGCTGGGGCTTTCCCATTTTTCAAATTTCGGAGTCGTAGATGCTAAAGACTTAAGACCTTTTAGTATATCCGAAGGATATAACATTTTCCGACTTTTCTGCAACAATAAATAGTGCTTTGTGTCGAAATAAATGAATAAACTGGCCAGTGAGGTAAACCCGCTCGTGATGTAATCCGAGTGAAGTAAACCGCAGCTTGCAGTACTAGTGCAAGCTGTCGCCAATTTTTTGGAGTATACATGTAAAGATGCATATTATAATTTCTACGTGCATTTTGGGAAGTTTTTATTCTTTCCATTTTTCTTTAATTTTTTGTTTTTTCGTTATTCCGTTCGAGCAATTATCTGCATTTATGCGGTTATAGCGGTTAAGCGCGTTATTTCCGTCTGATTATTCTTTTTGTTCAGATGCAGGGCACTTACACGGTCCTGGCTGTGGGGGGTACTAGACAAAGAAAACTACCATTAAAGGCATGCTGACCTCAGACTCAATGTGTCTGGCCGGCCAGCGAGCGATGACCTCGCATGAGTCGAAAAGCAAGTTGGCGAGATGGAGGGCTGGCACTTTGAGCGAGGCAGGGCCCGCCTTAGTGGCGATGCTTCCTCCGGCGGTGAAAGTCACAAGAAGCTCGGCCAGGAACTCCACGTACGCTCGCCACGCAGCAAAGTCTGCGGTGCACTCCTTGTCCTCCGGCTCGTCTCGATCGAACTCTTGAAAGCAAAGCCAGAATTTCCTACGCCAGTACCACTCGGTGCAGCGGGTGAGCGCGTTGTCCAGGAACCGCGAACGGCGTTCCTCCTGCAGAATAACGTGGCAGGGCGAAACAAGAGTGGAGTCGAGTGCATTTCACCATGCATTTTTCTATTTTTGGCACCAGCAGCACTTTGGCGGACGCTACTGTGGTTTGGCGGAGGCGACGGTGACGGCGTTGTAACCGAGCGAGCGAAGACAAAGATGGTGGAGGAAAGAGTTGGCGAAAGTGTGAGGGGGAGTTCAGTATGCTGAGCCCGCGCAAGATGCTCGTCGGAGCGGCTGGCGAAAGTGTGACGGGGTGTCACCGGCTGCTATGGCGTCATCCCTCTCACTGACTCCCCCTCACACTTTCGCCTGACGCCCCTCCTTCATTTGTGGATCATCCGACCACGTGACATTTGCGCGGTAGGTGTAAACACGATTTGCAACAATACGCTCGGCGGTGGCAACGCGCTGCGAGACAACAGCAGAGCAGCACGCCGCCGGGCGTTGGTTGATCACGTGATCCCTTCCTGAGGCCCAGCAGATATGCGCCGTGACCGAGAGGCCTGCAGTTATCGCTGCGAACAAATTTTGCATTTGTAGTATAGCAATCGTCAATTGTGAGTGCTTTTTATTTATTTTACTGATTTAATTATTTACTGATTAATAATTTACTTATTTATTTACACAACTGCAGGCCGTTGGTCATCCCAGCTGGAGTCGTAGTGAACACAAATATTACTGTTTATCGTAGAAATGTCAGGCCTTGCAGCCAGACCAGAAAGCTTAGAATTGACACTTGAGGAACTACGTTCAGTATCAGCCCCAGTTGACATCGAACGCACTGTACCAGAGGCTGTTAAAGCGAAGGGCACTATGTATAACCCACGGTATGGAATAGAGGATAGGTCGCGAATGGATAACCTTATTCCTAGTGGCATTGCTGATAACCAGTCTGACACGTGGGTGGAATGTGAAAGCCCCATCCGGGGCGTTCTTTCACGTATTCATAAAGGAACTTAAGGCCCTGCTACTTGGCGGTGGCTGAGACTGGCAGCCGCCAATAACTCAAACAAGATTCTGTGATGTCATAAAGAAGTGACGAGAAAGTGGCTACCATGCTTCCAGCGATACAAGGTTTCAGAGTATCAGCACTCTTTCCTCCTGTTCTTCTAGGGCCGCCACCGTGATCATTCGTCACTTCGCATCACGTGAGATTGTTTAGGCTGTGTCGGCTCTTGGGCGCCGCCATTTGGTCGTTTATGTGTTTTAGTCGGTCAACTTTGGTACACTTACGCTTTTCCTCCCTGCACTGGGACTGCGGGCGACTGGCGCCGTTCAGAATGTGACTCAAAGATAACGCGTGCAGCAGCATTTCAGCCGCAGCAGAAGTGTGTCCGAAGATGCCGTTTTGCTGCATCTTCGGCAGTGGTTTTAACAAATGTCGAAGTTCGAAAAATGTTGAAGTTAGCTGCGAGACCGTATAAGCAGCAATCTCACAACACTGATAAACGCCAAAATGGCCGCCGCCGCTCACTTGTGCGCCTTGGTTATGGTATTTTGATACCTTATCTAGCGACACTAGTACTTATGTTTTGCATAATAGTATACCCATTATTGGTTCAAACTTTGCAGTAAAATTCAAGCAAAATATTAATTTTAATGAACCCAACTTGTATTTTGATTTCATGGCTCCTTTAGGATCACTGGTCAGTTGTCGAAAAAAGCCTTCATGCGTTTAGTGTGCCTGTAACCAACCTTCACCTCAGTCTGCGACCCAATCGTTAAGTTCTGTTTCGCTGCAAACACATGGTCACAACGTACCGTAATGACCGTCCAGCACAGCGCGACTGCCCGCTTGGGCGTGAGTCTTCTCGAGACGGCAGCCTCTATAAGGGCGCAGGCGAGCCACTGTAGTTCGTCTTCATCCACTGAGTCCGGATCTGCATGTGAGAAATTTCGCCAGGAAGGCCAAACGCGCCTGTGATAGGGAAGAAAATGTTGAAAGAAGAACGCCTATACTCGGTGGCAACTTAAGAACGGCACCGGAAGTTGCCGTTGTGCCTTATCACCGTAGCCGGATGTTTCACCGCGCGGCGCAAGTAGGGCGTTACTGGGAATATTTTGAACATGGCGTGAGCCGTTCCCGTGATTTTTTTGGACTTAATATGCTTATAAACGACTCCAGTGACGACAAACAAACTGCGTGAGACAAGGCAGACGATATCACGCATTCATAGCAAACCCCTTTCAAAACTCGCGCGGGTCCGGCGCTTTGGCGGAGTGATACACTACATGAGGTGGTGCCGTTCTTGAGTTGTAACCGAGTATAGATAAAAGTTGTCTCCAATCCACGCTGCGAAGGTAGTGGGAAAGCAAAGCTGTAAACGACCCCCACAAAAATTGGCCATGCGACGTGACTTGAATTCCCACACGTGGCTCTAGCAGCATGTGTCGGATCGGGAGACGGTATTGTTCGTTTCAAACTTTGTATTCCCGATCTTCTTCTAAGGTTTTTCCTTTGCGTGGTGTCCCCACGGCAGCCTGCGATGAACTGAATACGTCACTAGAGGGTTCCGCTTTATTATCTAGGATTGGCTGGGGCGGGATCCCCAACGCAGCAGCGTCGACCACGGCCGAGCTACAGCGGCTGACGCCGCCAGTGTAGCCCGGCCCTCCGTCGGCAAAAAGAAAACGGAAAGGAACGTCTATTGAAGGGTGAGGAGGAGGGCCGCCCCTGCGTCATCTCTCCCACTGCCTCCCCCTCCCTCTTGTTTCATGTGTCGCCTCAAAAAGCGCCCTCCCCCTCCTCAGCCGCTGAATCAAAACCAGCGTCTGTGTCCCCGCCTCCCCGTGTGGGCGTAGCTTAGGCGCTAAGATGGCGGGCTCACGATGTCGGTAATGCGCAGCGTGACGACAGTAAATATAAATGCATCCTTATCCTCTCCCATAAACGAAGTTTTTCGACTCTCCGTACCGAAAAAAAAAAAAAAAAGATCGCTGACCTCGCCTACACTTGAAGAATAGAGTACGCGTACAAGCGCAGAGTTTCAGTCGGTGAATGACTGATACATTGTTAGAATGAAGATAACCCGCTCTTTACACAGCCCGGCCTTTTAGGCGTCCCTTAATGCTCACTTCTACACATTCACTACGAGTGTATTTCTCCGCAGTGATCGAATACCTTTATACAGGGGCGTAGGCTAAGCATTGGTTCGTGTGGAGGAGGAGGTGGGGGCTGGGCGGAGACCGAATCGAAGATTCAGAAAATAATAAGTTCAAAAATAAAAAGTAGTGCAACAAAAAATGAAATTCTTTTGCAATATAAAGAAACTTTGGTATCTGGTGGGCGTTCTTATACAGAGGCTTGTGACTAATTTATCCATTTTATTTTGTCATAAGGGGCGTTGCCAAATGCCTGGTCGTTCTGGCGAAAGCGCACTTTAAAGCCATGCAATCTTGGCGCGTCGCTTGCGGCCGTTGACAGTTTACGATAGCCGCTATAAATGGCGTCTTTTTCTCCCTCTAAAATTGAAAATTACGGTTTAAAGGGGCGTTCTCTACGCACCCCTCACCCTTACTTACCCGGGGAATGGCAGTGCCTGTCGAGCTGGGGCGGTAATGTCTCGATAGAGAAACAAAACAACAAACTAGAGTTTCAGGGTTTTTGCCGAGATCGTACGGGCTTGAGTCTGATGTGAGAAGGCTGAGTAGACCTAAAACGTGTGCGCGTTAGTGGGCATGCATGCCCACGAGGTCACCTACTCAGCATTTCCTTTTTACTTACACGGGAAACGAGGAGGGTGAAAATTAACAAGAAAAGGCACGCAGTCACACGCGACAGGTTTTGCAAAGAGACCCGGTAATTTTCTTTCGTTCGCAAATTATAGAAAATCCAACTGTAAAAAATTATTCTAGTTCTCTGTACTTGGGGCTTTACAGTGGTCGACTGCTTGTAAGTGGCAGGTTAATTCGGCGTAAGAGAGAGCAAATCACCGCCATACTATGTCTGCGCCACACCTAGTTGCTGTGACCGAAGCAAGTCCTCCATGAAGTGCTTCACCCTCACCAAGGCTTTTTTTAAGGGACTGTCAAACTAAACACGGAAAAAGCCTTTGTCAGGATTTTCCTATATAATTCGAGCTTTTAATAGTCATTTTTTTTCCAAGTAAAGTTCAGAATATGCCAAGATTCGACCCCACGGACATCGAGAGACACGCGGATACTCTGTCCACTTCACTGTCTTACCGCTGCTTCTCGTCAGCTGCGCTCGTTCCGCAAGGCCTCTTTTTTTTTTTTGTTTTGGCTAGAGTAATCTCATTTCATAGGGAAACCTGAATCGCCCCATTGTAAGAAAAAACGATGCTTTCCGATGCAGAAAGCGGCCGACAATGTAGAGGACGAAAAACGCTTGCGAAAATGTGAGAAATTTTGCCAAGTGCCTACGTGAAATAATTTGTATAGACTGAATTAATTCATGATGAAAATTTGGTTTATTGTAGTCCGTGTGGGCATAGAACCAGTTATCTTAGGGTGTGCGGTGCTGATGACATATCGCGTGACAAGTGAACGTGATTACATGTGAGTGGAACAGCTGCATTTAGTGAGGTGTTCACTCTGTGCCTGTCGATGTAATATGCCTGAAAAGATGAAGAGAAAGCGAAGAGACACAGATGCGATGCAGTAGTAAAGGCAACTTCGATGGGCATCGCTATTGGAAGCCACAACGCTCTCGGCTTCAAAGCAGGCAAAATTGCCCTTTAATATTTTTGCAGGCCACTGCAAATACCCTTGATTTTGCAGCTAATAAACACTATCGCTCACCAACGCCGTGCATTTAGTCCGCGGCCGCTAGTTGCACAAACAAGAACAGGTGGCGCAATAAAAACTGGAAAAAGAAGTGGTTATGGAGATACCACTGCCTTATTTGTTTTCTCATTATCTAAAAAAGTTATTTGAAGCTGCTGTAAAATTGGCATCATTTGACCAGAGCTGCTGGCTTTTCAATAAGCCAATCTAGTATTTTTTTTTTTGCCCACGTTCAATTCAAGGGATACTGCTTTCACTGGAACCCACCCGCGCTGCAAGAATTGAATCTGTCTGGCACGATGGCTGTTCCCGTGCCCGCGAGCCGCAGCCCTGCCAGTTGTGATTTTGTTGGTCCGGTCATCAGACACCGTTTTTAATCGCCTTCCTCTGTGGCGAGACGAATTCTTGCTAGGTTGGAGCCGGCCATGCATTTATCAAATTCTGCAATACCCCTCGCGCGAGATCGTTCACAATTCCCACCGACCTTCAAAGGACCTATCGACAACTATAAGAGGCGGGGCCAGGGGCTCATCTTCAGGGTCTTCAGGCCATGAGTACTTGCAGTTCACGTTGTCTTGACGTGTCAGCATGATGCATTCTTCCCATGTGGCACCTGGGCTCTCCTTCCACGCCTCTTCTGTGTCTTGACCCGAAGCCGGGATGGCCTGTGCGGCAGAGGTGCAAACACGCGTGAACTCACACGTTCTCTGATACCTTCTACCCTCGGAAGGCCCGATATAACCTCGAAGCGTTTTGTCTCAATCTATTAGCTGAGTGATATGAATACTTGGGCAGAATCAAGGTAGTGCAGTGAAGTACAGTCACGGGCAAATATAACGCTAACTGGAAAACATGAACTGGAACACAGAAATAGCGCGATTTCTTTCCGTACAAGTGAAATTCTCGCGTGGCTTCACAAATATACCACTTTTCAAATAAGCGTCTTTCCAAGTATACCACTAGCGAGCGATTATTTGATGTCCACTATCCATATTACTTTGATTTTGCGTCTTCCGGTTTATATTTTCGTGTTCCTATTTTAGTTCTCCATGACGGTACACACGTGTGTTTCCTGGTCTTGACTAACTGTTTCGTTGTTTACTGGATTTCCCGTAACGCGCCACGGAGCCCTTGATATAGCGGATTTAGGGTATCGAAGTAGGCCACAGCAGGATTTGCAATACCACTGTGAAGGTTCTTCGCGGAAATGCTGCGGCCCCCTCGCCCAGGTCACCAAGATAGCGGTCTGTATCCACCCCCGAGCACATCGATTCCTTTTCTCCTGACGCTCAACCGATGCGCTCCCTTAATCGGGTGAACATCTCTGCGGACGGTACTGCTCAGTCAAACGACTCCTAGACTGCGACCTGAGATGTTTAAAAGCGCGTGAAATTGTCTAGGCGTGTTGTGTTCGTCGCTGTGGTCTCGGGTTGTCGTTGTGTGCCTTGTGTGTAATAGGAAACGCAGGAGGTCTTAGGGTTGAATAATTTGGCTGGATAAAGAAATCAACCCTGTCCTCCATTTTCAATTTGCTGTTCAGCTTTCTCAATAGAAGAGTATAAAATCCTGCAGGGATTGCTCGTCCGGACAGCTCTATGCGAATTGTTTGAACCTAAATGAAAATTTCGACCCATAGTCGATGTTAGCAAGGGAAAAGATGGCCCTGGAGGGAGAAAATTAGGCAAATGGTACCGCTTTTTTCTATCAGTGTTCGTGAGAGCGCCTACTCGGGCGGTGTTTTGGAGAACACTTCCAGCATTCTAACGAAATAGAAACAGTACGTGATCACGTGGAGGGAGACAACATTTCCCTTGACGTGCGGCATCTGAGTACCGTGTTCGCCCGATTCTAACGCGCACCTTTTTTCGCTAACAGTACCCTTCCAATTTGTGTGCGCACTACAATCGGGCTGAAAGCTGCAATACGCTTCTAACTGCCAGCAGCATCGACATGCACGCTTCTGAAATCCAACTCAATCCAATTCAAAACGATCATTCAAGATCACTATGCATATGGTCCCTATACTATGCACAAAATAATTTTACTGGCCAACAGCGAAGTGAACCGATAGACATCAAGCTCACTGGACTTATTGAAAACAGGAGCGCGGGGTTGCTGCAAAAATAAAATCACATTTTTTATACAAGGAAATTCCGTTGGCGCTGAACATGACTTTTCTTGAATAGATAGACGATCCATGAATTTGAACGAGCTAGCTTTCCGTAACTCAACGATCTTCGTCCCCACCGCGAAGGGCATTTTTAAGCCGAGATAACGCAAGCAATTCAACTTTGAAAATTCGCGCTAGTGACGTGTTATGAGCAGGAGTGACGCAATATGGACCAACATAAAAACATAGTTACAGGCGTGTTAACCGCACGTTAGCTTTGAAGTGATGCGGTCAAACTGAACTAGAGGCCCCACTACAACTGCACAGCCGTGTTTCTGGCGTTGGCTTATCTTGGCGGCTGCCAATCGCACAAACGAGATTGTGGGACGTCATAGAGAAATATCCAGCAAGTGACTGGAAAAGGCGCCGCTGCTGCATCTGTTTCCTTAACATTTTCGTCATTTGGGAAGATTGCGATAAAACTGGCTACCATTGTTATCGGGAGAAAGCAATCTTTTCGAATAACCAAACTTGTAGTTTTTCTTCATGGACCCTCAAAAGACTGTGTGGTAGAATTCGCAAATGAGCAGCGACGAAACCAATGGCCGTCACGTGTGAAATGTTAAGCCGATGGAAATAGCAAACGCTTTCGATGTTCCCTAATGCAGTTTTAATATTTATGAACACCAAGGGAGTTTTGATGTCCCAGTTGTGTGCATCATATACAATGCCTTCTGCGAGGGGTCATCTATTTTGAATCGCTGCGGTAGAACCGGAGCGAAAACTTGAGTCGAACATTTCCAGGAGAACATTCCCGCGCGTAACAATCGGGGGCGAGTTAGAATCGTGCAAATACGGTATATGACCCCAGAAGGGCCATGGGCGGGTGGCATCGTTTGGGGAAGGATATAACTCTGCAGCACTTGCCTCTACACCAGGTCTAGGAAAAGGCGACGCATTTACTTGTAACAGCGGCTGTTCCGAGCATCTTGCCTGGAGCATTATGGTGGATTTGCGACAAAGCGCTGTGCGAAAGACTTTTAATCGGTGAACTGCCGAGTAACCTTAAGGGGCGCATTCTTAATCTAGTAGTCAAGCATTTGATCGCGTTGGCGGTGAAGCGTAACTCCGTCGCATTCGGAATAAGCGCAAGCGCATGGCTTCCCCGGAACAGAGAGTAGGCAAGCGAGGTGGTTTGAGACGGCCACCTTGTCCACAGCATACTATTGCAGTGGATGCTACACCGACACAGAGCCATCAAATTTTAGCTCGAATCCTTCTTGGGTTATTATCTCCAAAAGTCTCGTGCGCTCATGCAAAACGGTTAAGAAGCGTAAAGTACGAGAATCGCCACAGCGACCGCCATTGCACTAGCCGGAACATTTTACGTTGACAAGAGGAGGCCGGCGACGGATGAAACACCCACAAGCCGGACGCAACACGATGTGAACTAACCTTTCCCGGGCTGCCCGGTTCATCGGCTGCCCAGCTGACGGGCTCGGTCTTTTCCTTCGTATCCGCGGTATCCGCGGTCGGGAGAAGCACTGGAAAGGACGTGATCTCCGTAGTAGGTGGGTTCGTGTAACGAATGTGGTACCGTGGCGGTACTGTGTCACCTGGAGCCTACCGCGAAACGGTAGGCTACTTAGGGAAATCACGAGGAGGCTGGCGATTCCGACGGATGATAGCGGCACACAAGAGTGCACCCAAGTCACCACTGCTCGCACTTCACCATCCATGCTTTTGTCGATTCTGTCTTACTTTCCTGCCTGTCATCCACAACGGCGCTGGGCGGCTGCAACTGGTGAGTGTCAGCGGGGCGCAAAATTTCCCGCTAGCTTATCCACTGGGACTAGGGTTTTATTCTATTGCTAAGAGGCAACTTAGGTCGCTTTAATGACCGAACGACCGACTTCACTACGATGGGAGCAAGCCTACCTTGTTTAGGTGAGGCTGCTGTTTCAGATATATCCATTGGCACCTATCATTGGATTCCGGAGAGGCAGTTGTCACTAGTGTCGCAATACATGCTAGTTAATATTAGGAGGATTAAACCCTGCTAAACACCCACAAGACGGACGTAACATGTTGTGAACTAACCTTTGTCGGGCTTTCCAGTTCATCGGCTGGCCGGTTGACCAGCTCGGTCTTTTCGGGCGGGGTGCGCGTGGTATCCGTGGTCTGGAGAAGCACTGGAGGGGAGATGATCTGCGTAGCAGGTTGGTTCGTATCACGAATGTGGTACCGTTGAGCTACAGTTTGATCTGGAGCCTTCGCCAGCCTTGCTCGAGCCCTGCCCCGACCAATCCTCGTTGGGAGGACACCGTGTTCATCCGCTACCGTTTCTTGTGGCTGGTGCCATCGTTGTTCGGTTAGAAGCGTTGAGGGCGCTGGAGCAACGAAGGGCCGAGCCCTGCCTCGTCCTGCACGTAGCATCGATGGTAATGCCACAGCATTAACGTCGTCGTGACCACGACTACGATCATGGTTGGTTGGTTGGTTGGTTGGTTCCTTAAGCCATGGCGCGTACCCACGCGGGGGATTGGCCAAGAAGCTGCCTGCAATAATTAGGCTGTGACCCGGTTTATTTTAGAGAGAGAAAAAAAATGAAGTTCGACAAAAATATTGAGAGTAGAAAAGGAAATCTTTGGCTAGAACAGGATTGTCAGGAAAAAAATTGCGAATGAAGACATAGCTATCTAGCAGGGCATCCGGCCTGTCGCCGCAATAAAGGAATGAAAGGCGATCACAACATCTCTGTGGCAATATCCTATGACGGGAGCACCCAGGGAAAGAATAACGGTTAAAGATAAAGGGAGATTCAGCGTATTAAACGTGTATTCAAGGTGCGTGCGTCGCATCGAGGAAAAGCTGCGGCAATATTAAAGAAAGTGTTCTATAGTTTCGGGGGCCTTGAAGAAAGGGCATTGAGGAGATAAAGCCTGACCTGCTGTTCCATTTGTGATGCTCTCTTCTTCTTCGTCTCCTTTTGATGATGATATTCGTTGTTGACTGACACGTCATCGTTTCCTTTCTCCTCTTCCTCTTCTCCTTAGCCACCAGGGGAGAGTGGCCAGTGTTTCAGAGCTGCCTAATTAGTTATATTAGTGTACATTTTAATTAGTAAACAATGACTAGCAGCAAAAAAAAAACCATTGTAACATCCAGGGTTTCGGTTTCGGTTTAGATGTCGCTATTTCTACCGCCAGGGGGCTAGTATATATGTGACGTGGAATACGAAAAACGAAAGCCGTTTCTAAGCGTGTATCGGCGCCGGTCCAGAGCGACGCTAAGCCGTGGACGGTGATACAAGCGCAACGTTCGGTGCTCATGCGCGTTCCTTCCGCAGTCCCCGTGCGTGCCAACGAGCACTTCTTTCTTAGCGCCTCAATCAACGTCATCTAGGCTGTCTATTTTGGCGGCAAATAAGAAATCAGCAACAACGTCAGTCTGAATAAATTGTTTTTTGGCTTGACTCGCCAACCCGAGCGCAAGTTTCTTGCTTTGGCCCTTCGGGGCCGTCGCCGACGCGACAACACAATGCCCCCTTAAAGGGTCCATGAAGACAAAACACAGCTTTGGTTAACTTGAAAGAGTTAGGCTTCAATACCTCCCTCGGCTCCATTCCGGCCACGAAAGACGTTCTTTAACCAATAAAAACGCAAGAAATACTTAGGAACTTTCAAATTTCGCGCCACAGTGACGTGTTATCGGCACGAGTGACGTCATATGGGCCATCACTAAAAACAATTTTCAGTGTCTTAACTGTAGGTTAGCATTCAAGTGATCCGATCAAACGGAACTAGTGGCCCACTACAATCGTCCAGTCATGTGTCCTGGCGATTGATCAGTTCGGCCGCCGTCAATCGCCCAAAGAAGATTCTGTGACGTCATAGAAAAGTTGCCCGAAACTGGCTAGCGAGTCGCCACAGCTTCACACGTTTTCTTTAATATCTTCGTTATTTTTCCGAAGTTTGCGATGAAAGCGGTATCATTGTTATCACGGCAGAACAGTATTTCATTGAACTAAACTTGTATTTTGTCTTTATGGCCCCTTTAAGTGGGATTCACACGGCGGACATTTCGCGGACGGCCCGGTGGCGTCGCATGACACCAGTGGATGGTCCGGCTCAAGGAAGCATTCACACGAAGGATAAACCGAGCAGACGACAGCGCGAACGGACAGAGCATACTCTCGACGCGTGGGCCGCTGCGGGCGGCGAAAAGCGCGACATGTTCGAGTGGTTGAGGGTACCTGCAAAGATGGACGTCGACCAAAAGCGTCGTAGCGCGCTAACGTATATATGTAGAAAAATGTAGCGCCAATGTTTTCTGGTTCTGCATTTCTGGAACTCCTGCATTCTTTGCTGTCGCTTCATGCGCTCTACCTTTCTCGGCTTTCTGACGTAGTTCCCGAGGTTTTTGCGGGCCTGCGTCACTTCTCATTTTGGCATCACCTCAGGGCGGGCAGTTGACGAACGCTGCGATCAGTGTTTCGCCCACTCGTGTTTGTGTCTGACAAGTCAAATGCCCCTGGCGCGAAAACCCTGTATCGTGGTGCTACCGTACCGAAACAAGCATGCGTCCCACGGGAAAAGGGGCGAAGGGGTTAAAAATGTGAACAAACGAAGACGTAGCGGCGACATCGATACGCCCGCTTGCAGTGAACTGACGCCCGCTGCTCCGAGCAGAGAGGCATGGTTGCTATACAATCCAGCCTTGTGCGCGCCAAAGCGCAGTATTTTGCTGTATTCCCCCGCCAGAATCGCCACCGGAAATGAAACCTCGAATTGTCAGCCCGCGTCGTTCGCGGTCCGTTCGCGAGGGTCACGAATCGCTGACGTCGTGTTAGTGTCCGCATCAGTGATTTTGTCCGCCTGGAGAATCTTCCTTTAGGAGCAAAAAAAATGTTTTTTTCATTTTATTATTCTTCCCCCCTTGAAAGAAAGTGCTTCACTGTACTTCACTGGATGAAGCTCTTCACCGCACAGTCCCCACAACCGGAAACACGCACCCTACTTCCGGGTAACACCTACTGGATTCCACTTTCAGCGCACTCAGACTGCACACACACGTACCCTTTTCACCTTTTATTGCATCTTTTCTTGTCTTTTTCGGCGGACTTGTCGTCATACTCGACGCCCTGGATTTTGGGCTAGCCCTCTTCGTCGTCCTTCTCGGCGTCTCCCTCGGACTTCTCAGCTACGTCGGCCTACTCGGCGTCTCCCTCAGGCTTGTCAGCTTCTTTCTCTTCTTCCTTCTAAACGAGAAATTTGACCGGATAACCGATCAACATTGAGTGCTTCTTGACGCCATCCTTGATGCGTCACCCCTCGAGGTACTCGGTCTGATCTTCCTTACGAGGATCTGTGGCCTCGGAAGCCATTTTTGTTATTTCTGACTCCATCTGCACTTTCAATGACTGGACCACGCGCGTCAATTGGGACTCTTTCCGGCTAGCTTCGTCAAGTGAGGACAAGATATTTTTAAAGTCTGTGCGAAGGGATTCAATCTCAGACGTTTGCTTTAGGACCTCCGCTTGTCTCGTTTCTGCGAGCAGCCTGTTGTCTGCGGCATCTTTCTCTAGCGGCTTCAGAAGGGAAAGCAAAGTGGCATTCACTTTGACATGAGTTGGGAATCCTTGGCGTGGTGGAGTTGCATGTTGGCCGAGCTGGTTGACGACGACTATGTGTTTCTCGTCGTCGGGGGGGTCTTTATGTCTCGCACCGGTGGCCGGGTGTGTCGTTCCAGACCAGGTGACGACTGATGCGTGGCTGCAGGACGCGGCGTATAGCAGGCATTCGTGAAGTGGCCTCTTTTACCACACTCAAAGCTCGTTTTTCTTGGGGCTGGGCACCAGTGAAGTGGATGCCATGTCCTGTCACAACGGCCACATGTTATCGGCGAGGATCTTCGATTGCTGGTTTTGAATGTAGTCGATAGAAATTCGCGGCGTGGAAAGCGAGGCTGTCGAATTTCTTGAGTCCCGTCGATGACTTGAACTATCTCTTCTCTACCTGCTCGCTATTGTTGCATCAGATCCTGGACCTGGGTTACGTTTTGGATGACTAGGATGGCTTTGTCAAACGTCAGTGCCGGGCGTTCTGCGAGCGGGCGTTCCCTGGTGCGATGGGACGTAAGTCCCACGATGAGTTCATCGGCGAGTCAAGAGTATTTTTCAGAGCCGAAGTTGCATTGTCGGCCCAAATATTGAACGCGACGCGCAAACTCTACCGCCGATTCGGTGTCTTCTTGGCGTAATCTTCGAAATGGGATACAGTTGATCCGTTGCGATGCCGCGACGTCGAAGTGAGCGGCGGGGCCTTGGACGAGGTAATCTATTCGGTAATGGCCCACCGGTCTGGTTGACTCGATCATGTGAGCGACTCGATTTGCTTCAGCTCCTAAAAATGTCTTGAGAACTGCCGCTTTCCGTTGCGGTGAGAATTTTTCGCATCCTGCTGGGATAAGATATGTTTCGAGCAAGCGGTGCCACTCGCTCCATGGAATAGCCGGCCTCCCTTGCTCCGACAAAAATGGAGGTGGGTTCGGAGCAGTGTCAGCCATGCCGCGTCTAGTCGTGGAAGGAGCGTTCACAAACTATCGAACGGCGTGACGCGACCTTTGCTTGCTAACTGGAAATACCTGTTGCAACTTGTAGCAGTTTTTCAGTATGCCTTCACCTTGAAATTTTCCTTGACGTATTTCTGCTTGAAGCTGGATGCACGCCGATTTCATGACTGTGATGCTGGCCGCCGTCTTGTTTTTACGTTTTTACGTAGGCGTAACCCGCTTGCGGCCTGAATGTCCATCGAAATGAAAGATCCACCGAGACTAAAGGTCCTACAATAAAAGAGATTTAGTGTTCTCATTCGGAAAAGCGGATAGCGATGGGTTTGAATCAGTTGTGTAAAATTTTACCCCATCAGACGTAACTGATCGTTCTGGAAATTTTGTTCGTCTTTTGCATGCAAGAGTCAGTTTTGCGTCTGTGCAACCTGTTCCACGTGAGCGTATTGTCCGCGATGTTCAGGTCAATTTCAGCAATATCGTTTGTCGCTAAAGCAAGCAATACAGTTTCGTTTTCTGTACTGAAATCCGTCAGGGCCTGGGTCCTTGGGTTCCTCACAAAGTTTGGTGGCATCACTAAATACACGTGATAATTGGCGTTAGAAAATCAAAACATTTCGATAATTACCTGCATGCCAGAAAAAGAGACTTCCTGCACTTCTCATTTTATTTGAGATCAACGCATTGTCTGTCCGATTGAGTTGGCCGGCGCACTGCTAACACTTGCTTCAAGTTAAGCTTGACGGGCATATACGTGCAGACAAAAGCAGCTCAAGAGATAACGGAATACATAATTGAATCGGTGCAGCATTGGCAACCAGCCCTGTCGCTTTCTCGCTCCGTTGCTACAATAGAGCTGTTCATTATTTGCAGTTGTAGTGTATTACGAGGGCGGAAGGTGAAAAGTGATCCGAATGACAAAAACGTTCAAACTGCTAATATTCAGTTGAAACTGAAATTTCCAAATAAAAGATTATGCCAGCCTTTGCGGTCATGATTGAAAAATCGCGGCTTAGACACGAAAGCTCTTCTTAGCAATGAAGACGAATGAAGAGGCACACAGGACGTTCTTCGTGTCTAAGTAGCGCTTTTTCAATCATGAACATATACGAACAAGCCCACCTGGGCAGTTCTTCTAAGCTTTTGATGACAGCCGTGGGGAGAAGGGAGGAGGGGCTACGGACCACTTTATTGCAGCCAATGATTTGAACGTGAGCAACACTGGAGGTACATATACGTTTTGCTTATGCTACTTTAATCGCTCTGCTGCTTCGTGTTTACTTATTGGAGACCGTCCACAGCTAGACAGCGACCGCAGTCTGCTCGTTCATTTTCCTCTGCCAGGTTTCAGTTTACCTTCCTGCGGTTGTATACGCCCTGAAGTGCAACGCACAATAGAATCTGGACTGGTGTCAGGCTGGTACCAGAAGCAAGCAGAACATCCACAATGACTATATTTCAAGCTTAGACACTTGTGCGCCTAACCCGGGACTTGATGACAGGCTTTGATGACAATTTATCTTTATGTTTATCTTAAGCCTGGTTATATCCACTGCAGGACGAAGGCCCCTCCCAAGGATCTGCAGCCACGCCTGTGGAGTGCGTGAAGGCCGATAGTGTGATTGTATAATCATTGGGAGGTTCTTAGCAAATGTACTCAACCATGGTTGCTAAATCCTTGTCTGGTGAGGAAATGCTGTTTGTGTCCCAGGGAGCCTCACCTAGCATGGTTTAACCTATCTAATACAGCCTTCCGTGGTATCCGGCGGTGTTATATGATGACACTAGTGTTGATGATGATAGCGTTGATGACACTAGTGGAGTTTAAATAACGATGCAATATAATACTTGTCACAGGAAGGAAATAGGAAGAATTGTGAAAACACGAACACAGTTCTTCGTTGCGGTGTGGTTTGCGCGTGCTGGATAGAAGGCTAGTAACACGCAAAGCTCCGTATACTCTTCTCAAGTCATTACATACTAACTGAGTCTGTTGCAAAGAAACGGGGACACCGCTTCACTAGAGGTCCTTTAGCGCTATCAGGGGCGTCTATAAAGTATGCTTTTTTATCGCCTAAGCAGAGCGAAGACCCACTATCTAATATAAAAATCGGGATGACATGTTTTGTATAGCAGTGGAGATGCGTTTTCCCCACAGACCACCTGTTCATTCCGAGCGTTGCATGCCGGAGCATCATTGATGTACAAATATTAAGGCTTCAGGCAGAACAGCAGTGTCTCAAAATTGTAAGGGTACAGCTTATTGCTACACTGTTACATTATTGTACTGCAAAAGTGGCTGCGGTTTACGTATATTTGGTTTGAGTCATACTCATTCACATACGGTAATAAGTACACAAGAATGCGGGCACGCCAACACATAGAAACCTGCTTGTGCGCGCGCGCGCGTGTGTGTGTGTGCGTGTTTGCATTGTTGTGTGTGTGTGCCTGTGTGTGCGTTCTTGTGTGTGTGCGCGCGTTCCTGTGAGTGTATTGTGTGTATGTGTGTGCGTGTGCGCGTTCTGTGTGCATGTGTGCGTTCTGTGCGTGTGTGTGTGTGTGCGTGTGTGTGTACGGGTGTGTGGTGTGTGTGCCTGCGTGAGTGCGTGCGTGCGCGCGTAGTGTGGTGTGTGGTGTGGTGTGTGTGTGCCAGCGTGCGTGCGTGCGTACGTGCATGTTTACGGGTGTGATAGATCCGCACTCGTGCTCTTGTGACATTACAAGCCCTATACTTGTTACAATGGTATCGTTTAAGAATAGTTTTTTTAAGGGGGAACAATGTGGGGAACTCTTTGCCGTTTTTTGAACTGGTAGTGCGCATATGGAAGCATTTTCAAGTGAGTCCTTCGGGGGGAGTGAGTGGGGGAGCTCGAACTCCCTTCCTCCCCCATCCTCCTGGATCTACTGGCGATGGATGGAACCTGACTGTTTTTACGATATCGTAACATACGTTTAGAACATGTTTATCCCATATTTTCTAAAATACTGTTTTATTTCAGGCTCCTGCGGTAAGAGGTGAGAATACGCGCTCTGGAAGTTTCTACACATTGACTTCGGACTGGCTGACGCCGCGAGCACTTTATTGCTGCGGCCCTGTTTGTGCAAAATCACTAAAAACACAGCGATTTCGGTACACTTTGCTGTGATATAACGCAAGAACGGCGTTGATAAATTTACAGGCGTCAAATTTATGTTTTTTTTTGCAAAAACACGTTTAGGTTTCTCACGTCGGTACGTGTGAATGATTTTTTCTCAATCCTTAAATTCGACGTACAAGCTTTAGACGCCAGAAGGTCAACAACTTCGTCGGGCGCATAGCTAAGTTAGGTTGTGGGGTTGACGACGATTTCGCGAGGCCGTGCCGTGATCTTGTTTCGGTGTCATGTTCTTGGAAAATTATGGCAATCGGATTCCGGAACTTCTGCCAGTGCGCAAGGACGGCGGCGTCGATAGCAGGCCCGGGCGCTCACTTTTCAAGAAGGAAAAACGGAATTGGTTTGTAAACTGGAATATGCACATACTCGCAATCGATAATCAGGCAAAGAAGCTGTCTAGTACTACTTAAACATCAGAAAAAGGGATCCCAACTTGAAAATTTTTCGGCTGTAGTTATGAAAAAATAAAGGAAATGCGATAATTACAGTCGTACGGTACACGTTAAGAATACATATTAATGATCCAAACAAGTTGGCGTACATGAAATATTTCTAAAAAATAAAAAAAATTCACAGCATATCCACGGGGTGAATGATGATGAGTGGGCGAAGCTCCTGAGGGGAAATAATCGGTAAAACCGTGACTCTTCAGTGAAAGTTCGCCCACTACATCTGTGTCCGAACGTAACGTCTAGAAAGTCTCGCTTAAACCGCGCGTCGGCACCTTGGGGCTGAGCTCGCCTGATGCGTTTTGCAGACGCCTCACGAGCTCTCACTGCATCGGGGTCTGCCTGCCGATACGCGCGCTTTCTCGCCGCTTCCCGTTCTCTGACGTTTTGGAGATCCTCTTCGCGCCGCAGCCGTGCCGCTTCGCGTACGGCAGGGTCCTCGCGCCGTTGCCGTGACGCTTGGGCCTCTCGTTCTCGAACGCTGGGATCTTGGCGGCGTCGTCGCGCAGCCAGACGACACGCTTCGGCCTCCCGCTCTCGTACGGCAGGATCTTGGCGGCGGCGTCGCGCAGCTTCACGGAGCGCTTCTGCCTCGCGGGCTCGCACATCTGCAGCCTTATCCATCGGGCGACTCCGAGCGCGCGCCAACAGCGAACGGATTTTATTACAACACTCCCCGCCATCTAGTAAACAATCCAAGAACTAAACTAGAGGTAGCCACGCCATCTAGTAAACAATCCAAGCGCATCTTTTCATCATATACAAGTACCGCCATCTAGTAAACAATCCAAGAACTAAACTAGAGGTAGCCACGCCATCTAGTAAACAATCCAAGAACTAAACTAGAGGTGGCTACATACATACGTCGAGGATGGACAGACCCATGCCCTAAGGAGCTTCGCCCCTAAATTTTCCTCATATACAAGTACCGCCATCTAGTAAACAATCCAAGAACTAAACTAGAGGTAGCCACGCCATCTAGTAAACAATCCAAGAACTAAACTAGAGGTGGCTACATACATACGTCGAGGATGGACAGACCCACGCCCTAAGGAGCTTCGCCCCTAAAAGTGACAATAATGGTATTGAGAGAGACGTGGGGGGTGCTTTTCGTCCCGCTGTCTATCTCTCGCAGTCGCACCACTGGAGCTCCGTTCAGGTCGGAGGTTGCTTCTACCCAGCACCTCCCCCACTTGAGAGAGACGGGTTGTTCCTTGAGGCCGCGTTTATTAGCTGCTGGCTCCGACCGTTCCGAGGAGGCCGAAACCACGATGAAGACGATTATCCGCAGATGATAATGACGATGGGCGGCTAGCTGTGAGTGGATTGCGGAGCATACCCCTGGTGACCAGAATGGATGATGATGATGCCAGGTTCACGGGAACAGTCTCAATGCCACTTCCCTGATGCTCACACTTATATTTACGTTCTGGGAAAAATACGACCACTATTTATGCTGATAAATTACACAAATATACTATAACAATTAAAAAAGTGAAGGACGCTCACACTAACCCGAAAAACGTGAAGGCAGCGAAGCTGTACACAACGTTCACGACCATAAAAAAGGTTTAAGTCCACGATTGCGGCCGATTTGCTACCCGCCGCGGTGGCTCAGTGGCTAAGGCATTGTGCTGCTCAGCACGAGGTCGCAGGTATGATTCCCGGCCGCGGCGGCCCGCTATTCCTGATGGAGGCGAAAAGCAAAAACGCCCGTGTGTGCGAGATTTCGGCGCACGTTAAAGATCCCATGCTGATCAAAATTAATCCGGAGCCCTCCACTACGGCGCGCCTCATCGCCTGCGTTGCGTCGGCGCGTTAAACCCCCACAATCAATAAATCGGCCGATTTGCTGCTTCTTCGCTACCGCAACGACGTTTGCTCCATCATTCTTGCTATAAGTGTGAGCTTCTTTCATTGTTTTGGAGGTGATCATCATGGACATTACCTTGGAGGGGCATTACGTTAGGACGTGTCTTTCTAGCTCGACCAAGTATTGCCGCGATTACGACGAACACTGGAGGTCTTTAAATTTTGGCAGTGTTGTACACGTTCCTCTAAAGCAGGAACGAAAGCGCGTTCCTCGTTCCTTCCCAAATTTTGAAACGAGTTCCCGTTACAAGTTCCTTTATTGCGAAGGAACACGTTCTAGTTCCACTTCGAACATTGAAACGTGTCGTTACATCAACGTTACATTTCACTTTTAAAAATGAAAATACAGTGTCGGATAACCCTGAGGCGAAATAAAGTGAGAAAAAAAAACTCACATCGAACTACGTAGACTATACTACGTATAATTAAAACTCACATCAAACTACCTATGTTATACGAATAATAAACGCCGGAAGCAGATTATCTGGAGATGAAAAGAATCCAAAGAACTCTCCTAAGACGAATTTTTTCACGGAGCACCGGACATACTCCAGACATTTCTAACTGCGCCCCTGATGTACAAAGTTTACATAAAAACAGAGAAAGTGCTTATTAATGATCTCCGCTAAAACATATCTAACTCATGAGGGGCTCCTCGTTCACTCTCGTTCGGTCAACTGACCGGACTCAAGCTTCCTTATATCGACTTTCCAGCTCTCGCTCTGACTGTCCAAGATCACCAAGTACTTCGGTTTTATTACACAAAAACGACGCCTCGAGGACCTAGTAACTAACACACACTGGGCCGCTTTTTGGCCAGCTAAACAAAACCCAAAGATTTGTACATAAACAATCACGTGATCACACTCTTACTCTCACTCCCAGGTATTGCATCAAAGCACAAGTATAACACAAGTTGAAAGCGACCAACTAAAGCAACTCTGAACGCTGGCCGTCGACCTTCGGGCGGCCTCTCACATGTCTTGTCCATACGGCGCGCGACAAAATTAGACCCAACAATGACGAAATTCCTGTCCTTTGTCGACACGACGCGTGTGATACAAAAGGCCCTGGCACTCCTGTCGACCCATTCCTGCCAGATCGGTGATAGACCGCGCCGTGACGAACTGCGCGCGTACTCTGCACCTTCGAGCAGTACAGCATCCCGAGATATTGCGGCGCGCCCATCGCGCCCATAACCGGCGATCCTCCGAATGACCCCACAGGGAGCGCAACTCCCCCGAAAACAACGCACCCGCGCCTTGCGCGCACTAATGCGGTAATTACTCCTATCGATATAATGATACGATGGTTTCACAAGGAACGTGCGGCGCCGCTGGGACATAGACAACCTTTCCCCGGCAGGGAACAGTTCTATCGGCCAAACGCGCATCCTGGCCTCCCCGGACAGGTGAAAAACCTACAGCGGAACGTGGTTCCTCGAAGGTCAAGGGCAGAAGAATAACCACGCAGCGGGCCGCAGCTTGTGCTTGCTTTCATGCCGGTTGAGCTTACGCGGCGGCGTAAGCTCAACCATCTTATGAACAGTGAGTTGGGGAAACCAAGAAAAGAACCATTTCGGGGCACGCACCTGACCCACGGGTGTTGGTTCTGTGTTCTCGTCGTGTTTTCGCGTTAGGAAACTATGCGTCAGATATCAGAAAACCAGCCAGCCTTAACCTTCGCTTCAGATCAAAACTGCACTATTTTGTGTCTGTGCCGAAGCTGCGCAGTTCACAGCGACTCCAAGCGCTTGTAGCGTTACCCGTGATTGAGTCTTCGTACCCATGACTGAACCAATGTGTGCCTTTCAATTTAAAATCGTAAAATGAGCCCGCCATTTACAAAATCTTGTACTACTCCTTCTAACGACGACGATGGTTGAACGCGAAGCTTCCTCGGGATGGATTCTTTGGTTGGCCAATCCCACAATTCGAGTATGTGCTACTGTGGAGGTGCGCACCCTTTTTCTAAAATACACACAGCAATTCTCGGGTGGGCACTGCGTAGGCCTAACGCTTGGGTTTGGGGTGCGTAAGGCACGAATCGGTACCTGCTGCTTGGCGTTCGCTTCGGCCATGTCGAAATATATCAATAGTATAAACGCCGGCTTCATAATGCAAGTGACCCAGGTTCGATTCGAGCAACGGGAAGTGTTTCTTCCTTTTACTTCACCCACGATCACTTATCATCATCGTCAGAGAAAGTTGGCTTTCCTGCAGGGCGTATTGGAGTACAGCCAACGGCATCAGTAAGGACACTAACGCTTCGCTTTAATACAAATATACGTCCAACGAAGTAAACAAAAAAATAGTGTGATGAAGCCCTACCCTTGATCTCTCATCCCTGTGATCAGGAAATTGATTGATTGATTGTGGGGGTTTAACGCGCCGACGCAACGCAGGCGATGAGGCGCGCCGTAGTGGAGGGCTCCGGATTAATTTTGACCACCTGGGGATCTTTAACGTGCGCCGAAATCTCGTACACACGGGCATTTTTTGCTTTTCGCCTCCATAAGAAAAGCGGCCGCCGCGGCCGGGAATCGAACCCGCGACCTCGTGCTCAGCAGCGCAAACGCCTTAGCCCACTGAGCACCGCGGCGGGTGGCGTGATCAGGAAATATCGATCCCCTTAGTTGAATGGTAATCCCGTTAACACTAACAACAAGTTCTGAATGGCCTTGCATTGCAGTCGAAGCTTGAGATCCAGTGAAATTCTTAGGAAAACGTGCGATGAAATTAAAGCAAAATGAGGAACAATCCCTTAGTTTAGAAGACTGCAAGGACCAAAGAAGTGCTTTCCCAATCCGTAAAGACAAGAAAGAAGCCTGCATGCAGAGCTTCACGCACGATTTCTTTTGCCAGAGTACCAACGTACACTTAGCAAGATTCTGAACGAAACCCCTCTCGCTTCACAGCTGACGCTATGCCTTCGAGGCGGCACGGTTCAAAGAAAGGGCGTAGGTCCCGCGACAGCTCCGGTACCTGGAAGACTCCTGTGGACGTGACCCCAACGCCGCTTCCTAATCCTGCCGATCTTGCAACGGCCGAAAGAAAGTCGTCTGATCAACAGCCGCAGGTATGAAAGATGGCTTAAAATGTGACACAGTTACAATTGGAGGGATTACTAAATATTTTCTGCTATTTTGTCCAGAGCTGCCCGTTCGTCGAATGAGATTTCGTTTAGCATTCCTGGGGTTTCAGTGGGTTGCTGCTGCCTTGTATACCGACTTTACTTGGCTACGGATAGTACTTGTCTACCGATTGAAGTTCGCGCTGCTTAAGTCCTGTTTCAGCGGTGCTCACCTTATGGACGCGAAAACAGTAACTGCTGTACGGATGAGAATTTAATGCTCATGAAAGATTTACAAATGGTTTGTTTATGTGGTCACATGCACTGCGGCACCCTTTGGGCATGTCACTGATGTGCAGATTTGCTTCGCCAGCACAGCGGAGCACAAGATGCGCAGCTTGTGCTCTGGGGTCCGTCAGCGTATCTGCCCAGTCGGTGAAAATGGGATCAATGCTGTGAAATGTGGGTGCAGGATGCGCGCTTAAATAGTCTTTTGAATATTTGGGCGTTCCTTGCATAAACACGTACTCGGATGCGGTGACTGAGAGCGTAGTTTCTCCTCCCGCTTCACTCCTAGGTAGTAGCAATTTCTTTTTCTTTCTTTTTTTTTTTTTTTGGGGGGGGGGGGGGGGGGGGGTGACGTGGAGGCAGAAATATTATTCGAAATTTGGTTGGGGACAGCTGCTAGGTCACTCGCGCTCGGTCTTATGGCGTCACGTCGCGGATTGTATTGTTCAGTGCCGGTGCGCTGACACTCCGCAACCCCAAATTCCGCAGGAAACATTTTCCTGTGGAATTTTGGGGGTGGAGAGTTTGCACGGTTTCAGTGAGCCCGGTCTTGCACGTGGCTGGCTGCTGGTGTAACGTGCTATCGCAAGCCATTAGGGTGCCGTGGACAGCCTGGGCTATGTACAAACATTGAGCGCGACACATTCGGCACAACGGCAATGTTTAAACACGCGGCTTTGCCAAGTGCAAAATCCACTTTGCCTGAACAGCACCGGTCATAGCACTGGCCCGCTGTTCTGTGTGCATTGTTTCTGCGTTGAACTTCCCTGAAGCGCGTGTTTGTGTATTGTGACTCCCATCATGCGGCTTCAAAAGCCTGCGAGTCGGAGTGTGTGGATGGTTTTTATTTTAAAGCAGTGTCAGGTTTTGGTATAGGTAGTGTCTATTATCCCGGGAGCCGTCAGAATTACCGTCAAGAATTTCTCACGGCAGCCGCCTCTAATTGGTTAAGCATTGACCCCAGGAGATTTTATGGGACAATAATATTCTAAAACTAGGTTCCTACGGATAATCCGGTGGCGCTGTTTAATAGCACGATTTTAAACCGGAAGGCTCAGGTTTAAAGTCCGGCATGGCAGTAGGTTCTTTTTTTAGGTTTCGAAAATTTTGTCGCTCATGTTGATTTCGTTAATGCTTTTCTATCCTGGTTATTAATGTATCAGAAGGTCGACGCACAGGACTACTTGAATAGGTTGAATTAGGTTAAATATAGATTGTATTCTGTGACGTTTGGCTGGGTTAGGCTAGGATTGTTGCAGTTGCGCTGGATTTCGGTAGGTTATGATACGCTAGGTTGGGTTACATTAGGTTAGGTTTTGTAAGGCTACATTGGGAGGTAATATTATTCAGCTAATTTTAGGCCAACCAGCTCTTATGGAAACTGCCGTGAGAATTCGCTGGAGGTAATTCTCACGGTGGCCATGAGATTAGACGCAGCCATTGATAAATTGGTATCTGCCGCTTTTAACAACTGCACTTACGATAAAACCGTGCACTTAAACGTTTTCGGACATTAGGTAAGCTTACCTGGCCCAAGCCTTCACCGGGGTATCTGTAGATTTGATTATGCCGTTTCTTACTCTTCATAGTTGGACATAGGCCCCGGGCGGCTGCGTAATGCAATGCCCACACGTTAAGCAACATTTTCAGCATCCTGCGGTGCTATATGAATTATTCGGGAGTACCTAATTTAAATTGTCTATAACGCACGAGGGTTGCCGAATGTACATACCAATGAAAGTCGGGTCGCGGAGTTTGTACCGATGTCACGCAAGAGCTAACTGCTTGAGTAGGAGCAGCTTTCCAGATGCGTGGTGCCACTTTTGCTTAACCTTTGCTTTTGCTTTGCGTGGTGACGTGGTGCCACTCATGCTTAACCCAAAAATATGTGGACTTAATACGAACTCCCACTTTATTCTTCGCTTGTTTCCTATGTGTCAAAGAGCCATGTTTGTGATATCGTGCAATGTTAGGCGGAATTCTTTTTTATTGGGAAAATTTGTGGCAAGTCATCCTCCGACTGAACAATGTCCTTTCCGATTCCTGATAATAATTTTGGGGCGAGCGGGAGAGGCAAGAAAAAGTAGTTTGAGAGGTAGTAGAGAAGAAACTAAAAACGTTTTGGCGCTTTCAGTCATGTACCGAAGTTTTGCTCCTCTCTCATCAATCTTATTAGTGTAACGGACAATTTGAAGTGAGCTGTCCCAACACTTTGCCAGATCGATGCATACTTCCCCTTTAAACGAGTGTTTTTATGTTAATGAGCGCAGATGCCTTCGACGATGCACTCCACCGTCGAACCGCCCACCGCTGTGCCGCCGCTGTCGGAGCGCCGCAGTTTCATCACGGGCGAAGCGGCTCCTCAGCCGTTGCCTTCGTCCACGAGACTGCTGCAGACGACGCAGCAGTCCCCATGCTATCCGCAGCCAACAGCGATGCCTCAACGGCAGCCGCTCTCCCAGGCACAGGGGTCGCAGGCCAACTATGCTGGTGGCGCTGCCTCACCGGTCACTCAGGGCTATGCTCAGCAAACCGTGCCCTTTTTGAGGTGAGAAAGACGGAGAGAGAGAGAGAGATGAACTATTTATGTCTCCAGGTTTTGAAAGATCAGGGGGGGGGGGGGGGGGGGGGTGGTAGGCGGAGTTCGTAGGGTTGCTCACGTCCAGTGCCAGCGACGTCGCCACCACTTGATCGGACATCCAGGCTCCCCAGGGCATGTTCTCATGTGTGGAGGAGGGGAGATGGGGTATGGGAAATCTGGACATTCACAAAGGGAGTGGTAGGGGGTGTTCAAAGCCCGTTGAGACAGTGAGGTAACTGGTTTCTTTTCTTTGGCCACTTTTTCAAGGAAAAGATACACGATCACGCACAGACAGTAAGTGTCAATTCTGAGACATGCTGTACTTTCTCGTGTTACTGAAGAAACCAGAAGCGAGAGCGAAGCAGGAACGATAAAAAAATCGCTCTTGCATTTAGGTTTGTGACGTCGGCCTTCGTAAGCGACCTGCTTTTTTCCTGGACGGCTGAATCTATGGTCGGAAACAGGGCAGAACGCTATGGATGGCTTTCAAGCTTTCCGTTTGCTACACCAGGTGTCAGTCCATGTCTAACTACATTGCTCCGCCCCATCTTTGAAATCGGTGGCACGCAATATTGGGAGGTTTCTTAGGTTTCACCTTGATAGGGCAGGTGTGAGAATATGGCTGCTGCTTTGCTTTGCAGCAGCCATATGCTGTGAGGGCGCTCGGAGTTTTTGACAATGGAGTAGAAAAATCGACGGAAAGCTAGCCATGCACAGCCCCTCTGTAAAGTACAAGGCCTGCCTTCAGGGATTAGAGTGATATATCTTATCACCGAACCCCTTAGGTCATCAGTGAGCGGATGACGTCACTGATGACGTCCGTACGCGAAAACGACCTGCAAGATCGCCAACTTGCTCTGACGTTGGTGATGATCGTGGGTAAAGTGCAGAAAAATTATAACGCTTCCCTGCGAAGCAACGCGACAGCTCCGTAATGTCTCCTCCGCTAAAGGTCGATGTGGAGAAGGGAGAGGAGGTGACGCAGGCGTGCGACTGCGCGATGTATACAAGCCTAATGTTATGTCTGAGGCGAACGTGGACAGCCGTTACCCACAGCTCGACGTACGGTGAGAATGGCGTCGCTCTGCATGCCCTACGGCATAGAGATATGATAATGACTCTAGAGGGAAAGCGCGCCGCTGAGCCAATGCATTGGAACCGTACGACATAATGGCAGACATGATGCAACTATTTCAAAGTTGCCAGCTGAGCTTTTGCTTACCAAAAACGGTGAAAGCGATGGGTTGTAATCTGGCAACGTGCTACTATGGCGTTTCCGCGTCCGGCTAGCGAAGCATGCCGGGATTAATTGTGACATGGCGGCCGGCTGGCCAGGCGCATTTTGTGTAGGCGGCGTCGACAGCATTGCGTAGTTTATCTCGTGTGGGTAGGTAACCAACGTGCTTTCGGTTTAGCGTGTAACTTATATGTACTGATACTATTTGATCAAGATGTGGCAACGCTCACACAACACTTGCGTGCAAGCTCGAATGTGACTCATCGCATGCGCGAGGACGCCAAAGAATCAGCTGATCCGTACAGAGACGCACAGAAAAATGAATGTCCTTCATGATCTCCGTGCATTTTTGCGCTGTGCGGCTTTATTTGTCATTCTGTGACATTTGGCGAGTCCCTCAATCCTTTTCAAACGAATTGAAGTGAATTGTGGCTTTAGCTGAATGTGAAACCTTCATTGACAAAAAAAAAAAAACGTTATCGCATGGGCCAACGGTGATATTGCCGGTCAGTCGCTGCCCTTTGAAGCACAGGAACGAAAGAGGGTGGTCGATCGCGGGCCAACGGAGTAGCAGAATGCATGCCAAGGGAGTATGCGAAATTCAATCAGCTGCGCGTCCCGGTTTTCTTTCTGTTTGTATTCGTCAACTTCTACCTTTCCACCACTTCAAAAGAAAAGCTTGCGGTACTGAATGGGCAGTATTGAATGGGCAGTAATTTGCCTCACAGAGCGCGCGAGGAAAGAACATTGACTTACTGTGACTGATTAAAAAAGAAACCGCATTTAGTTCTACCTTCACGAACGTTCGCACGAAATTTCGAAGCACGGAGAGCTGTATGAAGTTGCAAGAATAAAACAACTGAAACGAACGATTATAGAAGCACCTTTTATTTCTTTTCCAACGGGAACGATCGCTGCTTGCGGTAGTCAAGTTCAGATCGGAGTCGCTGTTCCGGCGTAAGTTTAGGGGCAATAGATAACGTGCTTAACGTGAAGAAACGAATAACAGCCTCGCAAGCGCTAGGGGAGGCACTTGCTCAGCGCGTGCATACGAGTTGTACCAGTTCTACACGTTTTGCACGCACGCAGATCCGAGCTGGAGATAGCACACACATAGTGCACAAGTCAGGCGCAAGGGCCTCGCCGCTGTCTAGCACACTTAAAGAAAATCGAAACCAAAACTGAACTAGACACTTACTCTTTGTTCGCTAATTAGAGCTTAATTACACTAAAAGTTTTTATTGAGCAAGTTTTAATTACTGAGGCAATTATTTGTAACTATTTTGCTTCAGTTCCTTGTTTTAGTCAAATAATTACTGAACAACTTTTTAGAGGGCTGAATACGATTGCTCTGGCAACCATGGGAATTGTATCATGTCAGCAACCACGATTCATACGGTCTCGGAGCTCGCTTTACCCCCTGGGGCTGTTAGACGCACGCGTTAAGCCTACGGTTGCAATTACTGGTTTAGGGCGTCAGGCCTAACTTCATATTTTCAGGTTTAATACCTACAACCTGCACCTACTCGAGATAGAGAAGAGATTGTATGGAGCAAAATAACTTGTGGGGTGGCTTCCTAGTCCGGAAGTTCATGGGTAATCCTTACTCTGGCTGCTCGGCCAACCAAGAAAGTCCGGTTGTCGAGGAGCGGGTTGGATATCACGCTCTCCCTCTGCTCTCGGGAAGGGTTGGGAATGGGGGGCAGCTCGGGTTTTATCCACACTGCCAGACCATGTGATAGAGCGTGCCTAAATTGCCACATAACGCAGACTCTGAGGAGTATTGTGTAGAGAACAGAAAAAGTACTAACTGTACGCCAAGCAGCAGGTAGCGATGCATGCCGTAGACCCGAAACTAAACTGTTAGGCTGTCGGAGTGGATACCGGAGAGCTGCTGCGGTTATTCTAAAAAAAGTGGTACATACCTCCAGATTAGCGCATACACACACTGCGGGGTTGGCCAACTAGAAAATCCATCACGAGAAAGCCTCGCGTTCAGACATCATCGTCCTTAGATGGAGGGGTGTACAATATTTTATCACCTTGCTGTTACGCTCTGGCCAAACCAACACGCGTACGCTTTCGACTAATTTGGAGCAGAATTACCCCAACGGTCGAACCCCCTCTTCCTCAGGACCCAAGCCAGCACGGATCGGCCACAGCGGATGGGCACCTCCTACCCGTCGGCCGTGCCAGGGAGTCCTCTGCGGGACGAGCGGCACCACCGGAGTGCCAGAGACCGCATTCACCACCTCAAAAATGTCTTATTTGGACCTCGGAAGCCATCCCTTGCGAGCCCATCACCCTCCACCATGGCCGGTACAGACGCCATCCAGCAGCAGCAACCTTCCCAGTGCCAACCGCAACAGCCGAGCAGCGTACCACTCTCTGCTCGTCAGACCAGGCTAGTTTTTTCACGCACCAACTAACGTGAAATGTTTAAAGACGATAGTCTTTTTTGCACTACTTAAACCCACAAAAGTTCGGTCACTCTGTCGTCCCTCCATTCCGCTGCCCAGCCAAAAAATCAAAATTCTCGAACCGGAACTTTATATAGGCGAAAACCTTACGAAATAACTGAATGGTACAACACTTCATACTTTTCAAGAATGTTGAGCAAAAAAATGAAAGAAGCTCACACTAACACGTAATACTTGAAGGTAGCGAAGCTGTACGGAACCTTCACGACCATCACGAAGGGTAAAGTCCACGATTTAAGTTGATTTGATTCTTCTTCGCTGCCGCAACGACCTTTACTCCATCATTGTGGCTATAAGTGGGAGCTACCTTTATTTTTTGGGAAGTGATAATCATTGTACATTAACTTTGAGGTGATGACGTACGCTATGACGTGTCTTTCTCGTTCCTAGAAAATCTGTCCACAATTATGGCGAACGCTGGAGTTTTTTTTTTTTCTTTTTTTTTGCCAGTCTCAACCACTCCGCCTAAGTGGGTATGGTTGGCATGAAAACCGTGCGCCTGGGACGCTGCAGGAGGTCGCCGCGAGCAGCACACACACTACCGCCCGGCATTGCCTTGGTTTTTTCAAGCAAAGCTTTACTAATTTCGTCCAGCGGTTTCACGGAGGATGCTGAAGTTAACCTTTTGACAAGAGACACACCCGTGCTGGCACACCCATTCGCTGGGCCCGCTTTCGGCACACACCGCGTAAAGCCCGTTCTACATGGGGCGAATTTCGCTTGCGAATTCGCAGCTGCGGCACCACTCGTGAACCAAAACGATCTCTTCTCGTTGCTGTGGGGAATTTCCAAATGTTTGGAAGAGTCGAACTTCTCTTGTTAACGCCGCTTAGCATTTGGCAATATGTCGCAGCAGTGAAAATAGGAAAACAAATTGTTTTGCCGTACCGGCGGCGCCGCAACTGCGAATTCGCAGGCGAAATTCGCCCCATGTAGAACGGGCTTAAGGCGTCGTTTTCAGTTGTTCCGCACATATGAGCGGCGGGCTCCGCCGTGGTAGCGGCCGACCAGCCGACCACCCCCGCAGCCTCCCATGCATGCGCCACTCGGTCGTCTCGGGCTCAAGGAGGTTAAAAACAATTGCTTGCTCGGGCTACGTGACGGCGCGTTCTCCGTTAATGAACGCCTCCTTCGCCGGACCTCCTGTGAGCGTTGCACGGGACCGAACGGCTTTGAGCCGTGGTCGGCAATACAGCTATATTAAGGGTTAACCACGCAAAACCAAGACTCAACATAGACAATGCCAAGCTTTCGCTTTGCATATGCAAGTTTAGGTGAGCTAAGCCACAGCCATTTTTTAACTCCCGGGCGGTCGCCGCGCGGGACGCGCTCACGTGCTCTCGGCATTTTCTTGGTATGTGTTACTGCGCACACGCAAAATACCGATTTGCTAAACAGCTTCGCTGTTAGCAGAAAATATTAGGTATATTCGAAGCAAAACATCAATACATACTGGTACTAGACAGTGTTCTTGACATTGTAAATGGATCTGCGCTTCATATTTGCTTTTACAAATGAAGTAACGAAAGGTTCTAATAGATGGAATGCGAGCAGTGGAAGGAGGGAAAATCGAATTGACCTGAGCAGCTTTCTATCCGTTTCATCGTGGGGGGACCGAGACGGGAGGGCAAGAGCGCGATAGGTGGACGGGGTAGATAAGAGAGACATTTTGCGTGGTAGAGGCGGGAGAAAACTAGTATCTTTCGAAGTGAGGAGATACTTGTCATTTTTTTCCTCTCCTTGTGTGTGATTCGTACCAAAAATCATTAGTTGAATCCACCGGTATGTACCTCTTCTATAATGTATTCTTCTGGCTAATTAAGGTGGTCTTTCACCGTGTGAAACGTACCGGCGAGTCTTGATGTTTACCCTCCGGGGCACACTCTCCATTTGTTTTATGGACGCATAGCAGCACCTCGGCACAACCTGAAGTTTGACAGCATCAGAGTAAGGAAATGGATGCGAGAAACTATTATTTCTATTGCCCTGGTTTGAGGCTAAGTCGTCGTAGTGCGACAGTGGTGTACGCTCTGCGCTTTGTTCCTCATCCTGGGAAAGAGGCCATAGTACCTGTCGGAACTCCAGGGACTTGTTTTTATGTCGCACTCTCTTGTTTTGTTGATTTATATTTTTATTGACACGTGACACCCGGTCGGGATAAAGTATCGAGGGTGTGGCTCTGATTTGTGAGATAAGTAAAACGTTCTGTTTCTTTGGTTCAGGCTGGCAGGACCTAATTTAGCCCACGGAACTGTCTTCTGAGGACTTAATACATGTTGTTCAAGAAATGGCCCTTAGATACACTTAATATACTATTTAGTTTCACATAACACTTTAGCACAGGATCTTGGACGGCGTGATGAAGCTAGGTGCTTTCTGGTGTCTTTGGAAGCGCTTGATTGAGGTATGTTTTCAGGAGGATGCCTTGATTGAGTGCGATGTGGTTATGTTCCTTTCAGGCAGTTCTATCAAGAACATCAAACCCTGACAGCAGCGATTGAGGCACGAGCTTCGAGGAGGCAATCGCGTCAAGACGAACCGCCAAATGTCAAGAAAAGATTTCGATCCAACTCGTAAGTAAATTATATGCGCATTTTTTTTTACCGCATGGCCAAAACAGTGCGTTCGTGAGGCTTGTGTGTGGGGTGCCCGATGAACTTCAAGGTCATCCATGCGACTACCTCTTTGATTGTCAGCAAGTAATATTTGTGGATAAAAACGAGAGTCCTTAAATGTTTACAAGGAAATGTGACCTTCCTTTCTATGTCGTGCTAAAAATTGCTTTAATTTTATGGAAATCTATCGGCGCCAAACGTAGGGCTTCTCACACAAAGGTTAATTGAGTAAAATCAGGGTGTGTTTGTATACGGAGTAAGTGCCGACCAGGAAGCGGAATACCGATATTATATCTACGCGTTGATTCAATTTTTGAATGTGACGCTCCAAAAGGGAGCCAAGTGCCTCACTTCGTTGCTAAACAAATACAGGCATGATAAGAGTACTGGCTGGTTCGGCGACCGCGGTAGCGGGCCACGTTCATCCCTAGGACTGATAATTGCCGTGGTTCCAGCTATGAAAACAAACAAATTGGCTGCGGCTTAGCTCCGCAAACCTTGGATATACAAAGAAAAAGCTTGCCTTAGTCTGGTTGAGTCTTGGCTTCGCTTGGTTAACCTTTGATTTAGCTGTATTGCCGACCATGTCTCAACACTGTTCGGTTCCGTGCAATGGTACATGGTCACATAAGGAGGCCGGACGAACGCGGCGTTCATTCATGGCGAACGCACCGTTCCTCTTCGCCGAGCGCGAGGCGAGTCACGTTGCCCGAAACGACCCAGCCCTGCATGCATGGAAGCATTGAGGAAAGAAAAGTTTAGGAGGGAGCGTCACGTGACAATCGTGAAGCCTAGTCATAAAAAATAAAAAGGAAAGACTGATGGGAGATGTTCCACTCACGTGACAGGCAAGCAAGCGGTAGTTCTTTGCGCCTCATGTGGCCCTTCGCCGACGCTGCGTGCGTGCGCCTATCCGTTTGGTTGCCGGGCCGTCCGCGTATTCGAGTTTCGGCGACGAGTCGTTGCGCGCAGCTCTGCCTGCAATCCGAAACGCGCAGCGGCGTGATCGTGCCGGCGAAGTGGTCGGACGGGAGCGGCAGAAAACATCTTTGTTTACTGAGCTTTCGGACCCGTCGAAGTTCACGCCGCAGTCGGAGAGTTGTGTGCCGTCGACGCGTGCAGAAGTGGAGATGATCTTTTCAACTTTGCCGCTCAGGAAAAGTTGATAAGATCAGGCATTCTAGGTAATCAACCATTTATTGCCAAGGCGCAGTCAGTCCACAATTCAGCAAGGTCCGTCCCAGGCGTAATCTAGCATTTGTTTTTTTTTATACGTATCGCACCGATCGAGCGGTCCTCAGCGGACAAACAGCCGGCGTACTTCTTGCGACGCGAGGTGGTCATACCCAACATAAGGGTTCTGAACCCTTTGTTTTCCAGTGCACTGAAGTAGATAAAAACGTACCACCACGCCGGAGCACCGAAAAGGCGAACGTATGCAAAAGCGCGCGCGAGCGAAACCAAAGCTAGTCTCACCACCTCCCCGCCGACACGACACTCGTACGCGCGATAACTTAGCAGAATGCCAAACGCAATCGTCACAGCACACCTGGCCAACACCGCGCAGCTGTAGGCCGCTCTGCTCCATGCTTGTGAATGTTTACGGCGGCGCGTTCGAGCGGTACAACGTCAGAAGTGAAATTCGGCTTGCAGCTTGTGAGGGTGTTTCGTAAGAATGCGATCGAAGTCTCGCCTTGCTTTGAACACCGACAGCGGCAGTACTTCCACGATACGAAGCTTGGAGCGCAAGTTACGCAACGCTGGCGAACAATCTTGTACGGCGCCTTCGGCGACGGCGTTCGCTTCCACCTCCACCCAGAGCCTCCACCGGCAGCCAGCCGGAGCACTAAATGCTACCGCGGGCCTGCGCGTGGTGGATTTTCCATAATGCAATGCGCGGGAGGAGCCCGAGGAGAGGAGAAAGCGGCTTCAGAGGAGGTTCGCTTGCCGAAGCTGGACCGCCTGACGTCAACTGATCCCTCCTAACATTTGTCTTCCTCTATGCATGGGAGGCTGCGGGGGTGGTTGGCAACCTCGGCCGCAGCGGTGGTGGCGACCGCTGTCGGCGCCCGCAGGCGCCGACAGCGAAAACTTATGGGAGGAATCACCTTTAAAAAGGAGTATATTTGAGGCAGAGTGCGCTTTACAGGTAAAAGTTGACTTTCCTGCAGTGGCTTTCCAGGTGGATTACAGACGCCATCAGCGAAACATTAACTGCTTCGCTTTAGGCTTCGACCGTGCCTAAATGGCGCATCGGATAAACGTCGGCTCCATTAAGCGAGGGATCCATGTTCGATTCCGACCTCAGGAATCGTTTTAATGCGTAGCATTCTTTGCCGAGTACCCCCCAGCCAGGACCGTGTAAAAAACTGCACTTCCACAGAAATGCAGACTTCGCGCAAGTTCCAGCTGTAATCTTTATTATAGAGCAAATGAAGATAATTGGTCGAGCAGAATTTCGAAAAACTCAAAAAGGAGACAAATATAAAAAAGTTATGGAAAATGGCGAACTATATTACCCCTTGAATTTCTAAAATAACGAAGATATCGCAAAATTTCTACCTGCAATCGTTATAATAGCGTAAATGGAGATAATTGGTCACACAGGATTAAGAAAAAACAAAAAAAAAACGGGGTTGATCCCGTTTTCATAGGAATCGGTAAAACACGAAAGTGAAATGTGCCTTCACAAGAGCAGTTGAATTTTTATTGTGCACCCATATCTACTTGCACGCCGCTAGTTATATTTCGTTGGTATGGCACCGTTAGACGCGCTAACTTTAGAGACTGGATTGCACGCCCCGGGGCACTGCGTAAATCCTACTTAAACCACAGGCGCTCGCAAACCGTGCGAACGAAACCAAACGGGTTTCAGCGAATCGCTTGGTGAACACACGGTCCGCTGGAGGGAAAGCAGCATGAGTTGCGGGTGTACTTGGCGAGCGACATCATGGTGGCGGGTCGCTTCGTTAAAGGTGCAACAACTTCGGTCCTGCTCCGTGGCGTGTGCGGCAGACGGTTGCGTTGCAACGGGCTCAGCTTGTTCAGCGCGAGAGGTAGAGTTCGTACCTTGGACCGTGAATGCGTGAAGACGTTCCGCTTCCCGCTGGCGTGTCTGTCGTTGTACCAAAGCAGTCACGAGCGCGATATTCACCAGTAGGCCTTGTTGTCTTACAGCGGCGCTTAATGCAAGTTTTCTTACAATGGGGCAGAGGAAGCCGTAGGCGGCGCCCCAGCTTACGCTGCTAGGGCGCCTCAATTCACGCGCGTTGAGGCACACGTAGGCGCTGGCATAGAAGCGCCAACGGTCGGCGCTCATTAGCGTCATGATGCACTACTTCGCTTCCCTCTCCTCGACGGCAGCACCATCTGAATTAAGTAGGTCATACGAAAGGATATAAGGCGCCTTTGTAGACCTGATTGGGTTTAGTTGGATTTTGGAAGGTGGGGCAATTCTGCGTGCTGCTTTGAAGTTGCTTTCGGTTATAAGCCCTGTGGTAACGAGCAGAGAAATTTGACGGCTACTTTATCAAAAGAAGGTGCGCGTTATAATCATGCTAATATGGTTTTGAAGGCTCATGAGCCCTTCAAGCCAGCCACTGCAGATATCTCAGCGCCGACGTTGCCCTCTTGCAGGATTCCAAGTCGCATGTCGTATATGAGCAGTCTCGTAAGCCAGCCAAACGACATAGAAGGAGGAGGGCCCGGGAACGCTGCCTCGGTTATTGGCACCGGCGCCTGCCTCCGGGACAAGGCCCTTTCCCGGTTGCACATCAGGCACGGCCCCTTCCAGAGGAACGCCTTCCACTTCGGTCTGATCGCCGCTTTCGTGCTGCCCTTCCACACGATGCCGCTGCAGATCGCCCAACAAGACGTCGACCACTGGTGTGCCAGACCACTCAGCATGGGGTAGGGAGCGGCCAACTGCACGTACATTGCTGTTTGAGTGTAATGCATGCTAAATTACAACCCTCAATGTTTAATTCTTGCGGGATGCTCGACAAAGGCGAACCTCATGAGCGATATCAGGGGCGTTTCTTGAGCTACGGGCCTTGACCGTCAAGGAGTAAAGAAAAGCTCGTACATCGTTGAAATTTCGGCGCTAACGGAACAGGGACAAGAAAGGGGGATGACACCGGCGCTTACTATCAACTGAAGTTTACTATCAAGCACGGAATACGTTTTGTGCCGTGCAATACTTAAGTTTTGTGCTGCATGATTTGGTCTTGTGGTCGGGTTTATGTGGGCCATACTGGCCGGCGCACTAATGTGCGCCTCAAAGCATACCTCCTCCTTGAAAGGAAAGCCTTGCCCTAATTTGGCCTCGCATTGTTCTGAATGTGGCGGTGAACCATAGTTTTACGACACACAAGTGATTTTCAGGCACCGTGATCACCCAAAAAGGGAACTTGCCGACGCGTTCCGCATACAGAAAGAGGCTCGAATTCTGCCAGCCAACCCTCTCTCAGTATCTCTAAAAAGGAAGTGACTTTTCTTAAAGAAACAGGGTAGATACGCTAGGGAGGGGCCTTTTTGGTCCTTCTCACCTATGCGGTTGTGCAGCGGGGATATGTGCCTGTTTGTTGGGCTCTGAGGGGGTAGATATGCGTTTTCTTTGAAAATAAACTTGAGTTGATAGTAAGCGCCGGTGTGGTACCCCTTTCTTGTCGCTGTTTTGTTTGCGCCTAAATGTGAACGGTGTTTGTTCACCAACTACTCGTCTGTCCACTTTACTTCAAACGAAAGTCGACATCGCGAAATCGTGCGCGCATAGTTAAAGGGGCCATGCAGACGAAACACAAAATTGGTTCATTGGAAAGATTACTTCGTTAGAAACATACTGACACACCTTTTAACGTATACTTCGCTCAAATAAGCTACATAAATAGGAAAAAAGGATTGATCATGTGACCAAATAGCCCATTTCCCGCAACAGAACCTATGATCTCATATGTACCCGCTCTGCGACTGGCTGAGGCCGGCAAAAGCAAACGCAAATTAGGCAGGGCTTATAAGCTTGCCGAAAGAGCTATTTGAGCTTACAGTTCAGGCACGTTACTTTTATAGCAGTAAGAATGGTGGGGTAAACAGGGGAAGTTACGAAAGTACACGTACACATGGAGGTACCGATGCGTACTTCTGTCGGTACTGCGCATATTATGCTTGTTTTAGCTGCAGCGCACTGCGGCGCTTTGGGGTTGTCAGAGACGACTCTGGCCGATCGGCGTAAGCGACGGTGTCTTACGTGACCATATTTGTGGAGCGAACAACATGTTTCACGAAACGATTTGTTTGTATCTTAACAAAAGCAAGCCAGGTACAAATGCAGTCAAAAACAAAGCTAAGGCAGAAAACGGCCCGCCGAGGTATGGTGGTGCCATCTAGGTTGACTAACCGTAAACAAGGCTCCGCAGCCATGGCCTCCGTGGTGGTCATACTGCTGCACACCAGATTTAGCTTGAAGACGTCTGGAAAACACAATTTGAAGGGAGAATCAAAATTCTCACCTAAATTGATTAATTTCTTTTTAAATAAAGCATCGCCTGCGTCGGGCAAGCGCTGGGGGCATTACAAAACACGAAATCGTTCGAATAAAACAACTAGCATTTTGTCTGCATGGCTCCTTTAAAGAATCCGAATCACACGTTGGCACGATTCACTTCGGCCCGCTTTGAAGTTCTGCCTTCTTTCTTGAACGTCGATGATACACTCCGCCGTAGTTCAGGGGGTAAAGGCGCTGTGTTGCTGAGCTCAGGGACAGATGCGAGTAAACCGTACCGGCTGCCTTACATTCGGTGTCAAAGGGAGCACCAGTCGTCCTTGAAAAGAAAGACATTTACGCAAAAAGCTTTGCGTTGCGCTGATTGCGAGTATAAACCGCGCTTGTCAGACACCGATGCGTTTTTTGAACACTGTACGATCACGTCACATCACATTTAGCCGAAACTTTCATGCAAGGATAAAGGGTGTTTCTAGTATAATAGCCTTCCTTCAACAAGTATTTCCCAGAATGAAGTGTCACTGCATAAGAAAATGGGTTTGAGAGTGGATTGCGGGGGGCTAATAACCAGTGCGCAGGTGTTGAGGATGCAAACGTTTGCCCCGCCAGGTCTCGCGGTGGTGTGTGAGCGTTTTGAGAAAGCAAAGAAAAAAAAGTTTGTTGTGAGCACTGGCGTATCTCACTTCCTTGAAATGCCTTAATTTGTGCTAAGTTTAATAATGAAAGTATAGTAACGCATTTATTTGAAACTGCGGAATGGCGCCCGTCTCCTTTGCGTAGTGTTGTTAAAATGTCCCTGTTTCTATTGTGGTTTTGGTCGTATCACAAGTACCACATGACTGAAACCCTGCCCGATATGAAAAAAAAAAACATTACACCATCTTCCCGTGGGGAACCATGAGGAGAATGCGAAGCATCATGGGGGTTCTGTGTAGGTTCCATTGTGTTGCCGTTATGTTGCTTCATTTATCGGAGCACGAATGGGAACGTAGTGTGAACCCCCATGTAGAGACAGAAATGTAGAGAAATGTAGAGACAGTGAAGAGACCGACACCCGCGTTACCTGATCGAACACCTCCTGGTTCTCGCCTTTCTTTATTGCGTGCTCACGCTCCTACCCCGCTGCCTTCGTCCTTTTCTCTGGTTGAGCTGCAAGGTGCGTGACGCTTCCCGCCACAGCCTTCCCACGGGAAATTCAACATCCTCCTCTAAAGTTTTCAGTTGGTCGTTTCGTGTTGACGTTCAGCTTCACGTGCCTTCGTTGTATCAGTAGTTTCTTGACGTAGTTTGAATAAGTGAAGGACATAAGGCGCGTTCGTAGCACATGCTCCCGTCTCGGTCATGCTCCCGTTGCGGCCAGAGAGTCGTGGGATCGAAACGGGCGCCGCCTAACTATTTCTTTTTATAGTGGACTGCGCTGACGTCAGGCCAAACGCTGATGGCGCTGTAGAGACGCGCAACAAGGGAGGGAGGAACAACGACAACAAGGAAGGGAGGGACACAGCCCCGAGCATGAGATGCTTCGCATCTAAAATCATTGCTCTCGCCAAGATGCACGATTGTACTCACTACATCCAATGATTTTGTATTTTGTGTAAGTGAAGGCGAAGCTTCCCCTTCCAGCTTGGTTGAATACTTCAGTAATGATGTTGAACCGCAGACAATTAGCGCGGTGCCGTAACAACTCTGTTGTTCTGAAAAATACGGAATACTTTACTACTATTATGCCTCCTCTTTTGATGCAAGTATAGTGAAAGTGCTGGGAAACTTGTTTGCTCATTTTTCCATCGCGCTCATAGACTGTGATCCTACGCTTTCGGCGACAGCTGCGCTCATGATCTCAGCTACTGTCACTCGCTATCTTATATATATATGTACTCCAATCAAAAAGAAATTCACACCAGCTTATTAGAGCAAACACATTTTAGAAAGGCTTTCTCTGTTTTTGGTGGACAATATTCGCCGAAATCTGCAGAAAAGAACTACGGGCGACAAGTCCTCGTCATGGTGCAATGCAAAGGCAACGCTTCGACTAAAATCGACGCCTGAAAGACCCCTTTTCAGGCTCATTAGCGCAACGCGTTCGACAACAGCGGAAAGAGTTTTGGTGAGAGCTTAGCATGATATTTATTGTAGAGTATCGCTCACAAAGATGGCCGCCGAAAGTGAATAGCTTGTGTATGCTTAGTAGATGAGCCTGATCTATTTATTATCGTTGCTTCATGGTTACCTCTTCCTCAGATCAGTTGCATGGGCCACCAATTGCACGGCAAACCTTCAGCTGTGGTTTTATTTTTGTCCTATCCAGAAACGTTTCGTACGAGCAGTGGAAGCCCCAGATGATTCCACGTGGGTCGGACGGCCACTCCAACCGGTGCCGCATGTTCGCCGAATGGAACTCCACATCCGCGGCCACTGTTCCATGTTCCACATGGGACTTTGCAAAACCCGCTTACGGCGCATCCATCGTGGAGAGGGTACACACTGCTAACTCGCACACTCCGTAAAATACTGCACGTCCATCGGTGAGGTAGCCGTATCGAATGCTAGCATACAAGCACGTCGCTACAGGCTCAAGCTGTAGCAGTGAATAACAACCAATTGCAAGTTTAGACAAGTCAAATTCGAAATGATTTTATTTTAAACAGAAAATTGTGTACATGGTTAGGATATACAGGAGGAGGTCTCAAAGTCGCAGACTGCAACGGGACCTCCCATAAAAAACTGATACACGGTATTTCACAAAGTGCAGCAAACAGGAGACTTGAGGAAAAGCGGTTCTTAATGCGAGCGAACATAATGCGAGCGAACATAAATTTAAATGTAATAAATACACTCAAGTACAAATATCCACAAATATGAACAATGAAACAACGAGTCTTAATTACTATGTGTAAAACAGAGAAACAGCACAACACTTCGAAGTGAAAATTAGCAGAGGGTGGAGTGTATAATTTGAATAACTTTTATTACACTCAGTTCTGTTGGTATCCTTATCAATAAAATAAATGACAGAGTGGAAGTATGGCCTACTCCTCATTGCGACCAACTGCAGCCAATTTACAGCGTTGCAAATGTTTGAAACAGTTCCTCTTTATTCGGTTAGCAGACATTTTCACCATGAAACAAAGTGAAGATACCTCTGCAACAGCTCTTGATATCAACAGTTGCTACTCCCTATTTGACGAATACCCCGAAAGAATACTCCGCTTATATTTTATTGTAAAAGATAAATTAAATTGAGGTTATCTCTCAATGAATTTTTGCACACTTTGGGGCTTGTACATTAGCGACATCATAGCTCTGTGCAAATATATACAAAAGAAGATATGAAGAATTTTCAAAAGAATAAGGCGGTCAGAAATAAGCTGAAATTTGAGTAGGGTGCACCTCAAAAAGGGGACCAAATAGTATAATTAAGCTGCAAAAGTCCAATGTAATTATTTTTCTGCCTAAGCTTGATTTTCTCACCATATCTTGCCATCAGCAACCGCACTTCTTGCATACGCTCTTTCGTTCAACCTGCACTTCTCTAAGAATATTTTTTGCAATCTTTAATGTTGAACTCAAGAAATAATGATGGCACTTCTGCAAAGCCAGTGTGGCATCACTTGTATAGCTGGCTATTACTCAAACTTTACTTCGCATTACAAAAAGCATCTGTTGCCTACGCTAACCCTTTGATGCCCAATGTTTCTCAGGAGCAACAATTCAAAAAATATATTTCTTTCTCTCCCACTTTGTGGGTTTTTCAAAATTTAACACCACCTGGTGACAGAAAAAGGTCCCTGGACCTTCAAAAATTAAAAAAAGAGAGGGCAGCCCGTATTCACGTGTGCTAAACAAAGTATTGTTTACGCATGTCAACTCTCATTGAGCCCCGGGGGCTCATAGGCTCGTGACAGGTAAGAGAAATTGTGCAATTTTGTTGTTATTACAAATTATAGCAAAACAAACTTTGTGATATAGTCTTCACTTGAACCATAAATCATGCTGATCAACGTAGCTTTCTTTTTCAACTGATAAATGGGCAGCCAGTGCCAAGTGTTTCCCAGTTCCCAGTGTGTCCTAGTGTCCGTCCTAACGAAGCAAATTTTTTTCTGACTTCATATTTGTAATGTCGGAAGTCCCTTTAGATCATAAAAAGGTCTTCACAGGCTTAAGCAACATATTACAGTTTTTGGCATCAAAAGGCTAAAGCCTGCGTTGCCTCCGCTCTACAGCGAAAAACTACTTTACCGTACTACGCGCTCACCCGAATTTCCACTACGAATGCTTTCAGTATATTGGGCAATGTGACGTGTATTATAGTAATTGACAAGCGGGGCTGACGACGGAAATGTAATATCAAAATATTACTTTAAAAAACGCACATGTGTCCATGTACTTTTCCAAATTGGCACATAAATCTGCAAACTCAATCTTTCTACAAGTTCAAATACTGCAGGAAATATCATTGCCCAAGGAGAAAACATGGAACCTGTGGACTGATAATGAGCGGAACTTTTTCTATTGAACCTAAGTTCCCATTCTGCGCATGCGCAGTTCCAACTTGTGTGTGAGAACGACTGGTTGCTACCTGTGAGCTGCTCCATGTTCCCAATCGGCGCAATCGTTGCACTGCTGGTCTTCGAACCGGTCGCCGACAGGTAAATCAGCGTTTTGATTACGTCTTCACTAAGAGAAGTGCGCGAGTGTTATATTTTAATACGTTTGTTTCGATCAGTGATGGCTTCTGGGGCGGAAACGGGAGCCTTACGAAACATCTTGAAAGACGGCTTGAGTTAGCCAAACAAACCAGAAAAAGAAAGACGATGGTCCGGACGCTACTGGATAGGACGAGAGCGTCTTGGATTAGAACGGCAACTCGAAAGGATGACACCATAACTTGAAAGAAGAAATGTGGGTGGACTTCGCGCTGTGCATTTAATGTCAAGAACTGCTAACGGGTATACCATCCGGGTCAAAGAATGGCTACTGGAATACGGGGCTAAAAAGCAGCGGGAGGCAATGAACTTGATGTAGGGATGACATACGAAAATTCGAAAGGAAACAATGAATTCGGACATAGCAAAAACGGGTTGATAGAAAGTACCTAGTTGATGAACTTATTCTGCAGACGGCACAACTAAGCTATGGAATATGATGATGGTGTGGACTAGGGGCCGGATATCGTGGCAAAGTAAACAAAGATTTAGGCTCCAAAAATAGGCATGCAAAACACCGTTTTAGACCTGCAACATCGTAAAAATAGGCGCCATAAATTTTTGCGTAAATGCCAATAATTTTTAAACGGAGGCGTGGTTGACCTGTATCTACGACCGGAAAACCAAGCTCATTATGGTTTATGACGGCGCCAAGGCGCCAAAAGTTAAACATATCCTTTCACTTGTCCTAGAAAACTGCTCGACTAATGGCGATCTATTGGATTAATTCAACAAGCGCACCGCCCACACTTCTCTTCAATGGTCAGTGTCGCTTGGTCAGGCGTCACACGCATAGAAACAGGCATTAAATTTTTGAGATCTCTCCATACTAATTAAAAATGCTCTATTTTGTGTCTGCCTAACTCAGTTTAATTACAGCGCAACAAAACACATACAATAAATGCAAGAGAGACGACGATTTATGAAGAAGCTAATGAGATATAACAATTCTGGCAATTTTATCATGCACAATGCTATCCCAATTGAACAATCAACATGTCCCAACACAGCCTAATACACTTTCACATATTTTGAGAGCCTTTTTCAAACAAATTTTATCAGCCGAACAGATTTTTTATTGAAAAGCGTGTTTTAGAGCCTGTCGGCAGCGGTAATTTTAAGGCGTAAGGAACTGCAGCGGCGCAGTTATGTTCCGGCGTTGGCTCTTCACTATATGATCGATCTGCCAAGACAGGCTTGCTACATGTGCAGCCATTGTGTTTAAAAGAGAGTTGGATGTGAGTATGCTTCTAGAACCGAGGATGCGACTGCATATGTTTGTAGAAATATCTTTGGAGAACACGCGGAACCCAGTCAAAGAATCACCGAGAAAATTGTGGACACAATGACAAACTATCACCACCTACAAATTTTTGGATTCAAAATTATTCCTCTTGTCACTAAGAATGAGAATCCCATTCCACTACTGCTAGCGGTTGTTTTTCGGAGTTGGTTCAACTAGATGACTAGGTTGAATTTCATAGTTCCCAGCAGTCAGTGCTCCCAGGAAAGAGGAACAATTAAGTCATACTGCGGCAGAAAGCGAAACTTAAAGGCAAATAGTGTAGACGTCAATTCTGAAAACAGGCATTTATTGGCCTTGTAAGCCTACAGGCACAAACGCCAAAAATAGGCATTCTAGGAACTACAACAACTGCATAAAGGCCCTTAACCACTAATTGATGCTCATATATCAAAGAGGGGTGAGAGGAGCACAAGGAACAAAATATGCATTTGCACAAAATGCCGTCCGTAGTGATGACTCAAGCACGGGAAAAACAGATACATGCCACAGTCGGATACACGCAGCTTAAACTGAACGGGTCTCTGATTTTGCACTAATTAGTGCTGTGAAGACTGAGTCGTACGCATAAGCGGATAGTGCATGCGTGATCATCAAATCGTTTGTCAACGTTATTTGTGCGGTTGCTTGGCCACACGGAGTGACATCACTACAGCGAAGGTCTTGGCTGTCACGTTTAATAAGGGGGACTATTTTGAGGGGTCACAAAGCCGCCACGCGGTGAACAGCTGAGCTTTGTCGGTCCCATGAAAGGAGATGGCGATAAGGCAAGAAACCATAACCAACGACAGTAGAGAAATAATCGCGAACACAGAGACGAAACAAGACACCGGGTGAGGGAACAGTTCTTTAAACGAGCATTCCCCGCCAAGTCAACAAAGATGGGCGAAGAAAACAAATTAAAAGCAAAGTCAGCATACCGCAGTTATCGGGATTCATATCTCCGAAGCTACACCTGCGATATCAGGCGTGCCCCCCCCCCCCCCCACTCTTCCCCGATTACCTTTGCTCTCTCAGGATCGTTAACGAGCACGTAAATCTGGACACACGGGAGTTTTAGCTTTAGGCCTCCATCGCAAAAGCAGCCGCCGCTGCCGGTATCAAACCCACGTCTTTGGGCTGAGCAGCACAGAGCCTTAGCCCCTCAGCTAGCCCGCCGGGTTGACAAGTAAAGCCATGCGAGGAAGCGGCAGTGAATAAAAGGTAGGGTCACCACTTTTTAAACTTGCCGCTGGACACGTATACTCCTAGTGTCCGTACGTGGCGGTGCGTCTGAGATATCAACGAAGGGTGCACCCGAGTGCAACACGCAGAACACCTCAAAAAATAAACGCACAAATGGCTGTGTTCATCGTCCTGTACTTGGTAGTCACACCGATATCCTCACATTGTATATACGAGTTATGTGCTAACTTGCACAGGCACTTGCGCTTCGCCTTCCCATTTCGCATACGTTTGTCCTTCACATAAACAGGCAGAAAGAGAAAGGCCACAACTCTAGTCAAAATGTTGAATTCCTTCTTCCATTGACACATCCCCCTTTCCAGGCTGTAAAGTGGCCCCCGATGTCCTAGAGTGTCTTGGTGGTCTTTGTATGTAATTATAGCGGGAAAAGTAGCCTCAAGTACGGTGGACGTTAAAGCGTATACCTTTCTTTGCCTCTTGAGCTAGGTTTGGAGGGGCTGCGGCCGCTTTCCGGCATCGGGCGCCACTGTGTTATCTTACACCCGACAACACTAGCCAACCTCCGATTACCGCTACCGAGGGGCCCTGTAAGCGACTTATGTGGTGGATGCATGACGAAATTGCACGAGATAACGCTCGTTACCTTTGATCAAGCGCAATGGGTCGGCTGAGGCAGCTGCTTAGAAAAACGGTGTCTCCTTGCCCTCAGAGTCAGTGGCGTCTTCGCCACGAAAACAAGGAATAAACTTTTATTGAAGCATTATTGCGCGCGATGGCCCGAATGCTTAGTCGAGGACCCCGGTTTATCTAGCCTCCGTCGTCGCCCTATGCCCCAGCCGTAGCTGGATTTCAAGGGGACAGCTGGGAAGCTCTCTCTCCCACTGCTCGTAACTGGGGCTGGGGAACGTTTCAGTTGCTGTATTCCGTGGTCAGGCCCACAGCGTGTCGTAAAATGTGGCAGCCTCTCCATAGTGTTGGCACGTGCAGGTTCAAAGACTAGGAAAAATTGAGTGTAAACGTGTAGGACGAGAAAAATTTCTTATCTGTATCTATCTAAGCATCGTCTTTTGCTCTTTGATACACCCTCTGCTGATCGTTCTGTGGAGCCCGACCGGCTAGCTCTTGGGCACTTCTGTGAGCGACAAGGTTCCACGGAGACTGGCAGAGGGGCACAGGCTTCGGCAGTGTGATGAAGATGGGGGCGGTGGCGCTCAACACAACTGCAATGGTGTCGAAGAAGGAGATGGTGATGATGACTTTGTGGTTTTCAAATTCATACTGAGTTTTTAACGGTGTCTGAAACGGCAAGTTTTTGGGAAGTTCGCAGTGGCTTCTCCAACTGAATCTTGAATCAAAGACCACTTATTTTAAGTAACAGCTCCTTCAAGCCATGGTTTGTCTATTCGTGCCAAGACCAGGGGGGCTGAGCCCCGTTCGTTTTGGAAACGGGGGGCCTCGAGCCCCCTTGGCCTCTCACCTTCTGGAGGTCCTGGAGACTGGAGTGAACATGTTTCCAAACGATCATGACTGTTCGCATTGGTGGCTATTATCGGAGCATCTACAGCACGGTAGTGGAAAGTCTTCCGTTAATGGAGGATCTACACTTTCCTCAGGAGCTTGTTATGTTAATTGCGTCGGTTGCGTGATAGTTGCGTGTTAATTGCGTCGGTTGCGTAAGGTCGTTTCTTCGACTTCCAATGTAGTCGTGTCTGAGTGAGAGACTCGATAGGGGATTCTCAAGCTTGGTAACAACGGCCCCGTCATGCCATGGGCACGAGAGTAGTCTACAGTGTCCGGGTAGCTGCTGGATCGTGCGAGCCATACATTCGTTGTAGCGCTTGGGCCCAGGCTTCTCATCTTCCTTCGTGATAGTTCGGGTAACGTTACAGGGCAAGGGTGCCACTTCGTCTCGGAGGTTGCTTGGCATGTCTTCCATCTTAGGGCATGACTGTTGCGGGATGGAGTACCTTGTTTGGATGAGCAATTTCCGAGAGGTCGGTGTGGTAGCGACGCGTTGTTTGGCTATAGGATGACCCTCGATGGGTTCATCCACGGTATTGTGGTGGAGTCCTTGCACAAGTAATTGTTCTGTGGATGTGCTCACCGGTAGACAGAGGGCTAGCTTGAAAGCTTTCCGGATTAGTGTCTAGTGCATTATCCCGTCTTCAGCACTGCGTATGGAGGGGCATACATAACGCGTGAGAGGATGACAGCCTGCACCAGCTGTACCTTGTCCTGAGTTTTCATACCGTGCGATATACTGGTGATTCTGCGGGGCATGCGGGTGATCTGGGTGGTTGTGAAGTCGAGTTCCTGTAGTACTTGTGAACTGCTGCACTCATCTTGAAAGTTTATACCTAAGATTTTCATGGAGGGGGAGGGTCCGTTGGTGACGTAGTCCAGCTCAATTTTGATGCTCGGTTCGGGAAATTCCATGGATCTCGAGTCTCTCCTGTCTAGTGGGAACTCATTTATTAACAGCGGAGCTGTTTAGGCTGGAGCTTGTTCCAGTGGCGTTAGCAAAAAAATACCAAGAAAAAAATTGTGCCGCCTGTAAAGGCTGCACCACAGCAAATTGAGAATTGTAACAGTGAAGCCGGCTTTCGAAACGGCAATATGAAATCCGGCGAACTTGACCTCACCCCTCAATACTTAGCCTTGCCTAGCAAAACCTGGCATAACGTAGCAAAACCGGAAGATGGCAGATCGACCCTAAGCTCCGCTGTTTCTCCTGCCTTGCACCACTAGTGGCTGCTGGGCCGATTTTTTGGGGGCGGCCCACATAAGCCCGCACTTTGCGGGGTATGTGCAGACTATGTCTGTGAACTGTTTCAGTATGCTCCGCATCTCCCCCATGAATCCCTTGCCAGTCCACGGTGCGACGTCGTCAGGTTTGCGATTTGGAGGTTTGCTATTAGGCCCAGTAATCGTGGTAAGTCGATTATTGAACAGAAGCGCGAAAACGTTCCACACACTGAGGAGTGCCCTTGCTACTGTTACATTCGGGAATGCTTCCCCGAACCGGGCTCCTTCGACTGCGTCCTGTGTGGTTTCGTGGTCGTTGAGAGGCCAGCAAAAAGTTCCCCAACTATTCCTCAACACAATAGCTAACGAAAAAACAGGTATTAACTGCCAGACTTGCTTAATACCTCCTGCTTACGTATCAAAAATGAGAGACAATAGCAAGAAGGTCAGGGAAATTTATTGTCCCACCTCGCTTTTTAAATCGTCTTTTTTTCCGCACACAATTGGCGATTGGTATAAGCTTCCGTTGTTTCCGTATCTGGTGTTAGATTTGACACCGCTCTAAAGTGTTATCCGCGTGGCGGAATCGAAAACGGTGTTTCTTGAATTCCCGTGATCCTTTTCCTGGCTATTATTATTATTTTTTATTCATTACTGCTCCTGTGTATTGACGCCCACTGCAATGTTTGATGATCGCTGTGGCTCGTTTTATGGGATGTCCATATTTTTTTAAATTTCGCCTTTCGTCTAGTTTTTTTTTCTTTTTTTCGCTTGTTTTTCTTTTTTTGCCTTCCACTCTGTTCTCTTTTGGTTTGTACAATGCTCGTGGCTCCAAGTTTTTAAAAATGCTTCTGTTGATATTTATTTTTGCATATTTTTGTTTAGTACGAGGTAAATGATTCCGTTTCTGGACTGAAAACATTTTTATGTATCTCCTACAACAATGCCGTCTAGGCGAATGTAGTATTCTAAATAAATATATACAACAGAAATCTAGGTAACAAAGAAATTGACACATAACACATGAAAAAAAGTAACAAAGCTGCAACGACACCACTACCACCATGTGCTTACACGCTGTCCCGTTAAGTCATTTCTGTTGCTGATAGCGTGACGGAAGGGACGCTTACACATTTTTTTTCTTTCTTTGCTATTGCATGAGTCTCAATAATTTTCCTTGTCCGTTTTTGCTAATTTTTACACAATATTGAGGTTGCTATTGAAGATAGGCTTGCAGCCAGTACCATCTCTGCTAGATGACCGCTGTTGCACTTGTCTACATTGTAACTGTGTTCATTAGCCTATCTTTACACATCTCCCTGTTTCATCGATATATTCTGTGCCAATTTTTCGCTCCAATAGTCTAGGACTATGTGCGTCGGATTACTGCTTCACCAGCTCAAACAAACTCAACGTAACAACAGTACTTCTTGCCTCTGAAAATGACTCTAGCGATTGCTTGTGACCGTTTTCCGCAGTTGAGGTGCCTGCTGTGTCATGTCGCGTATCCTTCCCACTCAGGCTTGGCCGGAAGCCCGTGATAAAGTTTTTTGTGCCTCTTCTACTGGCGTCGGTACTGATCGCCTTGCTTATCACCGGCCTCAGCACGTTCCTCATCACGCGCTTTCTGGTCGGCGTGGCGGCCACAACCCTCTTCACGACCAGCTTCGCGCTAGGTAGGCACCAGTGCTTCCTACTTCTTTTTGAGTTCACCCCTGTAATTACTATCGCACAGCGAATCTATGAACGTGCCCTGTAGATAGGATTGCGTTTCACTGTTGCACGACTTTTTTTAGAATCTACGATGTTCGGTAGTTCTCGTTGAGGAAGTCTTCGTCAACGTACTCAGCGGAAGTGCCAATCAATGTTCCCGTTTCTTGTTGGTGCACGATATCGTGCAGCGACCGGTTCACAATTTCAGCCAACTTGCAGGAATTATGTGCAAAGCTTCAAAGACATGGCACAAAACATATTTCCATCTTCAATGGTAGTGGGAACAACGGCGGGAAAGCCACGGTAGGTGCGTGCTGACAATAGCGGGGACCTAGCAAATATCCTTTCTCTATTACTTCACTGTCTAGTGGTAAATAAAGCATGAGCCAGCTAGCGCGGCCCAAGTTCCTTAGAAAAGATCACTCTTGTTGACGCGTGTCATGCCGGTAACATTACGGAAATATACCATGATACGCATATCTTATGCACAACCATTATCGAACGAACCTTAGGCTAACCAAGTGTACTGTCGGGCGAGTTGGTAGTTCATTTAAAAAGACCTACAGCGCGAATATAGACAAGGACGTCTTTCGGTGTCCTTGTTTCTATTCGCGCTGTAGCTCCTTTTTTTAATTCGGCTACCCGTAAGGTTGTTGTTATTGTTACATAGTTATAGCTGAGTGTAACTATCACTTTAGGCAAAAAGGACTGAAAGTTGGTTTTCTGAGGGACTAACTGACTTTGCCACAACCATAAGACAATTTGGGGATTAAGTGTGAGGAGACGAATGGTTAGTCTGCAACCGGCCCGTCCATTCCCATACTTCCCAAGGACGAACTGCCGGAATGGAGTCTTAGAAAACAAAGCAGCACTCCCAGCCGCAGAAGAAACACCGTCTCCTGCCGCACGAGCCCACTAGGCCCCGCGGCCAGATAGGATTGAGGGCAAATTGTAAAGTGACGGTAAATTGTAATGTGTAAATTGTGCAGTGCCTCACACAAAGCGAAGTTTCATTTTCACTTGTGTCAATATTTCTAGCCATGGAAGTCATCGCGTTTGGCGCTTTGTTTGTTATAGAGAATACTGCTCATCTCGTTTCTAAGTAGAGCCTGCCCACCATAGAGTTTTCCCATCGCCTAGTTGAGACAGCGTGCTGGACGATCTGACGACTCATTAATTGCGGCACAAATTAGCGCCATCTAAATATATTGGCGGTGTTCGCTAGATATTCTAAACCTTTCCGTATACCGAGACCGCTTTCTCGTACAATATATTGTATGGGAAAGCGGTCGTCTGTACACGTGAGTGTCGGAATAACGAAACACACCCTATTTGCTGCATAAGCAAAACTGAGTACGGCATTGCTTAGCCGGAATTCTTTAAAGTAGTATTCGAAGAGGATCAGTACTGGCAAGTGCAGCCGCGTGTTACGGCAGTAACAGCATTGGCATGGCTTTTGTGCGCAAGACATTTATGACGCGAGAGTGAAAGCTAAGCTCAAGACGCTTAGCTATATATCGTGCATTTTTTAGTGCGCAGCACTTTGGCGGCGGCGATGGCGAAGGGGTCGGCGTTGTAACCGTGCGAGCGAAGACAAAAAGGAAACGATGGAGGAAAGTGTGGCGAAAGTGTGAGGAGAAAGGAAGTACGCTGAGCCTGCACGAGACGCTCGTCGGAGCGTCTGGAGAACGTGCGACGGGTAGGGCGACATCTCTCTCATTGTGACATCTCTCTTATTGCCTACCCCTCACACTTTGGCCATGACTCGCCACCGAGGAGTATGCTCCTTCTCACACTTGCGTCAGACGCCCCTCCTCTGTTTGTGGTTCATCCGAACCACGTGAAATTTTCGCGGGAGGTTCGAAAAAGATTTGCGACAAATGCTTGGAGGTAGGAAAGCGCTGCGGGATAACGACAGATAGCGCGCGCCGCCGTGCGTTCGCTGATCACTCGATTTCTCCCTGAGAAGCAGCAGAAATGCACCGTGAACGATAATACTGCAGTTCGCGCTGCGCACAAATTTCGCATTAGAGAACATAGTAATCGGCAGTGCTTTTTATTAGTCGTTGTCATCAGCAACCACAGCCGTTTTTTTTTCGTCAATTAAATATATATGTGTACAGTTGGCCAAATCTTTCGCTAGCGTGCGTGAGCGGTGATTTCTGTCTTATGACGCTCTTAAGAAGGTACAGCCTAGCAGACGATGGGACCAGCTGATCGCGGTTTCTCGACCGGTTTGCGACATGGCTTCCGTCACGGGGTGCTGAGGCATTAAAAGTCGCAGCTCGCGCACGCTAGTTAAAGATTTGGCCGACTGTACATATTCATCACTATTAGCGAACAGCTTTCGCTACTTTTAGCTAACAGCTGTCTCATTGTTTGACGCGCTTGAAATATGTTATTGTCCTTTATTTCTACAAAGCTCGCGGGAACTCTATGTAACGCAGACAATTAACATAACGTCACCGGAAAGCCTGTCAATCGCGCTTCGCCGCTACTTTCTATAGCCCGCCATTTGATTTTGCCTAGGCACTTTTCTAGCCATTAAAATTGATATTTCCCCACATGACACTATATAGGAGACCCCTGGTTGAAATGACTCACGTTCCGGAAAACTGAAACCTTTCACATAAATATGCGCCATATCGCAACGACGACACCATTAAAGGGAAGTGATGACGTAGTGGCGAGATTAAGCGTTGCGTTTCGGCTTCCCGTTGCTGTCTATAGATTGGCGGGGGACTAACATTTGTTCCGCACTTGAGCATAATGCACACAGGCTGCCACGGTAACTCCATTTCAAGAGGAACGGTTTCCCGCGAAGACGAACGGCTGCATTTGCTCCCACTTTACTCTCCGGTTGGTCTCGTTTACCTTAGAGTGAGGGTTGGTGCGAGGTAACCATGCACATGAGAACCGTAGTACTATTTAAAGGGACACTGAAGTGATTTGTAAAAATTGCGGGATTACTAGCGGAAATTGTAGTCCCAAGTCCCCAGGCCATGTTTCCACCACTCTGAGCGCGTTTACGCGAATTTATTTAGTAGAAAAATCAATTAGAAAATGCTTTCCTCCTCTCGGCACCCTCACCCATTTTCTGCGGCGTTTTCGTGTGACCTCAGGAGAAGATGAGCTGGCAATTAGGCTGCGCTACTGCACGGCTCGCCGACCTTCCGACAGAGTCAGTCGGCCCAGCGTTTAGTCCGCAGGCCGCCGATGGGTCGTCGCAATTCGCTCGCTCAGTTGAAATTAAGCCATAACGCGTTTTTGAATGGAAGAATGTGCCTTTTTTTACTTTGTTAGGTTGTACACTGTATCAAGCTCCGAGTCCGGGCCGCTCCACACAAGCGCTGCACAAGTGCACATGCGACGCTTCTCTGACTGGTACGTTAGTAGGAAAATCTAAGGCCACTCGAAGGCGGGAGAAGAGCCAGCGAAGTCAATATAGGTACTAAGGAAATAAAAATCAAATGAAACTTTTACCGTACAGCGCAAAACTAGGGAGCGGGAAGCACTTTTTTCCGCTGGGTGAACAAGCACAGCGGTCGACAGCACGACCACACATCTGCGATCGCTTTTCCAAGAAATGCAATTGCTAGACGTGAGATAGTGTGGAAGTTTGGGGGACGCTTACTACACGAGCGCTATACAACAAATAGTCACCTAAGGTACTCAAAATGCTCAATCTCAATAAAAGTGTAAACTGCTGGTACATTATATACCTTATATATTCAGCGTCGGCAGCCCTGGCTCGTGGCCGAGTGGTCTGAACCGCCAGGATTGTTCTTTCGGAAGTCGCAAGTTCAAATCCCCGAGGGTACATGCTTTTTTTTTTGTTTGATTTTTTCGTTTGCGGCCGATGTTTTCTAAACTGAGTTCACCATTTTTGGGCCGTAACTTTCACTGCTCCTCGAGCGAGTTCGCAGAACGCGCGCAAACTGACACTGACGCGCTAGCGAGTTCTCGTTGGCGTGCTGTTACCACAAGCACCGACTACTTGCGGGCAGTGAGTACAGGCCAGAATCAGCAGACCCTTGGCCTGGTACGAACACGCTTTTTACGATACAGGCATGAGTGAGGCAAGCTCCGAATATGCGGGAAAAGCGCATGGCATTTGAGCGTGTGCGGTGACGCGGATGGCGTTCATCCACTGCGTAGGCCTCGGCTAGTGATTGCTACGATTAGAAGCCGTCCTGGGAGGCTCATCTTAGGCATTTTACAGCCGATAACATGGCAGAAGCGCCGTACAACGATTACTGAGACATAGAGAATGCCCAGCCAGCGATACGTCGGATGTCAAGCATGTTGTTTTACAGAACCGAAACCTAAACTTGTTTGAATGCTAACCTTGGACATCGTCCAATCAAGGTGCATCTCCTGTCGTCACATCCTTTAGTTCGTGCGGCCGCCACAGACCATGCATAGTAGTTTTTCTTCTTTCCCGCATTATAAAATAAGTACCTACTTATCAATCGGATAAACGATGAAAAGTGTGGTAATTTGAGCCAGTCTACGCAGTGCAAGCAAAACCGGGAGCTTGACAAATTCACTTCAGTGTCCCCTTAACAAAAAAGCTCGTAAAAGGGTAGTAACGGCTGTATTTACTAACTCCATACGAACTTTACTACTCCCCAGAACGCTTCTACTAAGTTTGGAAGCATTACTAGTCTAGACAGTGCACTCAGTAACTGGTGCTTGTTTGACACCAACATTCAGTGACAGTAACAAAATTCTATGAATTGTTGAACGTAATAACTACAGCACTTTTTACACTCCAAATTACGGTTAAAAGTTTTGCAAATCCGCATGCTGACTTGTATATGCTCACACTAAAATGCACAATTCTAAAATTAGCGCTAAGATATTTGATTTTTGCAACAAGCCCACCGACTCCATCGGAGGACTTTCCGCTGCTAGCTATAAAAGCAAGAGGGACATATGTATTTCTAAGTTGCACTCGCTCTCCTCGTGCATCCCTTTGGTTTTCTTGCTCAGTTTATTGGTTGGTCGTCTAATTGCGATATGTGCGTGTTAAATGTGTGTATGTCGCACTGAGCGCTCAGCCGATACACATTGGCGCGCGTAGGGTTTCACTAGGTTATGCAATGATGCCAGTTAGTAAAATACACAAAGTACCCAGTTTATACAGGGACAAGTAATCGCCATGACCGTTTTTTTAAGACGAATTATGTTGAATCGAATTGAAACAATATGTGACAATCGCAGTTTATTTGCTCTACGTACTATCAAATCAAATTGTCTGAAACTTCTAATTTTTCCTGCACAGTGCGTCACAAGTTTGTCCATAGCCTCACACGTCGCGTTTTATGCGCTTTGTATTATTTTTTCAATGCGCAGTAGTCGAAGTGCTGTCCCCCAACTACCGGACGCTGTATTCGATGGCGGTGCTGCTGGGAACCGTGTTCGGCGGGCTCATCACTGCCCTCATGATCTGGCTGCGCTTCGAGTGGCCCGCTCTGCAGCTGGTCAGCGTGCTGCCCTGCTTAGCGATGCTGCGTCGGTCCCAGTAAGTCTGCTGCACGGGCCGGTCATCACGCTGGGCCTTGAAAAAGAAACCGAAAACACGCACAATGAGTTCTTATTACTGCTATATGCATGACACTCGCTTTCTTATTGCTCGTTTGAAGGCAAGACCCTACCTTCAAGCTTAAGAGGGACTCGCCTGATCACATTCCTATGGGACATTCCTCATTCATAATCGATAGGCTTAAAAAGCATCGTGTACCGATGCCAAAGCTTTCACAAATTCATAGAGATGCCCCTAACGGCCCAGTTTGCTTCTTTTAGAAAAATCTTTTTCTGAGAATAAAAACAACTTTTTCGTTTTCCAGTTTTCACTAGATGGCGCTAGCTATCTAGCAAGCAAAAGTTTTATTTTTCTATTTCAGTACAGAAGTGACATATCTCTAAAATAGGAAAACTATGCCATTGTGAACCTTTATATTTATTTGTAATGCATTTCGTATTGCTGTAGGATGGTTTTTTATTCCCTAGGTCCTGAAGTAGTAAATAAAATAAAGGTGTTAACAGGTGAGCCCCTCTCACAGGGGCACACTAGTCTTCGGAACTTTTTTTTGCGTCCCAACCAATTTTGATAAAACATCATGGCCTTGGTCAGTTTTTTTAGCTGATTTCAAAGGTACAATTAGTTTTGGTCTAAGTTAATTAGTTGTTAAGGTAATAAAAGTCTTGATTGTTTTTGGGAACAGTAAAAAATTTTTCAACAAAATACTGCCAGAAAGACATGAATACATACCAGAAGTTGTAGAGAATACAATAAAATACAATGTTGGAAACAGTTTCTTTGTATGGCAATCACACGCACGTTTACATCAATTCTAACAGCTAGGTTTAAAATACACCTGCTCACCAGTTATAAATAACGCTAATTAAACAATTATTGAAAAAAAGTGCCAAATCTGTTTCCTATCTTGCAAGGTTTTAAACATTAAGCTTCATGCTCCAAAAGCAATGAAATTTCTAGCTGCACTACATGTTGAAATGCCCCCCTCGCGAATCTCCTATCGCTGCGATAGCACTCGTGGCAAAGAAGTGAGAAATTATACAAAAAAATATTTTCTTTTCCGTAGAATTCAAGCCCTCTAGGGCTTTTTATAAGTACCTGTTACTCTTCAAGTACCGACTTTTGGAGGAAAGCTGCAAACCAAAAGAAAATTGGTACCTGAAAAACGCTTTTTAACACGAAGGTGTTCTTTGCCGGGGTCCATCAAGATCTGCCCGACGTCATATCCGTCACGGAAATCACATCGCCAGAAAAACGTCGATTGACGCGGCTGCACCGGGCTTTGAACCACGAACTCTTTCGCCACAACAGGAGGTATGAAGCGCGCTCCCGACTGCGCTATGAACGTACGTGTAACCAGGACGACAAACGGGCCTTATATTCTTTCCTTCAGATGGTGCTACCGTCTAAGAGAGCGAAAGAGAAGTAGTGCATCATGGCGCTAATGAGCGCCGACAGTTGGCGCCTCTGATACCAGCAACAACGTGTGCGGGGGACGCGAAGCGTAACCTGCGTAGAAGCCCGACGCCGACGCTGACTTGCGAATGTCGCGCTTGGGCACGGTGCGCTGCTCCTTTTGCTGCAGCGGACCGTGCTTTCTCTAACGATTCGCTGAAAACCCGTTTGGTTTCGTTTGCACGGACGGTTTGCGAGCGCCTGCGGTTTCAGCCAGTGTCTAACGTCGATACGTATAACGGTGCCATACCAACGAAATATAAATAGCAATGTGCAAGTTCATATCGATGCCCAATAAGCATTTAATGGCTCCTTTGAAGGCACAGTTCACTTTCGTGTTTGACCGGTTCCTATGGAAGAAGGACCAACCACATTTTTTCAGCAATTTCTTGCTCCCAAAGACCCATGTGCCCCCTTAAGATGACACGTTCTATTTTTCGTGAAAATGCGGCAGTGCTTCAATTTGATTTCTTCTAGGTACTGATGCAATGGTAATCTAAATCAAGTGAAGCTTGAGCATACGCAATCAGTGGCACTTAAGCTCTAGCAGTTTTATGATGCACGTGGCCTAACTGTAGGGTTATATATAAGATTGCAAACCATCGTAACCCTTCATATCCGCCATTTTAAAGGAGTAAAAAGAGGTATCACAAGAACATGCTGCAAAACGTTCTCTGAAAATCTTTATCCGTGTGATTTCTGGTATTTTAAGGGAACAAACAATGCGACTTGCAGCCGTAGGTTTTACCTCACATGCCTTAACTTCCGTAGCAGTGCTTAATATCTAGTGAAAAAATAAAAAAAATCCGTCTGTGCAAAGGTTGCCAAAGAAAATGGAATAAAATTCATGTTGCAGGCTGTTCACCTGTTCTGCATGTGTGAAAATTCTAGTGTTCAAAACACTCCACAAAGGGGAGGGGGGGGGGGAGCATGTAAGGAGGAGAACAACGTAATTTATTGCTAACGGCTTAACCGGTCATTTTTGCGTCTTCTTGGCTCCTCGCCAAAAAGGCATCACCCAAAAAGGCAAAAACTAGGGTACCAACCACACCACCCAGGTGCAGCGGTTTTACGTACAGCAAAAACGCTCACCCAATAAAAAGACTGGGCACCAGCACTATAAAATATGCTATACAGAATCAGGAACATCCTTTTATTTTGTGGATGTTTTTGCGGCTATGTTGCGGCTACAGTTGCGCCGGTATAGCTGCGCACTAATTAGGTGCCTTTATGAATAAAAAATAACAGGTTTGGCGCGATTTCATACGTGAAAAAAAATGCTTGCTGGTTTCACGAGGCAACGAACATACATGTACACAAAATGTTTTTTGTTTTCTCTCATATTTTTAGGAGTGGTGCACAAGCCAGGGAATAGCCCAAAAGTGCAATTCGTTTTCCTCTAGCATGCGTACTTCGCGAGAAAAAGAATGGCAAAGGTGGCGCAGGTGACGCGCGATTTCCGGCGCCTGCAGTATTTTCCAAATTAGCGGCTTTCCGCACGGCAAGGTGAAATAGTTCCAAAACAAAAACTACACTCAAATGAACAATTCAAAAGAAACTTTGCGTTCTACCGTGAACACAAATATTTAAAAAAATCGTGAAATTGGACCGGACGCTAAATAGTCGCTCACTTTGACGCCTCATACCTTCGTATCTGCAATAGTGACCAACTTTTAGGTCCTATGTGATTTCAATGAGATATTTCTACAAATATCGGTAAAATAACGCTCGACAAGAAAAAAATTAGGTTTACTCAAAAAAAAGATTGACTGCTGTTCTTTTTCTGAAACGTGTAACATCAAAAATCAAAATTAAACAACCAGATATCTAAGTAAAACTGTAAACAGGGCTAGTTGGTAATTCGTAGTGATCAAATGTAGCGAAGCCGAAACACAGGACGTCCATGTGTATTCTTTCCGTTCCGTGTGTTTCTTCTGCGCTACATTCATAACCAGATATCGCTTTTCTTCGAAATTGGGGAAACGACACTCCTCAGGAGGGCCAACAATACATCTGAAAAACATGTTGCATAATTTTGTTCGTGCTGCAGTTGAGCGGCTGAACTCGCGCGTTCGAAACGCGTCTCTGAGCCCGGTGCTCCGCTACTGCCGCGGTTTCTGGCTTCGCGCTGTTATAAAAAAAAGTGTATGTTGGCATTCTGCGGCCACACCAGAGATATTTCAACTTTTAACGTGGTTATAAATGAGAAACTCTCCATTTTTATTTTTTTTATCGGCGATGATTCACTGAATAGGCGCTAGCACTGCCACGCCTGTTTGAAAAACCCAACAAAAAGCGCGCGTTCGCGGGCGTCCCTTTTCGTTTAGCAAAAACCAAGAGCCGGGTAACAAAAAAAAATTTTCAGAATATGTCCACTGCCGCGAATAATCCCTAGCCGGCCGCTTGTTGAAATGGAAGCACACGTTCAAAAAGTGGGCACTTGTACAAATGATTAAAAATTAAAAACGGCAATTTGTTTCGACGTCGGAAAAACACCGACATTTACCGCGGCACGCCTATAGCACACAAAAGCCCGGTCTGCAATTGAGTTATAACAGTTATGTTCACAGAACAAGTAAAGTACCAAAGAGAGATCAAAGTCGTTGGCGTGAGCTTTTTGGCACGAATGCATTTTTCAAAGCGAAATAACCCGGACGGCTGGTAATATGCTGTATGTCGTGGCTGAGATCCAAAAGCATTTTCTTCCCTTTTTAAGCCTTTCAGAAGTCACGGTCATATCCATCTTTATAACATTTTCTTTCCAACTTGTACTTTGACACATTCTAACACAGAACACCAAATTTCTTGTCAGGGGCAGATAAAACCTCCTCTTGCTGCTGTGATATGCAACCCAAGAATAGAGTGGACTGTTTTATGAAGACTTCAAAAGATTTTAAACAGCTCAACCTCTGAAGTGCTTTATTCCAACCAAATGCACACCTAACCCACTGATAAGTTCACGCTCTTGTTGCAAGTGCCGGGAAGGGCGCGTAAGAGCCGCTGCTGTTATCGTGGTTGCCCATGCGCAGAAGGTAGCTGCCTTATTGTTGTTCAATGGTCGGTTTATCTGTACCCTCAGTGAAGACAGATATTACTTTTGTTTCAGCGCACGCAACATACACCGCTGCAGAAATGCGTCCTTCGGGGAGAGGCTGTGAGTTTTTTGCGATATTTACCCTTTCGAGATCTCTGCACCCACTTTGGTGCCTCCGCATGGCACGGGGTCAGTTACGGCCGTCGACACACCAAGAAAACTCATTGTTTTGTTACCTTGCACTTTGTTTTTACTAAAATAAAAGGTACGCCCGCAAAGGCGCGCTTCTTGGCAGGTCTTCGCCACAGGCTATAGGTTTGCTATTACTTATTCAGTGAATCATCGCCAAAAAAAGATTGATTTCTCATTTAAAACCACGTCAAAGGTTGAAAAGTGTCTGGTATGGTCGCAGAATGCCAACATACACTTCTTAAAAGCGCGAAAATAGAAAAGTCACGGCAGTAGTGGAGCTCAACGGCACAGAGATGCGTCTCGAACGCGTGAGCTCAGCCACTCATAACTTCAGCACAAACAAAATAATGCAATTTTTCAGCAGTGTTGTTGGCCCCCTTGAGGAGTCTCGTTCCCCCATTTTTGAAGAAAATTGATTTGATTTTTGAACTTACGGATTTTTTTTAAAAGCACAGAAATCTTTTTTTTCTTTTTGCGTACACTTATAACCTTCTAGAAAAGGGATATTATACAGGTATGTGTTGAAATAACTGGTCGAAATCACCTATCACTTAAATTTCGTCACTACAGCATATGCGGAGATGTGGGGCGTTGAAGTGAGACACTATTTAGCGTCCGGTCCAATTTCGCGATTTTTTATATTTTTTTGTTCACCGAAAAACCCAAAGTTTCTTTTGAATTGTTTTTCATTTCGGTCTAGTTTTTTTTAAACAAATTTTACTCATTGCTAGTACATCTTGCCTTTCACGAAGCCGCAAATGTGAAAAAAAACTGCAGTCGCCACGGAAACCACGCGTCACCCGTGCCACCTTTACCATTTCTTTTCTTGCGAAGTACGCACGCTACAGGAAAACGAATTGCACTTTTGGGCTTGCACAGAACTTATAAGAATACGAGAGGAAACAAAAGAGTGCGCGTGTAGACGCATGTTGTTTCTCTTGTGGAATCAGCCGTCTCCGCAGTCAAACTGTGGCCAACAGCTTGTATAAAATTCTCCAGCGTCGCTATAGTCCACAATAAAAGTAGATCACCTGGCACTACTTTGCGCAAATGACGACGTCCTTTCGGCGTCTCGTGGTGCAGGAGCGTTGTGGAGTCCCCCGACTGGCTCGTTGCGAGAGGCAGGTTCGACGACGTTGAGGCGGTCCTCACCCACGCCGCCACGCTCAACGACGAGAACTTGATGGAACTGCGACAGCGATGGAAGCGCACCCGCCGCGAGTTAGAGCAAGTGAGTGCAGCGTATGGCAGGGGTGCCCTGGACAACGGGAATATCAGCTGTGTAAAATGCCCTAGTATAGCTTACCGGTGCAGTTGTAATGCAAACGCTTGGGAATAAACCGGATAGCTGTTAGTTGAATCACTTGTGACGATTATGAAAATGAATTCATGATGGTATACGTGATGTGCAAGTAGAGCACCATAGTCAAAACTCCAGTAACAGCTTTGCATGACAACTAATATCCCTGGCACAAACAATCCGCCTGCGCATGAGACGTACAGAAGTATGTTTTTGTGCGACAGAGCCAACACACAGTCCGTCGCGATATTTCTATAAAAACCAGTTTCAATTCCCACCAATTGCGCTGCAACGTCTGTACTTCATGAAATACGCCTAGGTATTTCATTTAGTACCAGGGCAAGAATTCCTTCGTTTTTTCCTTGCAAAACAATCTGCAATTGCTAATTCACTATGCACCGGGGTGCAGCATTGCAGTGGTATTTTCTTCTTGGACAACATTGGATTTCGTTTATCTTTTTTTTTTGCAAATGACCTAATATTGCGGCTAAAAGGAGAACAAGCGCAAAGTTCAATCGTAAAAGAGCGAACACTTGTCGATTTTTTCGCTTTTTTACGGTAGGTGCAACCCCCTATTTGTTGCAAAACACGATACCCCAGGGTGACTTCAACGCACAAGAGCCATCAGCCAAGTATATTTTGCATTGAATAAAAAAACGCACATAAAGTGAAACGAAACGCGCGTGTTGCGGCTGCACAGGCGACTGATTTTCCAAAACTTGGATTTGCAAGCCGCGGCGTCGATTTGCAGTTCTAGGCCAGAAGACGATGTAATTCATTCTAGGCACCGTTTAAGAACTTTCGCGCACACGTAAAAGCAAGTACAAAATAACAACGAAGCAGCCGTACTTACCCGTTGCACCGCTTCGGCTTCATAGTCGGCAGGCAAACATATGTTTTGTTGGCAAACTTGTAACTGCGCTCCTAGCGCCGCCGCTGCCGCTGCGACTGCGTTTTGGACGCATAATACGTATTTGCGAAGCCGTTTGGGTAGTGGGGCAACACGGACAAGTCCACACACCATTCTTAAGTCATTACGTGCGATCAGAGTCCTTCAATGCTTTATTGAAGGACTCTGGTGCGATCTAATACTACGAGACGGGTAGCGAGTCAGTAAGACGGGAAGCAACGCATGTGTAGCACACGTACTGGCACCGGCGCTGTCCTTTAACATGGCCTCGAAAGGAGGTTTCGCTGCGGCTCCGACCGATCGCAGCACTTTTGCATAAGGTCTACAGGCGTTATGTACAGAACTTTTGAAATGGGCTGTATCGGTAATAGATGTGATGGCGGCGGGTTACCCTTGTGTTATGAATAAATTAATCATTATATAGGTTAGTACAACAAGAAGACAAGCCGACTTTGCAACTATGGTCCGTTCAAGATGAGCTATAGCGAGGCCGGGTAATAAGTTGTTGTTTTAAGGTAGGGTTATGGTGATTTATTTTGTGAAATAAACATATACGGGAACATTTACGGCGCACTGACAGCTCAGGGAGGCTAACTGTTTTTTTTCATTGACGAAACACTGGCAGTACGTGAATAGGACGATAACATGTGGCGAGCGGCCTGGTTTTAAATTGATTCCAAACAATTGGCGAGCATGACCTCATCAGAATCCCATAATGCGCATGTGTACTTTAATTTGATAGGCAATGGAGCGGAAAATGATAGGTGTAACATTAAGGGACAAGAAGAGAGCGGAGTGGGTCAGGGAGCAAACTGGTGTTAAAGACATATTACTAGAAATTAAGAAGAAGAAATGGACGTGGGCAGGGCATGTAATGCGAAGGCAAGATAACCGCTGGTCATTAAGGGTAACAGAGTGGATCCCTAGAGAAGGCAAGCGTTTCAGGGGGCGGCAGAAAGTTAGATGGGCAGATGAGATCAAGAAGTTTGCGGGGATAAATTGGTCACAGTTGGCACAGGACCGAGGCAATTGGAGAATAATGGGAGAGGCCTTTGCCCTGCAGTGGGCGTAGATAGGCTGGTGATGATGATGATGATGATGATGATGATGATGACTTTAATTTGAAAGGAACAAATGTTTTGTGCAGGGTAAGTTTAAGGGAGGCATAAACGGATGAACAATTGCGGCGTAAGTAGCCCAGCATGCAGTCAGCATTGTTTATAACGTATTCTATTGGGGGTATTCCAAGAAAGTTCATCAGTACTGTGGATCCCTAGTTACTTATTGCAATTAATAGAGAGCAAAAGAATGTTACCAAGAAAATACTGGCAAGCATTTGTTTTATCAGTCGGGCAAGATATTTGCATACTTTTGCAGTTCGAAATGTTTAATTGCACACATCAGTTATTGCAGCAATTAAGGTCATTTTGATGATTTTGAACGTCAGAAGAGTTGGAAATTTTGTTATAAATTACACAATCACCCGCAAAAAATTTTATAGACGAGAATTTAACACAGTCGGGTAAGTCATTAATAAATATCAGGAAAAGTAGAGGCCCTAATACCGATCCTTGCGGAACACCAGATGTTACATCACAGGTGGGAGACGTGCAGCCATTAGCAAAAACGCATTGAGTTCGGTTAGACAGGAAGTCTGTAATTCATGCAAGTACTAGTTGGTCAAGGTTCAGTTGGCTCAGCTTGAAAATCAATAGGCTGTCAGGAACTGTGTCAAAAGCTTTAGCGAAGTCAATAAATATGCAATGAATTTGAAATGTAAGGTCGTTATTTGCAAAAAGGTAATTATTAAAGGCTACAGGTTGGGTTTCACAGGAGAACGTTTTTCGAAAGCCATGTTGACAAGAAGCGATAAATCAATTCGACTCAAGATCTTGAACTAGTTGTGAATATATGTTCAACGAGTTTGCAAAGTATGCTTGTAAGTGAAATGGGACGGTAGTTTTCAGGACAGTGTACATCACCGTATTTATGAACGGGAACCACCTTCTCCGCCTTCCAGTGACGAGGCAATGTACCACAACACAGCGACTGCTAAAAAAAGTTTGACAGAATAATGGAGGAGTAAACAATATTGCACTTGAGCGTTTTCACGTTAATACGGTCAGGACCAGGAGAGGACGAAGTTTTATGATAACTAATTAATGCTTCAACGGTGACAGAGTCAACAGGATCCATTGGTAACATTTTCTGTATAATCAAAGATGTGGTACGGACAGGATGGGTAGAATTGAACACTGTAGAAAAGGCGTTATTTAGAATTGTGCAGCACTGCTTTGGTGAGACCACAGCGTTTGAATGAACCAACTGAATGAGGTTCCTTTTGGTGCCACTAATAGTGTTCCAAAATTTTCACGGATTCGTAAGTAATAGCACCGGTAATGTGCCATTAAAGAACGTGGTTTTCGTACTCGTTACAGATTTGTTAAATTCATTTCAATGGTGTGATAAGTGCACTTATGGTCAGTTCAGTTTGGTAGTCTTCACGTATGCATTTGTTAGTCTCTAGTCATTTGTTTGTTAGTGTTAGTGCTTGTCAGTGTTTACAAATTCATTAGTTTTAGTATTTACGCATTAGTCTTTACGTATACTTTAGTCACTTGTTTTTTAGTACTTACGTATGAGTCATATTTTTTTCTTCGGTAGTATGAACGTCTTCTGTGTGTGTTGTTATTTTGTTATTTCATGTGTGAGAACATCAACTTTCGGACCATGGATATGGCTTTTCACGCGGAATAGCATTTTGTGGTGAAAGTCGGCTGGTTATTCTAAAGGTTCTGTGACAGTTCTGGGTAGTGCACCAGCGTTTGTTTATTCAAGTTTCCGTCAACTTTACTCTGTTCGCAAACTAATGCGTCAAGAACGGTTGCAAGAGGGCAGTATGATTTTCGGTGTCAGTAAATGTTTTGGTATAAACTTACAGCAGTTTCATCTGACGCTGAAGGTCTAGTTACTATAGCATTATTGCCGATACAAGTTGTTCAGCTCATCATTTTAACAGCGTACCAGAATCTTCCGATAAGACGCTAGATATAAGGCACGCTTCTACTCTTTCACGGCTTCTTTCGAAGAGTTCTAGCGACAACGGCCAAAGACACTCAAGTCATGCACAGTGCTACGAACACGAGCGTAAGGGGGTGGCAGGGTAGGCTACACATGACGGAGTAAATTTCAAGCCCTTTTACTAAAGCGTTAGTGGGAGTGTAGCGACAGCATCGTAGCCTTACACCGCCCTTTTCGTTCCTCAAAAATGAACTACTGTACAATACATCTACATACAATAGTAGTTGTCGAGAAAAAGCAAGATTGCCGATGCATTTCTTTCGAAACTCCTAATTGAGAGCTTCAAGCTTTTCATCGTAGTGACACCAGTGTACGTACCTTCTGTTCTCAGCTGGATATCTTCGCATTAGGGGTGTGGTAACTCCTCCGTTCATGGATAGGTGGCGTTGCCTGTAGAAAAATAGAGGCAGTCGATACCGCATGTCAAATTGAAAACGGCGTTATGTTTTTATTTGAAGCCATGTTCTGGTATATAATCAAACGGCGCCTTCCCATGGCGTTCCGCCCAACGGCTTGTTCAGCTATGGCAACAGCAAAGCAGTCTAAAGCAAATGACGCGATACAACTCGTTCAACCGTAACCCCCTGTCATGAAGACTATGCTCGACACATCCCAAGCTTCCATCGCTTTACATCGGATAATACGATATATAGAACACAATCATTTGCGCATTGGGCCAACCAGCGTGTCGCTGCTAGAGGTTCATTATTTTTGGGGTTTAACGCGCCGATGCTACACCTGAGGTAAGAGGCGCGAAGTAGTGGGAGGCTCCGGGTTAATTTTGAGCACCTAGGGATCTTCAGCGTGCGCAGAAATCCCGACACACGAATGTTTTTTTAATGCGACCCCTTCAGAAAAGCAGCTCCCGCAGCCGTGTTCAAATCCGCGTCCTTAGGATCAGCAGCGCAGCACCTTAGCCGCTGAGCCACCGTGGCAGGTCGCCTCTAAGGGGACGTTTACAGACAACGGTTGTAGAGAAGGCAGTCTGAATGCATTCTACAACGCACCGCTTCTATGGCGTAAAAACAATATTCTTCTGTCTTCTGATGTGGATTTTCGTAATGCGGTACCTTATATCGTCGATTGAATGCAATTCACAGCGCAATAATCTTAAAGCACGAGGTCGCGGGTTCGATTCCCGGCCGCGGCGGCCGCTTTTCTAATGGAGGCGAAAAGCAAAAACGCCCGTGTGTACGAGATTTCGGCGCACGTTAAAGATCCCCAGGTGGTCAAAATTAATCCGGAGCCCTCCACTACGGCGCGCCTCATCGCCTGCGTTGCGTCGGCGCGTTAAAACCCCACAATCAATCAATCAATAATCTTAAGGTTTTGGCCTTATAAAAGACAGTATCAGCTAGCGAACGCACGCCGCTTATATGCAAATGGCTCTACCGCGAGCCTTCGGCTGGACGTATTCCGAGAAATAAGACATTAGACAGCCATCGCTATCGGATACTTCGGGAAATAAGTGCAAGTTCGTGTGATTTGGCTGACATATGCACGTATATACGCCTGATTGTTGATTCATTAACTATTTATTTTATTATGTTGAGACAGAATAATTAATGCTCGATATTCGTTGGACTGCAGGATCAATCGCGCGTTATCCCGCCCAGCGAGTGCAGCGAAAAGCTATTTCTTCGTGGAGGCGGCAGAAACAGCGTCATCCTGTACTATATCTGGTACGTCTCACTTTTCCACGTTACTTCTGTGCACACCGACATTATCACCGTGTTTCCTAGTTTTTTACACTATGGCAGCAGCAGGGAACTGGTTTGAGTCTTTTGATATCTTATCCAGCACCGAAAAAGAAACATTTACGCATGGTGCAAGTGTTCAGAATTTATAAGTACATTGACAGCGCGGCATCGCGGAGTACACCAAGCACGAGCTAGTGATAATTTGTGCGCTGCAGCTCGAACAAGCGGGCCATTCACAATCAGTCAGGGTAAGCGCATAGAGTAGCATTTCGTGCAGTTCGAAGGCACATTTTCAGAGAAGATGCTTCTTGAGGTTGCGACCATTAGCGAGTTTCTCTTTGTGGCGTGTATGGTTACCCACAACACCCAAGTTGTTGACGCGAATGGCATGCTGTTTTTGTAGGCGTTTGGGGAGGAAAGCCTTCATCATCTTAACTGTCAGTCCTAAGATAATATATTTTGGATGAAGATCCTATAGCCTGTTTCGGTGAAGTGTGAGGTGGTTTAAGTATGCTGCCAGTCTGAGCAGAGGATGTTACACTCGCGTGGGGCAACTAGCTGGTCTAAACATACGGTGTGATATGATGTCGAAAGGTGCCAGGTGATCGATTGCTGGGGTGGGATTAGCACCTTCAATGCGGAAATTCATTTGCCTCGGTGTTCGGCACACTGCTACCTTTTGTTTTACCTAAACTGTTTGTTTCCGCTATTTTGTGGCCTAATCGGCAATATAGAAGGTGGAAACATATCTTATTGGAGTCTTAAACTTGCTCGTGTCCTATTCCGTGCGATCTCGTTTCATTCTTGTATAGTTCAAAATAACTCTTAGACGGGAAACACGCTGCCCTATTCCCCTGTATGCCTGTTTCTTGTCGTAACCCTTCCCGAGTGGGAAAAATTTCTCTCAATAGGCTTCAGCCCGTGGTCACCCTCACATCTGCAGTCCTGAAAGACGTGAAGGCAGCGCCATATTTACTTCAGGGGGAAAAAAAGCCTGCACAAGTTGATGAATTAAACTAACTTGGACATGTAAGAATCAGCGCAGATCCCAATCACGAGGCTCAAATCCGGCACAAAATATTTAAGATGCTGAGGGGCTTTCTACAAGGAGTGTTAAACGATGAATGTTACGCTACCTCTATAACAGAATGTAATAGCATATAACCAACGAGTATTGCAGGTGATGGTAAGCGGTGCCTAAACTTGGCGCTGTACTGTACAAAAAAAATTGTGTTTGATCCCTCTTTCATCGGAATCGGCAAAACACGAAAGTGAAAGGGCCTTCACAGGACCAGTTGAATGTAAAGGAACCGCCTTCATGCGCGAAGAGTTCGCGCGCCTGACCCCGCCAGGCAAAGTGACGCGACACGCAAGAAAGAAAAAAACAGCAGAGGGTGCCTCAATTCACGCGCGTTCTCCGTACACGAAAGCGCTGGCATCGAGGCGCTAACTGTTGGCGCTCATTAGCGTCATGATGCGCTACTTCGCTTCGCCTCTCCTCGACGGCAGGAGCATCTGAAGGAGTCATGGCGAACGACATAAGGCGCGTTCGCTAGAGCTGCTCACGTCTCGGTTCATAGCAAAGTGGGAACAGCGCCACGTACCTCCCGTTGTGGCGAGAGGGTCGTGGGCTCGAAACCGGGAGCCGCCGCGTCCATGGCACTTTTTTCTGGCGATGTGACTTCCGAGACGGTTATCACGTCACTGAGATCTTTGTGTCGCCGGGCATAAAAGACTTTCGTGTTAAAAAAAGACCTTGTTCAGCTCAACGAGCCATTCAGCAAAAGAGGATAGAAGTAACTCTTACAGGTAGGAAGTGTTCCCTGAGGTAAGGGAACGAAGTCAGGTGGACGAAATTGTGGTTCAAATTGGGAAAGAAATATACTTGGGCTAGGACATGTTACGAGACCAAGTCACAACCGATGGGCCAACGAAGTAACAGCGTGAGGTGGAACTACGAGCAGGGGAAGTCGCTTGGTTAGATGGAGGGAACGAATTAAGTAAAATTAGTGTTAAAGAATTCACTCCAACTGTGCAGCACATGAGCGGTAAGAGGCCAGTGAGAGAGGTGCTCTTCCTGCACTAAACATAACTCGGCTGATATTCTTCTGCTGTAACAGATGATGGTGATGATACTAGTAATAACGATGGTGGCCAGAACGTCACGTAAACCAGTTCTAAGTGTACGGCTACGGCGGCTTAGGCGGATTCTAAACATTTCCGGTGTTGTGCACCGCCTCAGGACCACTTGAGAAAATGCACTCAGAAGACTGGCATACGGTTGGATGTACCAGGTGATCACATCCGCTGCGTGCCAGCCCCACACATGCTAAAATCCTTCACTAAAGTTCATGCACGAACATCCGTAGACTTACTCAGCAGTCAAACTAGGCCCCCTCCCTCACATGCACAGCCACTCGAAAAGTCGAAGAGGAGGAGGAGAATGACCAGGACAATGCGAAGCTGAAGGCACATGCAGATCATCAGTCGTCGATGGCGATAGCTCCTATGCGCATATATACGCCCATGCACGCCTTCCCACCAACGCACTCATGTAAGACAGTGGCACAATAAGGACCATTTCTAGGTACCCGGTCGCCTAGATATCCAGCATTGCAACTTTGCTGTCGTATACTGAGAGGGCATCAGGCAATCTGAGCGCGCCCACAGCAAGCGGTCTGCCGTCTCGCTCAGTCGTAAGGTTTGTTTGGGTATGATAATAAAGCACGAAATTTGTCGTAAAAAGGTCCAACTGCCACTGCTTACTGTTTTCATCCTTGTGAGGGACGCTGGAGGCAGCACACATCATGTTCAAAAGCCACCGTGCTTACCGACTCCAAATGACCCATGCGCTTGTGCCACCTAATTTTCTTACGAGAGGGAAACCTGGAAGTATGGTGAGGCAGACAAAAAAACGGGGATATGGTACGTGTTCTTAAAAGAAGCAGTAGAAAGTTTTTTTGTTATTAATCCGGACAAGATGTCTCTACCAGCGCACGCATAGAAATGTTCATGGGTAGCATATTGGCAGCAAAGGAATTCTGTTTATGAATGTGTACGTTGTAAGTAAGGGCAGAGTCCTTCACACGCCTTTCTGGTCATGAAACTTTGCCGTCACGCTAGGGAGAGCTTCGTACGCTGCCAGGAAAGCCGCGCCGCGGCGCTGGTGTTGATCGGAGGGCAGCCGGGGGGCGTGGTCAGAGCGCGTTTGGAAGGGAACGGACCACGAAGTAAGATAAAAGAGACGCTCACCCGCCTTATCAGCAATGCGCTTTCGCTTTACGTGTCGTGGGCCGCTCAAGTGGACTTATCATTTCGTGAGTGGCGAAAAGTGCATTTCCCGAGAATGTGAAGTCGAGCAGGTTGTCGGCCCCTTGCGGCCTGCGTCGGCAGACGCGCCGCCTCATCTCGTCAGGTATCACGTGTCCCGTTATCAAGCCGCTATAACGCCGCGAGTCGCCAACGCACGGCTGACGAGTAGTTTGAATGCGTTAAAGATATAAGGAGCGTTCCTAACTCTGAAATCAGCGTGGCTTCCGTGGCTAGTCGGTAGAGCGTCGCTCTGCGGCCGCAAACGTCCTCGGATCGAAACGGGCGCCGTTATGCTGTTATAGTGCAGTGGCCTGGCTGGCGCGCCGAGAGACAGCTACGCCGAGCGGGAGACCGTTGCTACCCGAGACCGTTGCTACGCACGCTCGCTTCCTCGCCCGTTGCTAGGGGAGGGAGCGCGGACGGGCGGAGAGTGATCAGGGTCCGCTATAAGTGATTCGCACTTACTCCAAGCATTTCCCCGAGGGCGAACATGGTTAAGTGCGAATCACGTGATGCTATGAGGGGAGTACAGTTAAAATCCGTTGGCATTCGCCGTGGCGCGCGCGACACCACGGAGGTCTGGCAGTTTCGCTGCATATATAGGGGGGTACGCCGCGCCGACGCGCCTAGCCAGGTGGCTGGACGGTCGAGCAGGAGCAGCGACAGCGGCGCACGGACTGCAGCCGAGCAGAGTGTGACGTCACGGTGAGAAAGGCGCGCGGCAGCTGCTGGGAGAGGCGCGCTTGACGTTACCATGACGTCAGCGGGACGTGCGGGGAGCGCGCGCACCCGCGCAGCCACGGCGAGGGGCGGAGCGAGCGCGTCACGTGGTGAAGTGACGTCCGCGCCGTTGCTAGACGCTCCTCTCCGCTCCACGCCGTTGCTAGGGAGAGGAAGCTCGGCGCCCCCGCCGCCGGCAAGGGTTTGGGGGCTTATAAAGTGCATTAAAAATTGGGGCGAACGGGCATGCTGCTACTGCGTTCCTGCCTGCCGGTCTGGCTACAGAGCAGCGGCGGGCCGCCCGATGCCCTCCGATCTGCGCTGGCGCCCTCGCGGTAAGCCTTTGTCCCCGTACGAAACTTGGCCGGGAGTTTCATGACCAGAGAAGCATTGAAGGACTCTGGTAAGGGAATATAGGTGTGGCTCATTTCGTTCTGCCTGAACTCTGTCACGCCCATTACCCAAATACCAACACTTCCCAGTACCACCTCGGCCCTTGTACTCGGCGGGCCCTTTAACATCCGAGTACTTAAATGTACTCGGCCCTTTAAAATCCAGCCATTGTATCAAACACGGTTACTGACGCCTCATTTGGTCGAACGTGCAGGACGATCGAGATGCTCGGCTCTCAAGCGGCTCGCTCAGGATCCACAGCCTCGGCTTTTACCCGGCCGCCATGCTCGCACTGGTGCGGCCTTGTCACTCCGGCGACAGCTGGCCGCCATCGTGTCCGCAGCGAGGATCGGCCGCCGGAAGGCGCAAGCGGGGGCGCTGGGCTGCGCCGCCATTGCCTCGGTTGCGGCAGCCACAATCGCCGATGGTGAGGGCCATTGGTCAGCGTTTTTCAAAAGCGTTGCATGTCTAGGCCAATGAAAATACGTCGGTCCTTGCGTACGGAGAAAACTCATCCAGCGCAACCTAAGAACATGCGTGAAAAAATAAAATAAAGAAACGTTGGCAGGTGTTTGAAGTAAGTGGAGAGTTTGTTGTGGCACAGTTATCTCGGCCGTAGCAGAGCGCGCGCGCAGCGAGCTGCCCGTGAAGCACAGATCAAGCGACAACAGCGGGCAAAGGCGGAGACTGTACTTACGAAGATAGCGCCAACGTGGAATAGCGAACACCGGCCACAGGTTACTTCTTGGGAGGCCACGCGTCATACGTACCTCCGTCGAGTGGGCACCTTGCGATCAGCGACGCCTTCGAGAAGCAACGGGCACAAAAGGATATACAGCAACCTATCAATGCGTAATTAAAGACTCTACAGAATCATAAGTAGTAACGCAGGTGTTAGCACCGGCCGCACGTTACAGTTTTGCTGGTTAATATCAGGTGTCCTACTCACAAAATAATGCGACCATCTTGTTCCCTCACACTGGAATACTACATCGTTTATTACTACATTGAATTTTACTGACGTGATGTTGAGCATAGTAAGTGCTTAAAATGTAAGAGCCAAGTGATATAAGTCGAAATATAAATTCGGTATAATGAAGGCAGGACACCCATTCAAGACAACCACTACCTGGCTGCAGTAGTAGCTTCTTTGCAAGTGGATGTGCTAGCTTACTAGTGAAAAACCCTCAAATGAAATATGCGTCATAACACGCGCAATCCAAAAGATTACTGACGACGCCAGGTAGAAAATGAAGCCCGTAAATGCATTTCATCAGTTACACCTTTTAAACAATTGTAAGCTAAATATCCTGAACTCCTAGATCAAGCGAATATGAATGGCAATCTCGGTGGGTGGTTGAAGTGGCGGGGGGGGGGGGGGGGGGGGGGGCAAAGATGGGAAGTCATCTTTCTGTTTGCCATCGGGGTCACAATACAGTTGAGGGTGACCGAACAATTGTTGAAGCGAAAAATGTTTTCTTCCGTCCATTTCCAAACTCTGAATAGGTTTGGAAGAGTATGTCAGTTCCATCTGGAGCTAGGAAGGCAGTAAGATAGCGCTTGTATTGTCGTCGCAATCTGCTTGAAAGTCCTCATTCCGTTATTTAAAATTTTGTTGGGGTGCTTAGAGAAAGATACTTTTTGTAGACGTCACTGCGAGGCTTTGACAGGCGTCATCATTCACAATCGCTCTACAAAAACAGCTTGTATAATCTTAGTACAGCATTTGGCAGATGACTTTCCTAAAGGAAAATACTGAGGCTGGTCCAAGCCACAAAATCTTCGTCGAAAGCTCCCAAATACCCAAGCGTTACAGAACGCCCAATACCTATTGACTTTGAAAACCTTAGTTAACTGTCGTTCATGGCAAAAGAAACCGCCGACGCATGGAAGACATAATGGCGGACTGCCCGAGGGATAAAAAGCAGGTCAATGCGTGCCAGAACTGCCGGTACATTTCTAGAAGAATCACATACAAACGAGTAACCCACTCGTTTGAAAAGAAAGAATTACGGTCGGCGTGATTCTAGAAAGGGGCCTCCTGGATGCGAGAGGAGCACAGAACCCCTGGACGATACAGCTTTATTATTATAGCTGAATAAAGTAGAAACTCTCAAATGGTTGTGGTTTTTGACTTAGTAACTGTGTGTTGGAGACATGCTCAATAGTACAGGGTACATTCGGGCATGGTAATCACTCGAGTAGCAATAAGTACCACGGCGCGTTCCTCCTAATAGCGTGTCTGGAGGGCTAACAAGGAGCCGTTGGCCAAGAGTGTCAGTCATAGTTACCGGAAAGGCGGAGAAAACGTTGCAAGATTGAAGATGATTATGATGATGATGATAACGTTAATAAATCAGAAAATGCATGCGCACCTCTGCACACGTGCCACTGCAGGAAACAATCATCAGCGTGCATACTTCTGCTTTACGTTTTTCAGAGTCAATCGACCAGGAGCACTTAAAAAATAAACAAACACATGTTTCAGGGGGACGAAGCAATAAAGAAAACACGTCTTCAGGGTGACAAAACTTAGTTTTATTGGGATCCTTCTTGACCAATTCCTGTATTTTGCAATTCAAGCATAAGACAACTATGAAAAATAGATTGAGTTGATTAGGAGATTAGGAAATATATAGGGTAAGACGGGTTGAAAAATATATTTGTGTTGTGGAGTTTATTCTACATTCTCTGTGCCAAAGCGGTTCATTTAGTGCGTGAACGCAGAGGACGTGATCTCGAGCATGGCAGCGCTGCAAGTTGCGAACATGGGCATGAACGCATCCAGCTTCATCAACACGCTCTACACGGCCGAGGTCTACCCGACTGTGGTGCGCTGCTCGGGGCTGGGACTCTGCACCGCTTTTTCAATGGCTGCAAGCATCATCACGCAACTCATCTTTCATAGGGTGCCGTCTACATGCATATCGGTAGCTCAGTGCTGTACGTTTATGCAACACCTGTAATGGCCTATATGAAGTTTTTCAATGGCCAACGATACGCTCAATGCTGTTTCTACACTAACAGGAAGTACACCATGCCAGTTCAGATACCTTCGTAACAGCCAGTAACATACGTGAAGCACCAGCTATCCTTTTCCCTCGACTACTTATGTCAGAAAACCTGCAAGTCGTTAAGACCTCTAGTACAAACAGGCCGTGGTGTTTGGCGTAGTTCAGAAAGTATATAACACGCTCTTCAGAGCTACACTAATTTTTCAGAAAAACGGCTGTAATTCTTGTTTTATGGAAACTACCTCGAAAGAAAATATGTTACAATTAACAGATAGGGGGACTACAAAATTAGTTCGAGTTTTATTTACGTGTCATTATTGCGTAGTTAACATAGATGTTGCAAATATTCTGGAATTCCAATCAGCTGTAAGTACGCGGGCTTAGTAAGCACGCGGCCTTCGCCAGAATAAAACTGTGGTCATTCACAGTTTGATTCAACTTATTTATTGTTCGATTCCTCTCTCGTCTCGTTCCTCCCAAGATAACACGCTAGAAGTCTGCTCAAGTCAATTTAAATTTACGCGTTCTACTGCTCCAGGCCCGGTGCCTCGATGCCAGCGCTGCCGTACGGCGGAGACGCGCGTGATTCGAGGCACCCTACTACGACGTTTATAGAACCGCCTTGCGCTGCTCCACGTGCATTCCACGCGGAACGTGGAACCTATCTAGTGGAACGTTTGGCTACTGTCGCCGTTCGATTTCTTTAAATTACGCCAAAACCTATAGTAGAGCGGCCAACGCGAGGCGGCGATTCTCTGCAGTTGATCTACTATTTCATTTGATATATAAAAAAAAAGCATCCATGATTTTTTTTAAATAAAGTAACACTGCAAATATCACTTACGAATTGATTTCTGCCTCACATTTGCCTAATGATTTGTTCTTGTTCAACAATGTTGACAAAAGTACGAAGATTGCCACCGGACGTAGGCGTTTAGGATTGACTGTGGGTATATAAGACTATTGCCCAGATTCATTTTCCCTTTGGCCGGCTGGCTGAATCGAGTCACAGACAAGGACAGACAGACAGACAGACAAACAGACAGAGACAGAAATCCTCGTTTAAGTAGCCCTATCGTCTGTAAAGTACGCGTGGGGTTGGAGTTTGCAATAGCAGGTGAGAACACAACGCGTTAGCAAAAAGTCGCAGAAAGACTCAAGCATCTGGGAGATAAAAGCAAGCGCAAAAAGAAGGAATATCCCGTTCATGCTTTTCCAGCCAGAACACAAAGAAAAGAATAAAGAAAAATCTGCGCGCTATCGCAACAAGTGGCATCGGAAGCAATGTGAACATGGGAAAACTGCATTTTATTGAACAAAGCTCCGCTACATTCATTACGAGAGAAGCGAGAGAAAAAACAATACCATGACGGCTGGGAGCTAGAGCGAAAAACAATTTACGTGATTGTGGTGGGAGAGTTCGAGGATGTCTACCTACGCTGAAGGCAGTAGGTATGGGGCCAATTGTTTGTTTTCCGAGTAGGAGTGTTTAGGATAGTTTGAGGAGCTGCTAAAGCATCTGGCAGTAATTATTTACAGCACAACTGCACACGCAGGGCCTCATTCCCACCTCCTGGCTCCTTTCCGCCGTCGTATCGCTGCTCTGCCTGTCAGGAGCGGTCCTGGTGCTGACGTTGCCAGACACAAAGGAGGAGACCACACTACCCGATGCGTACACAACTCCACGGTAAGGGCGCAGGGTAAAATTATTTACTAGACTTGCTAAGAACTATGCGCAAAAAATAATTTCTCGGTTAGGCAGAATTGCTACAAGCTCGATAAAATGCACTTATAAAACCAACAGAGAACAAAGGCAGCATAGCAGCGCAAAAAAAAAAAAAATTCATGCTGGACCGAAACTAGGTAGGGAAGATATTCCAGGACAAACGCACCATGGTCTAAATTCTTCGAACACTTTAGCGTGTAGGAGGCGATTTCGAAACATCAAAACTGACTTTAAAACCGGGGAGTGTTCTGCATCTGTACAACTGTGTACCCCTCAGTCACCGATCAGTGGCAGCAAAGTAAACGTGAATTTACGGCTACCCACAAGGTCGCGACGGAAATTCAACACTTTGGAATATGGAGGAATGCTGACAAGTAATTTAGGAAAACTCTAAGCTGTTGTGTGGGGTATTTGTCAGACACATCTTGGACCAATGTGTTTACAGCACTTCGTAGCTATAACGCAAACACCGCAAAACCGTGTGAACAGACAATGTCTAATAAAAGAACAAGCACAGAGTAATGCTTGCGTTCAGATTTACTTATTAGATACGTGTTGAGAAATTAGTGATGACACAGTCCATTAATGAATTTGAGCCAATAATGTTGAGCCTTGCGTGTGATTCTGACATGAGCCTGTTATCTCTCGCGAAATAAGACCACACCAATCAAACTTTAGCCGATATCTAATTTTTGTGATCATACAGGCGCGCACGAACACCTTGTATATTCTGGTCACTCACTTATCTTAATTTATTATCCTAGTACTTGTTATTTTTTCAAATACGAGCTAAACACTCAGAGTTAAAAAATAAAGGATGCAAGCGGTGTTAGTAAAATTTAAGTCAGCACTTAAAACACTGCCATTCTAATAATACCTGGAGGACGCAGCTACTGATGTGAACAACAGGATGCAGTGGATTCCTGAACCTGAACGAGAATTTTAAGCAATGCGCGCACTGAGCTGCTTCACCACTGCGAATTTCTTTGGGCGGGAAGGAGTGGGGCCAAGTATGTACGTAAGTATGTATGTACGTATGTATGTATGTATGTATGTATGTATGTATGTATGTATGTATGTATGTATGTATGTATGTATGTATGTAAAAGACAGAAAGAGAAAGGTCACTACAACCAATGAACACCGGCAAAAGTTGTCCCGAGCGGAACCAGTTTCACGTTCGCGCTCATGTTTTATACGAAGGACGCATTCAGGGGTCTGTTTTGTTTACCAGAAAACTGCGATCTCTCTTACCCGCTTATTGAAATATAAAAAAAATAAACGGTTTGGGACTCAAAGAGCCAGCAGCCATCATGAAAAAGTGACCGCTTCAGAACGGTGGCGGCACCTGGCGGATTCAGAAAGAAACGCGTGATGCGGCTTGTGAGATTGTTCATTGTTTATTTGGTTTGTTTTTTGCACTCGGCATCAGCTCTACACGAACTCTGTGGTTGTTCCAAACGAGCGACGAAATAGTTTTTGATCTGTAGTTTTGATCTTTGATTGGAGCATTTGGCTGCGTCCTTCGGCGAACCGGCCTTCCCAGTTTCGTTCTGGATGTCAGAAATCACCAAGTGGGGGCCGCCAGCCTACTTATTTCATTTTTCCATAGCAGCCGTCAGCGCTTCCATAAGTGAACATGTTATCTCTTCTATTTCTAAATACGGAATTACGTGTTATTGACGTTTTTGAGCTAAACAGAATCGACCGTGAAATGCGATCGTCGTGCGGTGTTTGCGCAGGAATGAAGGAAAGGTTTGCCCCAAACAGACATTTTAAAGACGCTCATGTATGCACTCTGTAATAAATACATACAATCAAAAACGCCGCTACAACAAACGCGTCTAGTACGAAATAGCCTGTACAATGAAGCATGCCGTACGGCCTGGCCAGATTCCTATATTTCTGTGATGGTATTGGTGGCTAGTCCTCCAAACTCGCGTTGCGGAAACGAGACAGCGTTTGAGACGAGCCTATAATATGGAGACGCACGTTTATAGAAATGGGACGAGGTAATGAGACGTATTTTCTACTCACAAATAGACTGCGACATTAAAGTCAATCCTCAAGACACAAAGCTCTATAAGGGCGTATAAGAAATAACAGCAGTTTCTAGTTCCATGTGAAGACACAGCCGTGAGAGATTAAACATCTAACATGATATGGTGCAGTCGGTGCAATCGATGCTGGTAGTTCCGGTTGTCGGCGGTCTCAGTTGACACCGGATACACAACGTTGTGTAGTCGAAGGCGGCCGTCGACGTGTTCCTCGTAGAAGGGGCTGTCACTAAAGCCTGGCTGGAGTATCCGGGCGCCCTGACGATGGACTCGCGAGACCACGGCTACCGCATTATTGCAGGCAGCCTTCCGAACTGTGGCTCCTTCGAATCCACTCTTGCTTTGTTGGTTGGTTGGAGCCATAACAAGAATGGCGCGTACCCATTCTGGGATATTGGCCAAGTCTGATTGTGGTTTCATTGTTGAAGAAGCTGATGAATTCAAGTTAAGGGGAAATAGAAGTGGGATAATAGTGGGTACAGGGATGCTAACAATTTGAGAACAAAAAAAAATCAATGCTGGTGTAAGAACAGGTATTTTAATAAACGATTAAAAATTCATTGATGCGATTCACTACCAAGGCAAGCGACCTGATTTGGCAATAAAAGAGTGAAGAGCGCGGCAAACATCCCCGTTGCACCAACCAAGCCCCGCTGCCCCACATGACAATAAATTAGGCAGCGACAAGGCGAGACCCAGGCGCCGGAGGGGAACCTCCAGGTAACGGTTTTCTGGAGGAGGAAAACCGCCGGCAAGACAACAGGAAATGCTCAATTGTTCCCTCCTCTTGACAGAAGCCGCACATGGCCGATGGCGCTATGCGTGCGTGGTGTAGATAAAAATTTAAATTAGGCGTCCGGCAGCTTAAGCAAGTCAGTGTGACGTCGCACAGAGGATACTGTGGAAAGTCATACTTCCAAGAGTACCGGAGATGCTCAATGTCAGGCAGCCAGCAATACTCCCTGGGGGGGGGGGGGGGGGGGGGGGGGGGTGCCGTGGTCGCCGTCGTGTTCGAAAGTGCCTCGCTTGGGCTCTGTCTTTTCGCCTCGTGCGGCAAAATTCCCCACCCGGACCCTCAAATCTGCTATTCATCGGCGTCGGAATATTGGAGGATTCACCTGGGCAAGTTTTTTCGGAGATTTCTTGCAGTTCCTTGGTGAAAATCCCGCAGTCTTCACCGACCACGCCAGAGCTAGGCTTAGCGAATGGGCCTAGCTCCCAATGGCCGTCATGGAAGTCGCCGTGGATGGCGGGGAGATTCACCCTAGCGAACTCGACGATGCAAAATGGGCCCAAATACGCAGGCGACAACGCGCCTTCAACGAAGCGAAAACCGCATTACAGAATCCGCCTAGCTGAACGAAACAGCACGCTCAGCAACACCTGCAAGAGCCGACCGGCTCGCCGAAGCCCACCGATGACGCAACTGCCGGAGGCGGATATCAAGGTGGTCCTACGGCCCAGAGGAGGACTAAACCTCAAGTTTGTGACCCAAGCTTCTCTTTCCGATGCTATCTTTCAAGCAGGCAACGTCATCCAAAACCCGACTGACCAAATTCGGATCCACCATATTTCTAATTATCTCCTAATAAGCACCCCATCAGAAGAACGAGACCAGGAATACGCTACTATCCAGTCGCTCACTGTAAAGAACAAATTCTACGAGATGGCCACGCATGTCTCCGCGCCAGAAAACACGACCAAGGGTGTAATTTTTAACGTTCCCGAAGAGGACACACCGGAAGAAATTACTACCAGCATACTAGAATAGAATCCCGATCTGCAGATCTTGGAAGCTAGGTGTCTCGGCAGCTCCAACAACGCGCAAATTCTTTTTCACGGCACCAAGGTCCCCTTTTGGATCAGATACCGGGCTGCCACGTAGCGGTGTAAGCCATTCATACGCAAGTCAGAAGCATGCATCGCGTTCTGGCAGCCTGGGAACCGTCAAGATATGTGCCCAAATTCAACGCCTGCTACGTATCGGCACGCTGTGTACCGGGCTAGGGTGCAGGTGCCCACGAATCGGAGAAGACGAAGACGAAGGCCTGGCGCGCCAGAGCGTGCAGCTGACCCGACGCCATGTTTTAGCCGCAGCCAGCGGCTGGACTCTTTCTGGTTCCTGCAATAAACGACATCGAGACTTGACACTGGCGACGAGGATGACCAGTTTTTAGAACTGACGCATCGTACTACAGCGACATGGCGACGCACGGCTCCATCGAAGAGTTGTTGGGTACGGGCTGGACTTAGTGGTCGGAGCGGCTTCAATTCTACTTCGAAGCCAACGGCATCTCGGAGGACGCTCGGAAACGTGCCGTGTTGCTGACGCTTTGCGTACCGTCTACGTACGAGGCGCTAAAAGCACTGGTGGCGCCTCAAAGACCGAGTGAAGTTCCTTTCGAGGAGATCGTCTACCGCCTGCGAGACCACTTCGACCCCAGGCCTTCTGAACTCTACAGTCGGTGTCGTTTCCAAAACGCGACAAGCTACCAGGCAGGTCGATCACGGCTTACGTCGCCGCCCTTTAGACTTTAGCGGCGCAGTGCAATTTTGGCACACCGGCTCTGGCGGACGCCGCGCAAGGAGACCGATCGGGGACGCAGGCAACAATGCTCCCCCTCGATGTCATGTTACGCGACCGATTCGTTTGCGGGTTGCAAGATACCTATCTGCAACAACGCCTCTTCGCCGAGAAAGATTTGACGTTCCAAAAGGCGCTGGACATATCGCTACGCGTGGAAAGTGCCAAGTTGCGAGAGCAGAGCATCAAAGACAGCGTCTCACGGGTTGTGATACCAACGGTGGTTCGACCTGAAGTTTTGAATCTTATCCATGCCGGTAGGCGGTCGCACGCAGTTACGTGTGTTGGCCTGCTATAGACGAGAAATCGAGTGAACGGCGGCTGAATGTATTCAGTGCCAACAGTCCCGGAGAGACGACGGTAGAACTCCTTTGCCTACTTGGGAACACCCATCGTGCCCTTGGCAGACGCTACATTTGGACTTTGCTGGAACGCTCGAAGGCCGAATGTTCTTGGTCATCGTAGACGCGTACACCAAATGGTTGGAAGTGCGGTGCGTCCCAAACGCTACTTCGGCAACGGTCATTCTGGAGCTTCGTCGACTGTTTGGTACTTTCGGAATTCCGGAGAAGCTCGTCACTGACAACGGTACTGCGTTCGTTTCAGCCGAGATGACCACCTTTTGTCAGAGGAACGGAATTCGGAAAATCACAAGTGCTCCATACCATCCGGCAACTAACGGCCAAGCGGAACGCATGGTGTACGAACTTAAACTGGCGCTGGCGCCAGACAAGAGTACGGACATGAACCTTCGCTTGGCCAGGTTCCTTTTTAAACAACACTCCACTGTTAGTTCGTCAACAGGGCAAAGCTCAGCACAACTGATGCTTGGTCGGGAGTTTCGGACAAATCTACAGCTGCTAGTGCCTACCAGGCCCAACCTCCATCCAGAACACTCCGAAACTTTGAAGAAGGATTGGCAGCCCCAGCAGCAAGTTTTCACTAGGAACTTCGGCAATGGGCCTCGGTGGATTCTTGGCGTGCTCCTCGAGAGGAAAGGCATTCGCTCGTGATTAGTCCAGACGTCTACTGGACCGGTTCGCAGACACCTGAACCATTTACGCGTAAGGCAGATAGGAGTACCCAGGTCAGCCGTCTTCTCTACCGACGCCGTTAGCCCTGAACCCATCGAATCCAGAGCTAACCCGGAACGAGAGGCTTGATGCTTAAGATAGCACAACCGCTGGGAGCACTTCTGGAGAACAGGTATAGCCCGGCGAAGCAGCATGTCCTCAGCCAGCATTGCAACGGCGCACAAATCCACCGAGCAATAGACGTCGTCCTGCAAGATAGAGACTCCAACTAGCAGGAGGGAGGAGTGCTACGTATCGGTACGCTATGTACCGGGCTAGGGAGCATGTGCCCACGAATGGAAGACGAAGACAGAGGCCTGGCGTGCCAGAGCGTGCAGCTGACCCGACGCCATGTTTTAGCCGCAGCCAGCGGCTGGACTCTTTCTGGTTCCTGCAATAAACGGCATCGAGACTTGACAACGCCCACTGCCAGATGTTCCAATTGTGGATCAGCTGACCCCGTAAAACGACATAACATGTGTTCCCAAGTGTGTGGTGTGCGAAGGACAGAACATCACGGGTTCCGCCGACTGTCCCAAGAGATTCCAGCCGCGACGAAGACAGCATACATACGCTCAAGCCGTCGCAGAGGGAAAGGAGAACACCTCTGGCTCACAAGCCCTCCATACCGGACCAGCCCTCCTTGAAAGAAGAGATCGATCAGACACCCCCCACCAGGAAGAGGAAACTCGTCCAAATCTCAAACCCGCCACCAGTCAAGAAGAAGCTGGTCGAAATCTCAATCTCGACACCAGTCAAGATCCCCCTCAGCTAATCGGCAGAAAATCCCACAAGCTGAACGGAGAAGATCCACCTCTACTAAGAGCACGGCAACGGAAGCAACCCATAACAAGCAGCCGGGCGGCGACAAGTCGGTAAGCTTTGCCGGTGCTTCCTCTCGCTGCTCCTCAACTCCACGAAATCCTCCCCAATACCCCCCGATCTAGCCAAAGAACAAGCTAGCATCAGAGCCGATATCATGCTGCTCAGGCGGGAAAATCAGGCCTTAACACTAGAGAACAGAACACTCCGAAATCAAATAGAAAATTTACAAACACAACGAATCGGGGTCGGCTCCGCCGGCTGCTAAGAAGCGAGCGACCACTGAAACAGTCTCAGCGACAGAGAATACAGAAGTTAAGGGACAATGAAAGGAGGTTTGCCATCTTAGAAGCAATGCCTCATGGACTAGGAAACACATAACAGAATTCCATAGCGAGTTTGAAGGAAATGGCAGAAAAAACTACTACACATTACATACCAATATGGGAACCTTGCAAGCTGCCGTAGAATCCCGCCGAGAAGCGCTGCACACATGTATGCAGAGTGTTTTAAACACAGGAAGCAATCCCGCAGCGCAGGCACCCTAAAGAGAATAACCGATCTAGCAAACAATTCTAATAGGAAACTCAGCACCGTGCGAGTCGGACAGTGGAATTGCCGAGGATCAAACTGAAAAGGGGCAGTTTACAATTGCACACACAAAGCCGAAAAACGCCTCCTGAAATAATAGCACTACAGGAAACGGGCACAGTGGTGAAATTGCCAGGGTTCAAAGCCTTCCAAAACTCTGAACGTCCAAACGGCAGGCCTTGGTAAACAGAAATTCTACACGCCCATAGAACCCAATTCGACAGCGTAAAAAATCCCCATGACTTTATAAAATCCTACTGAAAACAGAGGAGAAACCAAACTCGTAATACCCAACTTTTATAGCGCTCCGCAAGCTGCAGACAACAAATTTAATCTCTTATTTTCACTAGCGCGTAAAGAAGCTGGACCTCAGGCTCTCATCATAGTGGGAGACTTAATGCACATCACACGGCATGGGGGTACCCCAACGTCAACCCTAAAGTACGAGACCTCTGGAGTCAGGCACAAATACATCACCTCACGCTACAAACAGAAGTAACACGCCAAAAGAATCGGCAACAGTGCTACAGCGAGATTCCACCCCTAACCTCACATTCACACTACACCGAAGGAAAGCCACTTGGAATGTAACAGACACATCTCTCGGTAGCGACCACTATATAATACAGACTGTACTGATAAAATCACACACGTTCCTACGCAGAAAACCCTCACAATTGGGACGACTTCCGAAAGATCCGAGAGCGATGAGCCAAATAGGATCGAGAGTATAACAGTCATAAATCAATGGGTCGAACAGCTTTTGAAGATCTAAAAGCCGCCACAAAAAAACTGGATCTGGAAATATTGTCCGAAGCTGTTTACCTACACCTTAACCATCTGTGGGAAGCCTACAAAGCATACGAAAGAAGATGGCAAAAAACAAAAGCAACCGAAAAACTCAGAATTAGGCTATCTAAACTTGATAAAGACATACAAAGGCATTCAACGCGCTTATCTCATGATCAATGGGACGGAAATTTGCGATAAAATGAAGGAAAAAATGACTATGAGGAAACTATGGCAGCTCCATAGACATCTGCTCGACCCAGATCACCGCAAAACTGCCGAAAAAGACTGACCAAAATATTCCAAGCTTTTCAGGCGCTGACGGAGACTTGATAGAACAAGTCAGAAAAACCTATGTCTCCTCTGGAAATCCAAAATCCCTCCCCCAGTATAGCGAACGACCAAATCCAGTGATGGACAGGGACATAATGGAGGCAGAGGTGCGTCGGGTCAGGGCCCTGGCCCAGACCAAATACCAACAAGATGTCGAAGAAATCTAGATGATGAGTCGATGACTAACTTCACGAAGTTTTTCGATCAGTGTTAGAAAAAGGCGTCATCCCTCAGGCATGGAAACACGAAAACGTTGTGTTTATTCCGAAACCGGGCAAACCGTTAACTCTCGAACACCTTAGACCAATCTCTTTAACCTAACGCTTGGGAAAGATAATGGAACATATCATCCTAGCAAGACTGACACAGCACATACAAGATACACAGCAGCTCCCACACACAATGATAGGCTTCAGGGCCGGACAGTCTACGCAAGATATCCTGCTCATGCTATCTCATGACATTATAACCCGTTCAGATAGCCTAGACACGGCGGCAATCCTGGCATTAGATCTTGCCAAGGCTTTTGACAATGTCACCCACGCTGCCATGATGGAAGGGCTAGAATCAACTACCCAGGAATCTGCACATACAACTACATCAGGAACTCCCTTACAACAGAACTGTAGTAGCTAAAATAGGAAACGTCACCCTCGAACACTAATTTACTTTCAGAAAGGCACACCGCAAGGGGCTGTGCTCTCCTCACTCCTATTTAACCTGGCAATATTGAACATTCCCAAAAATCTAAGCCTGATTCCTGACCTGAAATTTAATCTGCATGCAGATGATATCACTCTGTGGATGAGAGGCGGTAGCGACGCATACATAGAGGAGATTCTGTAGAAGGCCTCACAGTTGGTAATAGAAGAAACAAAAAAGGTCGGATTATCATGTTCCACCAAATAAATCTGTACTCCTTCCAATCCCCCTAAACGATGTAAACAGCAACTCCCCGGCGTTAAAATACACATTAACGATAATCTGATTCCAGAGGTATCATCCTAAAAATCCTGTCCCCAAATTCAGAACAACAGGGTAAAGACTAAATTCCTCCAGACAATCGAGAGAGACATATCAACCAAACTGTCGGTCTGATTCGCCGAATTTAAACAGACGCAAAGGTTTAAAGAAGATTGGAATAAGCATTTATCAGTCAGCCGAAATAACTATTCTTTACCATATCTGAAACCCCAGCACTGCAGAACTGAACAAAGTGAAGCCAGTTAATCAGAAACATATATAAATACGCACTGCACCTGCCCCTGTGCACCTCACATAGCCAGACTCGAGGGACTAGGAGGTCTACAATAAAGCCGAAGTACTCCTTTTAAGCTCAACTGGTTGAATCAATACGGCCCGATTATTCAAAAACCCTACAGGAGTACACATGCTGCATAATTTAGGTATCAAACTTCCAGCTAAACTAACTGGCGCACTCCCGATGCCGCATTGCACGCACGCAAACTTGATCATTAGCCAGTCCCAAGAAACATGCATCCCCTACACCACGTAGAGGGAAGGTAAAAAAGAGCTCTCGAGATCTTCAGACAAAATTTGGAAGCAAGCCCAACGTCGTGTACTGTTGATGCAGCTGAGTATAGACATCACGAGGCCGTGCGCGATCGCCCGCGTAAACGCCGCAGGGTCCTCCTTTAGATACCGCGACTGTCAAGACCCCTCAGTCCTGAGACAGCGGAAGAGGCGGCAATAGCCATAGCATTTTCACTGCAACCCACCCCAACCCCAGCAATCTCTCATTCTAAAACCGCAATTCAAAATTTTGCTTCCGGCTGAATCTGCAAAACAGCACTCAAAATTTTGAACCGAAATCCTTCCTTGTCCCCAGTAGAACTGGTCTGGACACCGGCGCACTCTGGCTTCGACGGAAACGAGGCAGCTCACGAAATGGCCGGGCCTCACCATCCAGGCAGGAGCTAGCCTGTATCCAAACCACGGATACAGATCTGCAAGAGACAGACTAGTGGTCTTACAATGATATCACGTAACATTACCGCCTCTGCCGCCGGGTGTACCGTCCGGCAGAAAAAACCTAACGTGCAAGCACACGTCTGGCGCCTCTTACAAACAAACGTCTTCCCAAACACCGCAAGGCTAATGCACATTCACCCGTCAATAACCCCACACCTGATTGCCCCCTATGCGGCGCCCCAGCCAATCTAACTCACATAATGTGAGGCTGCCCTCAAAATAGCTTTCCCCTAATCACACCCGAGGAGCAGCGGGAGGAGGCACTGCGTAGCCCAGACTCAGGCGTGCAACCCCACCCTGGTCACCCAAGCTACCGACGTCGCCGCTCGCCTCATGCCTGCGGCCACGAGTATCCTCTGACCTAAGGAAATGCTCAATACAATGTTTTTCCCCTCTCGGTCTGGTGGGAAGCTGTCCAGCGAACTGTACCTTCGAAACCTAGTTGGAACAACGTGGGCTATCGGGCCACAGTATAAACCAGAAGACCATTCAGTGCTACTCCGGCCAGGTAATCAGCGGTTCCGTTAAGTTCAATACTTCTGTGCTCTGGGACCCAGACCACGCGGATTTCCCTGACATGTGCCGGTATAAGCATTCGGCAGCGGAAGTTACGGTTTGAGAAGATAAAGCGGAGCAGATCGAAACAGAATCGATCATATGGTCCATCTGGCATTGGGAATGCTCTTCGCTTAGCTTTCGAAGAACAAGCTCGATTCCCAAAAATTCTGCCAAATATCTTGGTGTGCAATTTGGAAGACGCAGAGGAAATGCCCAGTCAAGCGCTGGTGAAAAAATACCTATACCAACTTTTCTGTCCCGAACAGAAGCATCTGTGGCTATAACCACACGTGTCGGGAACTCTTCTAGGTGGTTTGCTAAAAGGCCAGATATCGTCTTCTCCTGCAAGCATTTGGCATTGGGGGGAAAATGCTGTCAAAATCGATGTCCGCCATCGAATTGCGATAGTCAAACATAGGTACAGATAAAATGTTGATATTAAAGGGGTGAGCAAGGACTGCACGAACACCAACTGCGGACACTTGTACGTAGGCCATGGCTGAGCAAAAAAGGACGTTGCGGAGTGTACAAAAGCCATTTGTGATCGTGATATAGACAATTCTATTGTGCGAAGGTATGGCTCTACTGTCAACACCTTGAAGCGAGAAATCAGAGGAAGGATTCGAGCGTCCCAGTACAATATTCGGATGGGGTCGCATTTAGGCAATCCCAAACAGAGTCGCACAGCTGTCTTTCTAAAGTAATCAATGGTCGGAGTTTGTTAAACGGATAACGGGAAACAAGGATGCAGCTTAATTCCAGAATAGGGCCTACGTAAAGGCGATAGAGCATAAAAAGGACGTCTCGGCGCATACCCAAATTCTTATTACAAAATCTTTTTAACGGCGAAACCACTCGTCCCCCTTTCACCGCAATGAAGTCAATATGAGGACGCGAATTCAGAGTGCTCTCATACATCACTCCTAGATATTTCAGAGAGGTAACCTGGGGTATTATTTTCCGTCGGTACCTCAGACCAATCGAAACTGGATTTTCCACCGGGAATGCCAAGAGGGTCGTACTTGTCAAAATTTAAGTATCGGCAGAGGCCATCTAGCCAAAATTACAAGGTAGACAGATAAGATGCACTGACTGGAACAAGGAATGTATATTACTTGAAGAGCTAAAAAAATTCCAGATGACCAGCATACAAGTACGACTGTACGCCCGCCGTAACGGGAAACCTCGGCTGAGTAACACATTAAATAAAACAGGAGACATAACGGATCCTTGAGGTAAGCCTAGCGTTTGATTGTAATTTGAGGCAAAACTCTGCACAGGGCAATAAATTATTTGCGACCGGTTAATACGTCCTAACCCACGAAGTAATGTATTCTAGGAAGTGTCATCAAACCAATTTTCTAAAAGTGTTGCCATGTTCAACGCAAAAGGTGGGCTTTGGCAACATCAAACGTCACAAGCGCTGCGGTGTCTTTGGAAAGACAAGAAAGATTAAAGGGGCTCTCTAGGTCTATGTGCGCCGACCATATCGAGCAGCCTTGCTGAAGCCCACATGCCGAGGACTCAAAATGTTAACACTATTTAAAAAACTTCTCGATTCTGGCCAATAAAATCCACACACAGTTTTTTACAATGTTAGAAGTTAAGCTTATCGGCCTAATGTTATCCATGAGAAAACCTAACCCGGGTTTTATAGGCAAGGGAACAACTTTCGGACAGACGCAAATCAACAGGAACGCAGGAAGGACGCAGAGCGCGGTTGACAATATGCAAGTGGTCTTCAGGTGACTCCGTAAACCATCATCTTTATTATTGGGACAGTAATACCATCTGGGCCTGATGCTGGCATCGGGTACACGCTGTAACACAATGTTAGAGCTCTATCTTTTGTGAACCTCTTCAAAGTTCAGGGATCCGGGCCCAGGACAAGGCAGCCAGCGGCCGGTGGGGCCAGTATCTGGTAGCGGGAAGTGAAACGATGCTGCCGCCCTACAGCCAATTGATCAAGAAGAATGTTTCAAGGCTGTTGGCGTGGTGTATGAAGGAATCAAGGTTTGGTGAACTATGGCCGTTTTTCCTAATCCGCAAGGAGGTGAAGAGCGCACTCCTATTACAAGTTTTCGAGGGGAAAGAGAAGTGACATGTGTTGTAGAATCTATCATCGTCAGCGTTGCACCGAGACATCAACATCATCGAAGCCTGTCGTCATTGCCACGATCGGCTTCGCGCTCGCGCTACTTCTTCTTTTAAGTCGCCATTAAACCTTCCGACCGCTCGGTCGCTCCTCCCTGGTCTGAAGGCCTCTCTCGTCCTCAGTGGCTAAAGAATCCCACATGTGTTATATATCTCTTTTGCCCTGCAACAGTACGTTTAAACACACAGCGCGAAAACACTTAAATTTGCTCCAATATTAGGACACTGGTTAAACTAATTTTTTCCACGCTGGTTTTTCTTGGCGGAAATCCCTCGTACATTCCTCATTTCATTAAGGACTGATTGGCTTCCCTTGAACCGAGAAAATCGTAAATTAGCTCGAGGTGGTCGAATCCTTAATTATTGATACTAGCTCGTTGCACGATAGTCATTTTGTTGAGTGGGTATCACATCTAGGGCTGAACGCATTAAATTTCCATACCAATTCATAATCACAAGGAGTGCTCCCTACGGTTAACGTGTTTCCTTGCGCGGATATCAAAACCACGGATATGTGGTCACTAGATGTTGCACAGGTCCGCCGTAGACCACGCACCAACAAGACCCGGCTTCGCAAAAGTCAAGTCCAATACCGACTTACTTTGGCCGCGCAGGCATGTAGCTGCCTCTCGAGTTCTGACAGGAGAGAGAGTGGTCGCTCAATCTATTCCCATAAACGCCTCCCGCAAGCATCAGTAAGGAAATCCCCAGGCCACATGAGGAGAATTGAAATCTCCTGCGAATATGACGTGGTTTTCACGAGCCGCCAAATCTGCATCCAGTTGAACCACTCGATGTCACCCCATATGGAAAGTATGCATTTACAAGAAAGAATAAAACGTTTCCTGGCAATTCAAAGTCAACTACAACAATTTCCTTCTCAAATGAGAGAAAAACAAGGACATGTGTGGCACTACGGCAGAATTTAACGATACTAAAATCTATAGCCCTCCCACCTGTACATTGCTGTTCCAAACAAAATGAGCGGAAATTTGTAATTAAAAAATGATTTCTTGGAGAAAGCCAAGTTTTGTGATAACGTTAGGGTGGTATTGAGCCGCAAGCCAATTAAGATCAGGAGAAGCAGAGAAAACAGAGCGGTAATTCCATTGGAGTGCTCGTATGCTAGTCATGGTTAGCCAAGCTGCTCTGATGATATGGTCTGTTGTAGTATGTCGTGCAGCTGATTGGTAGCCGGCACCGAACTTTTGGGATATTATTCTTTGGTTTGGAAGCTTTGGTGACCTCATCATCAGTGGGGGAGAGTCGGCGCTTTTGGGACAGTGTGGAGGACTGGCCTAGCTCCATCTCATCCGCGTCCTCAACACAATCAGACGACATTTTTGGGGGCACAGGAAACTGTACTAGCTCAGTGACTGCCGCATTTTATCAGTAGGGGATGGCATGTTTACAAGAGGAGTCGGCGGAGAGTCCCGAGGGCCGCCCGGTAGCGATGCCGAATGTGGCAATGGGCCAGATGACCTGACACTTTGGACGCTGCTGCGTCTGCTAAGTCGGCATTATTCAGTGAAAGTGGTTTACCACTTGCGGCACCTACAATGGAGACAACTCCTCCAGGGTGAAGCTTAAAGCCTGAGGAAATCGCCGAGAACATTCGAAAAAACTCTGCCATTTTCTGAGTTATGGCTCGCATTTCACTTATGCATTCAGACATAGAACCTACAATTGGCTGTACAATAGTATTCATGGAGTTCACTGCCGAATCATTTATCATGTTGGAAATGGACTGCTCGCTGACAGGGTCCTGGCGAGAGGCGACAGTAGCATAACCGCGCGCCCTTTCTTTGACCACCAGCCACAGCTTCGCCACGTGAGCACCTTCTGTTCTCTATGATTTCCAGTACACTTGTTTCCTGGGCCCGAGTTGGACAGTTGGAGTAATCAGCCGGGTGGGATCCCTGGCAAATGTAACATCTGGGTTCAGCTGCTTGGCACTCGGAGGCAGCATGAGCTCCCCCACACAACAAACACCGGGAGTTTGGTTTGCGACCTTTGATGCTATGGCCTCATCTTAAGCATTTGTGGCATTAGAATAGCCGTGGCTGATGGGGTTCCATCCGGAGCAGCAAAGGCCATGCCTTAATTTCCGAGGTGCAGGTGACTTTCGCAAAAGTCACGATAACAGATTCGTTGGCAATTGTTCTGGCGTTGACTGTTCTACTGCACCGGAAGGCAGAAATGTGCACCCACCGCTGAGCGAAACTATTGAGCACCGCCAGTGGACTCAAGTCCTTGCTAACTCCCCTCACAATACCTTTTGAGCATGCGAGGTGAGGAGGAATAAACGCTCTCACCGGCACTGAGGAGAACTGAGAACGGGTAGAAGATCCCTGACGCAGGCCTGGTCAATGACCGACAGAGTATGCCGCTCCTGCCGAATGCTCTCACCGCCGAGGATCTTCTTAAAATGCTGAGTCACCTATGCAGGTCCACTGTATGGCCTGCAGATTATTCTACCAAATTTCGCATCCGTTTGTTAAAACCGGGCCACGGGGATGTTCCTACTCCTCCGTTTAGAAATGCATCCACAGAAAAGTCCTGCATGGGAAGAAAAACCGTGCAAGGTGAGGAACCCAGACCGGGGGAGTTGAAATACAATCTCCCTCACCAATACATTAACTCACAACGAAACAAAAACCTTTCACGGCTTAAAAGCAAAGCCTGCGATACTCAAACGAACACAAAACCACTCAAACACTTGGCCAAAGGCCACAGAGGGGCTTCTTTCCTTGACAGGAGAGCTGCGCTGAAGTGGAATGCGTCTCCCAAATTTCGATGCCACCTCTTCTTCTCCCGTCGCTTTTATCCTTCGGGTTATTCTGCCGGCTATTCTGCCGGTTCACTTGTAGCACATATCCCCAAAACACGATTGTCCGCGGTCTGTCGTCGCATCTTATTAATCAATTTCATCGTCCTCGACGTTTATTGTGACGTTCGCCGCATCGGTGTCGTCTATATCCATCACAGTTTCCTACGTACTGTGACTGCCACTACAGCGAAGACCACCACAGCGAATTTGCCTGTTTAACGAAGAAATGTGTGCGTTCATACTCGCTGAATTGTTGTTTGATAACGAATACGCGCAGTTGATTGGTTTGCCGACGACCGTGACCCATGCAGTTTGGCCACAGAGCTGCGGGAATCGATAAACACGCACAGCATGCGTGTTGCGGCGCATCATCAGTTGTGACGGCGGATGATTAGATCTCGGTGGATGACTACATCCTGTTTGGTCTGACCTGACATCGTGGTGGCCATCATAGAGAAAACAGAATCCACAAATGATCAGGCCAGCGAGCAGTGGCGAAGAGCTTGCAGAAAAACCAGGCCTTACGGCAACCCGTGAAGCGGTAGGGGCATTTGACGCGCTGCAGATGTTGTCAATTCCTGACCTCGCGCCGCAGGACTGCGTGAAACCTCTACAGCATCTGGTCGGCGGTGGTTCCACATTCTGTAGATCATACTACTGTCCAGGAGAAAATTGTCGACTTTTTCTCGCCTATTGCTTTTTAACATCACATGATTGTTTCTCTAAGTGCGCTTCTCTGCTTTTGGGGGGTCATTGAAGCCCAGCCCGCGACGCATATAAAGAAGTGGCGTGTCTAACGAACAATAATCTTGCTCTCACACTATTTGTTACACAGACGTCTGGATTGTATACTTCTAAACGTATTTATTCCATTGTTTATTTATTGAGAAAGGGTGGGGTGACATACGAGACCGCTCGAAGAAAAATATGTGTGGGCCGAACGAGCCATAGAAAGAAATGTAGAAATATTCTTGGGTGGGGAATCATCGCTTTCTACTTCGCAGCACTACTTTAGAAAACAAACCGGCCTGGAGCTGAGTTTTGTACGTAACAGAGAGAACTGAGAAACCGCTTGGGCCACCAAGGTAATGCACTGACTAACGAGATATGACACTGCAAGATTGATAACTTCACGGAGGGATCACGTGACGAAACGTTTGTCGCAACGGTTGATGGGCGCAGCGAGCATAGGAGCGGTTTATATTTTTTGGGAGAAGCCATTAATGTGCAGTGGACACAAATACGACGATGATTATGATATATGTAGACCACCGTGCGTATTATATTGCGCTCTTAAGTGGGGCGCTCTAATTACCCACTGGTAAAAGAGTCTACTCAACACACTCACAAGACGCCATTCAAGTATGACATTCTGTTTATATTTATTTCTTTCAGATATGAAACGTCTTCTGCCGGATGCGGCTGTACCGCAGAGAGACCCCACGACGAACCTGGGGACGGGAACTAGACCCTCCAGCCGCAGTACTGCTGCCCCCCTTGATGACTTGGGTCTTTCTAGAGATAGAGTTCGTTAAAAAAGTCTGGATTTTCTGTTTAGAGTTTAGCTCGCCGTTTATATAGATGTTCGTATTTTTACCACAAACTTCTGCGCGCACCCTACTTTCACAATTTTGTAACAATTATTTACAGCACTTGGCCTGGCAGCCGCTTGCATCTATTTGTGCGGGCTATCACCGGAGTAGATGCATATACAAAGGCCTCAATTATTACTGCCTTGTCCTTCGTCCTTTTGCGCACATTGACTACTTGTTGACACACAGATTTTGAATGTACCCTTTCAAAACCCTGCACCAATCGCTTACCACAAATGAAATAAATTGACCACCACATACCATAAATTGAGAAGCTTCGCATGACTGTAACGTCATCCAAATATTGTCCGGGATTTCGGAGAGACGTAGAAAATATCGAAGCACGCTTAAGCCTGCCTTTAAGGTGTGGACGCGAAAGCCAACCAGGAAAATATGTGAACACCCATATGCACTTGTACAAGGCGGCGACTCAGCAGAGCATTTCACATCTGAGGATGGCCGCATTCCATATGTGTTAAAAATTGACCACTTTTTTTCAAGGGGAACTTATTTCAATGATTGTTAGTTGTAACCGCAATGAAACTCACCATATATCACGAATGCATATTAAAATCCAGCCGTCTACAGCCTCAAAGCATTTATATCGTTCTTTCTACAAAAGCTGACTGACAGCCCAACCTTTATAGATCAGTTCTCGATTTATGTTCGAGCGTTACTTTTGCTAGGGAGGAATCATTAGCGCATGTGTTAAATTCCTTTGAGGAATTCTTTCGAAATTTGTTTTTATTTCTTAGTAGGCTGTTAAAGGGGCTCTGAATGAGGTTTTTCCCATACATGGGTGTTCGCATTTTCAGGTAAATCAATGCTCTAATAATCCCCTCCTTTAGGAGTTTGTTGAAGCGATGAGTATTAGTGGAGTTATTGCACATCAAAACATCGCATTTTCGCAAGATTTCTTGACGAGCTAGTTGGTCTTATACTTGAAAAGCCATGAGGATTGCGCGGAACGACGACACGAAGAGGAGACAACAGGACGAGTTCCCCTCTTAATAGCCCAGTGGCCAAGAAAATTGTTGGCGCATGCACAAGTTCAGTTCTCCGTGGATGTATGGGCAAATAACATCGGCTAAATTACTGAGTGCACTCTGGGTGTCCGCTCTAACTACAACAGCGTCGAGCGGTGGATGATGTGTTCTACCGCCACCTATACGCGACATTTTGCAAATATACAGGGTGCTTCAACTAACTTTAGCCAAAGTTTAAAAATAGGCTGCGTCAAATCTCACGGCAACCATGGGAATTTCCTCCAGGAAATTCTCATGGCAGTTTCCATAAAAGCTGGCTGGCTAAGATTTCCTGAATAATATTACGTTCCAACGTAACATAACCTCACCGAACCTAACCTAACCTAACGGAACGCGTCGTAACCTACCCAAATCCATCCCAACTGCTCCAAACCTAATCTAACCCAGCCCAACGACACAGAACACAACCTATATTAAAGGCAATTCAATCCATTCTAGAAATCCTGTGCGTCGATCTCTTCATATAGTAAAACCCGGAGTAAAAAAAAACCATGAACAAAATTACAATGACCGAAAACTTCCGAAAGCTATAAAAACAAGAAAATTGCAACGTCGGACTCGAACCGGGGCCTTCTCGGTTAAAACCAAGAAATTAACCACAGCACTACGAAGGCATGCTGTGGTTAATTTTAGGCGTGGCGTTTTAGGGAATATTGTCCCATGTAATCTCCGGGTAGCATGCTAAGCCAAATAGAGGCGACTGCCGTGACAAATTTCTGACGGTAATTCTCACGGTTGCCGTGATAGACACTACCTTAAAAATATGTCGATGCACTCTAAGACGACGCGACCAATGCATATTGCTCAATTTTGTATGTAGTGTGCCACGCTGACCTAAGTTAGCGTGACCCACTAGAGGTCGGCTCAACGAGCCATGGAACGAATAATGTTAGGAATAACACTCAGAGACAAGAAACGATCTACCTGGATCAGAGAACAAACTAGAGTTGACGATATCAGTTAAAATAAAGAAAAAGAAATGGACTTGGGCTGGCCATGTAGTAAGGCGAACCGACAACCGGTGGACAGTTAGGGTTTAGGGTAACAGAGTGGATACCAAGAGATAAGTCTAGAAGAAGGAGAAGGCCGATAACACGATGGAGGGGTGAAATGCGGAAATTCGGGGGTAAACAGTGGACTCGATTAGCGCAAGAGGAGCGGTTGGAGGTCTGTGGGAGAGGCCATCGTCCTGCAGTTAACGTGAGCGGATCAATAATGAGGATGATGATGATAAGGAGGACGATCATGATTATGGAAATGATAATGGTGATGTGTCGCGCTATTTCTTGTATTTTGCCTAATTAGATAATTAGTCAATTTCAACTAGCCAAATTCTGAAGCAACGAAGGTAGGAAAAAAAATCCTATTAGAAAGTTGCAGAGGGGTTTGCAAAATATCCCAATAAAAAACAGTGTGTCTATATTATCGGACGCAATATTTACGCACTTCAATGGGTTTTTTCAAGCGTCTTTGTATTCTGGAAGGAAGCGGAGCATGCAAAGCTTGTGAAGGGAAGTGTTGAGACCGAAAGAAGCAGCGTGACGCCAGAAGGGGGGTGAAAGTATAGAGTCCATAGAAAAAAAGCAACAACTGTAGAGAGTTTCGTCGAACAAGATCTGTGAAGAGAAAAGTGAAATAAAGGAAATAAATTTGAAAAGCTATGGTTGTTGCTATTCCTTTATTGGTAGCACATGCCTAATTGGGTGACTTGCCCGCAATTGGGAGCTTTGAGGAGCGAATGGGCGCGGTTCTGAAAATTCAAAAAACTGCGAATTGGAAAAGTAAAAGTGTTAGAATAATGCGCGCCGCGTGACACGGGGACGTGATGGCACATAAGAAGGACAGGTGCACACCAGCGGCGCAAGAACCCCGATTACAGGGAGGCTGTGGTGTGTGCCAGTAGTCTTACTGCCGAGTTCACTACGAAATGAAGGACAAGAACCAGGCGCAATCACGGTATAGCAGAAAACAAGCCAGTCGAAGTAATGCCAAAATTTATGCCGAAAGACAAAGACATAAAAGCGAGGAAAAGCACGCAAGTGCAATATATCAGTTAAGAATTATCGCAAGTACAATTATCAGTTGTTAATAAGAATCGCAAGTACAATGTATCAGTTGTTATTAAGTAGCGCCAACTTCACCTTCGAATACCGTAAGTAGACTTAAATGACCTCTCGGAAATTTCGTATCTGAAAGCTCGGAAAGGGTATTCGATAACACCGAGCAGCAATTACTTAGACTTTGCCAGTTTCTACACCCGCTTTCTCTTGTTTTGCCAGTCTGTCATTAGTCACGTGATAGCATTGGTCTGCCACCGACGGCAGAAATGGGCACGAAGTGCTTCATAGGAAGGCAAATTTAAAAAAAAAAGCTCATAAGAAACGCCTAAAACAAAAAGAAAATAATATTAACTTTGTACTGAAAATACAGAGTAATAAGTAATGGGCGTGAAAAAGTAATATAGTTGGATTTGCTTGCCAGAGTAGCCACCAATGCAGCAGTGGAGCGAGAGAACGCAGTGAAAATTGCGCCACGCCCCGAGTCGCTGGCCCTGGACCCGGTTAAATCCCCCCATAATCAGAAAATAGCATGAATTGTATTTCTAAAGCGCTTGAACATCGCCTCGAAAGATTATAATCACTTACCTGGGCGTCACTAGAGCTCATGTTTCCTGACTTCCGCTCAATATCGGGCCTTCTGGAATAGCACCCCCAGAAGTTTTTTGTCTTCCTCGGCATGGGAAGTTTTGCAGAGCTTGGGTTAAGTAATTCAAGCGATGTCGCGGTTATCGGCGAGCTTTGTTTCAGAAACAGCATTAAGCGCGTTCAATAGCCACTTTAAAGAAAATCGCACAAAAGAAAAGCACAAACCTAAAAAAAGCAGGAATAAAAAACTTGGAGAAGAATGACGCCTGCTTTTTCTTAATATTCATGACGCCTCTTTCATAAAGTCTCCCGTATTTTTCAGTTTATAGCACGTGTGCTAAGGTTCATGCGCAGCAGAGGGAGGGGGTCACGCATGTAAAGGCTCACGTGACCTAACGTCACGCTCAGAGGTTAATGTCGTACCGGCGGTTCGACGCAAAACGAGTTTGACGTTTCTCGGCGCGTTGCAAGGCTCAGCTCGTGGTCACCTTACGTAAAGCTTCAATAGAGAGCTATAAAAAGGTAAATGTAACTGGTAGTGAAGCTTCGAGCAAAAAGCGGTTCACAGCATATTTCCAACGACATCAACACGTAGAGTTATGAGAGTCGCTATTGAAGCGCGACCAGTTGTGGAAGAAACAAACACTAATAGCAAAAACCAAGTTTCATTCAACAATAAAACAATATTTATATTTCATGAAGGAGATTTCTTTCTGAATCACATTTATTAGGTACAGTGTGCAAAGAATTTACGAAAATGCTATTCATTCTCAAAAACCTACAAGAACCTTTTTTGTAGCGCCCTCTGAAGAATGGCGCCTGCCATTGCTCCGTGATGTATTCCTTGTAGTGTTCGGAAAGGCGCGCGTAAAGTTCGTATGCTAGGAGACGCACCTCACGTGCTTTGGTGTTAGGCAATTTGCATTCGTTCTGCCTTATTAATTTGTGTGTGAACTTAATTTTTGCTGTGCATTGGAGTTGCGAAGTGCGTTGTATCGCAGGTGAGCACGTTTAGTCGGGAACGGTGTCCTTCGGGGTGATGCTGCCAACGGTTGGCGCGGAGCGCTTCCCTCGGTACCCACGGAAACGATGTGCTGTACAAGGTTGCAACAGCAATTCCCGTACGCCTGGCGTTTTACTGGACCGTCTTCCTTTCATTTCCACAAGATAAAGCGAAACTAAAGTCACTGTTAATACGTGCACAGGGGGTTGTGTAAGGGGACGTCGTGGTGCTTTAAAAAATAGTTCTGATGCTTTATGTAATGTCACAGTTATCGCTTTTTTTTTTCACCTCAGGTTTGGCACCGAGCAAGTGGTGTCAAACAAGGTGAATATAAATGGTAATGAAGCTTCGGATGAAAAGCGGTTCAGAAAGTATTGCCAGCGACATCAACAGGGGTGTTATGGGAGTGGCGATTGAAGCACGACTAGGTTAGGAGGGAACAAACACAAATAGCAAAAAACAATGTTTTTTTCAACAATAAAACAATATTTATATTTTACGAACGATATTTATTTCTGCATCACAATTATTTATGCACAGTGTGCAAAGAATTTACAAAAATGTTGTCTCATTCTCAAAAACTTTTTGTAGCGGCCCTCGGACGAATGGCACATGTCATTGCTGTGTGATGCAGTAGTTGTAGTGTTCGGAAAGGCGCGCCGAAAGTTCCTCTACTAGGAAAAGCCCCGCACGTGTTTTGGTTGTGCGCATTTGCATTCGTTTCTTGTTGTTAATTTGTTTGCACTTAACTTTTGCTGTGCGTGGAGTTGCGAGGGGCGTTGTATCGTGGGTGAACACGTTTAGTACCGTGCCCAGCGGGCACGATGTCCTACGGCACGATGCTGCCAACGGCTGGAGCGGAGCGCTTTCCTCGGTACCTTCGGGAACGATGTGCTGTACAAGGGTGCAACAGCAACTCCCGTACGTCTGGCATTTCACAGCACCATTTTCCTCTCATTTCTACAGGCAATGCGAAACTATAGTACTGTTAATACGTGCACGGGGGGTTGTGTAAGAGGACGCGGTGGTGCTTCGAAAAAAAATTAGCAGTGGCTTACCTCATCTATGCAAGGATATACGTAGCGTGAACTAAGGTTATTTATTATTCACTTACAAGATACCTGCATCGCCGCGAGGGCATTTTTGTAGGTGTGACATGCAACATGTACAGAAATGAGTGTACAAATACATTTATACAATCATACACTTTTCCGAAAGCGCTTATTCATATTAGTTAAAAAAAACTAACACCACATTTGTTGTGTTGTGCACTACGGAGCGAGGGAGGCCGTGGACACCGCCATCATTTTCGAAATGGCACTGCTTTATTTTCCCGTCTTCACTTGGCCGACTCCTGGCTCGCGGATTGTCTTTAGTTGGCCCACTACACTACATTCCCCCCTGGCTTAAATTGAGCGTTGCAGACTAAACGTTTGAGAGTACACAAGTTAGGGATGAAAAAAAAAACGATTTTCACTCAAAGTCTGTAGCGCAGCGGCTTGAGTCCTCTTGACGCTCTGATGGGGTATCGTGCTCGACTTCCTTGTTCCTGGGTAGTGGTGCCAGGTGTGATGCAGTGTTCTCCAGTTGTGCTTTCCCTCCTTGCCTTTCAATGTTGCCAGCTTGGGATGGGGTGTTCTCTGGAGGTGACACAGCTGCATTCCTTGGGAGCCCGAGATCCTCATATTCGTCATCTGATTCGTGAGACTTGTGTTTACACTGCACTTTCTTGAAGAAGCTCGCATTGCGTGTGATTTCTTTCCCTTGCCTGACTGCGGTGACTTTGGATCCCTGCACCTCAGTGATAACGTATGGGTCAGGGTCAAAGTATGGCGTGAGCTTGTTCTGCCTGGGCTGCTTAGCATAGTGCTGAGTCTCCTTGTTTGAGGTGCGTGTGGCTTGACGTGGCGCCTTTTGTCAGCATATACTTTAGACTTCAGCTTTGCACTGAGGTCGTCTTGGCGCACTTCTTCGTCACAGACTGCAAGTTCTGGTGCTGGTCGTGTTAGGGCTGTCTGCATCTGTCTGCCAAAGAGCAGCTCGTATGGAGGACTTTCGTGTTGTTGCATGTGGATTGCTCTATAGCACATGAGAAAGTCATCGATGGCTTGGACCCAATCTCTTCCTTGGACATGTAGCGCCTTGATTGCTCTAGTTAACGTTCTGACAAAGCGTTCCGCTTCAAACCAATTTGCCTCAGGCCAGAGTGGTGTTTTTTTTTTTTCAATACTGCCAGTCTCGGGCGAGACCATAGCAGGTGGGCATTCATACAATTTCAGCAGGAACAACAGCGATGGGCCTACATTGGCCAACAAGCAAAAACAACAATAAACTGTACAATAAAAGGGGTACCACACACTTTCACTTTACGTGCAGAACCGCTGAGTTGTGCAGCAATCGTCAGTGTTGAGGTTACCCTCAGGGAGCCCTGCGGGGTGTTACATAAGGGGAAGGTAAAACAATGGTATAGACACAACAATGGTGTAGACACAAGAATACAGACAACAATACGGACGTGCAGACATGTAAACAATGTAAGACATAGACATACAAAGTCTTTGCGCACTGTAGACCACCGAAGTTTAGTTACGAAAAGCATCAAATTCCCTCCACCCCCGACATCCAGTTCACGCTTCAAAGCGAACGCGACAGCTCCCTTCCCCCCCCCCCCCTTCCCCCCTTCCTTCTTATTTGATGTCCAAGTGACGAGTAGAAGCAGGAGCTCTCCGCTCACAGGAAGACGACGCACACCGGTCGTCACCCTCAGTTTAGTTCGGCTCCCCCCCTCGACCGAAAGGCCTCAGGTGTGTCCTCCCTATTCCCTATTCTGTGATGTGTAAAGCCATATTCTGCAGCAAAGAGGTTGAAGTCAGTTGAGTTGAAAGGTGGTCCATTATCACTCTTCACTTGGTGAGGGAGTCCTATTTGTGCAAATATTCGGCGCAACACATGAATTGTCGAGCTTGCACTGGTTGACGACACAACTTCCACCATGGGGAAGCGGAATAGTCAATGAGTATGAGTAGGTACTTGCCGTTGGGGAAAGGACCAGCAATCAACGCTCAGATTTCCCAAGGATCCTTTGGAAGTGGGGTTGGTTCCACAGGATCACGCTAAGAGCTTGGCGTTGAGGACTGGCATGGGATGCAATCTCGCACTGTCTGCTCAACTATTTGTCCATGTTGGGAAACCAAATGCATGTGCGGAGCAGTTGCTTGGTTTTTACGATGCCCATGTGTCCCTTGTGGGCAATCTCCACTGCACGACGTTGTAGGCTGGCTGGTAGTAGAAGTTGTCTGCATCGAAGGATGAGTCCGTCTGGTGACAGTGAAAGTTCTGGTTCCAAGTTTTTGTAGAGCTTTAGTGCTGGATCACTCCACAGGGTGTGTCTTCTTGTGCCCTCAGCTTGGATGGCTTCCCTTAGTTGACGGTAGATAGGGTCACCATCAGCTGCTTCGATTACTTCCTGTGTTGTCATTGCTTTTGGAACTGTCGCCTGGGACAGGAACAGGAGATATTCATCTGGCACCTTGTGTGTTCTGTACCCATTCAGAGTGAACTTGAGAGTGTGACGTGACATGTAGTCAGGAGGATTTTCTGTGCCTTTCTGGTGCTGCACAGAGAAGCTATAGAGCTGAATCCTGAGACACAGGCGCTCTATTCTAGCAGAGGGTCGAGCAGAAGGATTAAACAGGATACTGATCAGGGGTTTGTGGTCAGTGTGGAGCACAAAGTGAGTTCCATACAAGTAGATGTTGAAATTCTCAATTCCCCACACAAGAGCTAGGGTTTCTTTTTCGATGTGGGAGTAGTTACGCTCTGCATCTAGTGAGCGTGCGGCTGGCATAGGCCACGATTTGGATGTTTTCACCATCTCCCTGAGCCAGTATGGCGCCTAAGACCTTCTGGGCCAGCATCCACAGTGAGATGGGTTGACTTCTTGCTGTCAAAGTAGGCCAGAGCATGGCTGTCTGTCAAGGCTTTCTTCAACTTGTCAAGAGCCGCTTGGTGCGTGTCAGTCCACTTCCACTCGACGTCCTTCCTCGTGAGGTTGCGAAGAGGCAATGTCATATTGGCAAGGTTGGGTATGAATCTACCGCAGTATGTTATCATGCCCAGGAGACTCCTCACTTCAGATGGGTTGTTTGGTTGTGACATTTCCATCACTGCTTGGACTTTTGCAGGGTCAGGTCTCATGCCTTCTTTTGAGAAGATGTGGCCAAAGAATGTCAACTCAGGCTTGGAGAAGCAGCACTTCTTTGGGTTAAGCGTTAATCCACAGCTGTCAAGGCGTTGCAGCACCAACTTTAGCGATTCATCGTGCTCTTCTTCTGTTTTCCCGTGCACAAGAATGTCATCACTAATGTTGATAACTCCTGGGATGCCTGCAAGGACCTGCCTGATTGTGTTTTGGAAGAGTTCTGCTGCTGCATTGATCCCGAAGTTCAAGCGCTTGTAGCGGTATAGTCCAACAGGCGTTGTGAACGTTGTGATGTGCCTTGCCTCTTCATGTAACACCAGTTGGTGATACCCTTCATTCAGGTCAAGCTTTGAGAAGACTGAGGCACCAGTCAGGCTAGTGACGAGGTCTTCCAATGTTGGAGATGCATGCCGTTCTCTTGTAATGGCCTGGGTGGCCCGACGCATATCTACACATATGCGTACGACACCCGGTGAGTAGGGTTTGGGTACCGCAACAATCGGAGAAACCCATGTGGTGGGGCCAGTTGCCTTCTCAATCACGTCAAGTTTTTCCAGCCGCTCAACCTCTTCTGCGACTGCATCTCGGACACTAAATGGGATGGGTCGCAGATTTGTGCTACTGGTGGAACCGACTTGTCGATATGTAGCTTCACTTCAATGCCTTGAGCTTCCCTAGACCTTCAAACAACCTGGGGTAGGCACTTTGTATGTTCTGAGGAGATGCTACTTTGTACACAATGGATACAAGTCCAAGGGCTTCAGCTGACTTGAAGCATAGTAGGGACTCACTCAGCGTGCTTGTGACCAAGATGGCTTCTTGTAGTTTGATGCCTTTGTATACCATTTGAGCAGTGAACTTGCCTAGTAAGGGGAGCTCAGTCTTCGACCCATAGGCGAACACCTTAGGCACTGGGCCACTCAATGTTGGTTTGTTGGGCATAGCGTCATACGTCTCTTGGCTGATAATATTCACTGTTGCCCCTGTGTCCACGATGAATTCGATGCTGTGATCGTGAGGGACACCTTTACTCTAGGAGCTTTGCTGTTGACGCGTTGTATTGCAAAGGCCTGGTCGTCAGAGTCTGAGCTCTGCTCCAGTATTCTGTGAGCTTGGCCTTGGTGTCGGTTCTTTCCCTTGCAGACTGCAGCGAAATTACCAGGTTTTTGGCAAGCCTGGCAAGTTTTGTTTGCTGCGGAACATGAGGATCGTCCGCGCTCATGGGGCCACGATCCACCACAATTGAAACATGTTTTTGTTCGAATCTGTGGATGTGCCTTGCAGTGGTTTGTACTCTGATGCGGATTTCGAGTGTTTTTCCCGACGCCCGACTTGGTTCACTTCGGCGGGGACTGACGTTTGCATCTCCTTCAGGTGCCTCGATGTTACTTCGTACGTGCGTCCTTGAGTCAGGAGTTGTTCCAGTGTTGCGTCAGTCTGGAGTGCAAACCTTCGGAGCTTTGTGGACGTAGTGCCCAGCACAATCTGAAACTTGATTTCGGAGTCGAGGTCGGTGAAGGAGCAGTACCTTGCTAGGGAGCAGAGGCGTGTGTAGAAATCGTCGATCGTTTCACCCTCTTGTCGAGTTGTTTTTCGAAAGTTGAAGATTTCGTACTCACGATTTATTTTCGGCGTGAAATGATCATGGAGTCGTTTCTTGACCAGCTCGTACTCGTCTGGTTGGCTGGCGTCACCTGAACTGGCGCTACTGCTGGGGGCTGTCGGGCTTCCTGGCACCGCCGGCGTAGACGTACGACGTACGTATCAGCACGACGTACTCGCCATGGTCATGAACATTCTCTAGCCCCTATTTTTGCCCAATCAAATGCTTTCAAATAGTTTTTTCCCTACAACTGTAGAAGATTGGAATTCATTGCCCTCTGACGTTTTTCATTCCAACAGTATTCTTGGTGTCTTGGTGACTTGGAGCGTCACCTTCCTTCTAAAAATTTTGCTGTATTGTATCTTGTATTCTGCAAGTGTATTTTAATGTACCCGCTGACGCTAGGGCCAGTGCATTGGCTCAGCAGTATTGTGAAATGATATATATATATATATATATATATATATATATATATATATATATAACAATGGTTGGCAGTCAAGAAAAACCTCCGAAAGCAAAGGGGAGAAAGAAGGTAGTAGGTCATTTAAATAGATGACGAATTTGGAAAAAAAAGAAAGTGGAGAAAAATTCCCGCCGGGTGGGATCCGAGCCCACGACCTCCAGAATACGCGTCTGTTGCGATGACCACTGCGCTACCGGCGGGGCTGTTTCCCCTGCACTTCCTCGGATATTTATGTTAAGGTATTTTGTTTCCTGTACTTTCGGGGTGCTACCCAGCGCCACTCGAACTACTCGGGGTGAAGGGAGACCTTCTTTTTAACCCCCGGGCCGTGACTCGAGTGTCTACGACATGTTAAGAGTGGTCGAGCGGCGTTGAACCCTTTTAAGCTACCTATGGCACCAAGACTGCCAGAACAGAGGCCCTCGCTATGCATGTAGCGAATCAGAATGGGCGATGGGAAAATGAGGGGCTCGTTGAATTATGACAAAAATAAGGGTTTGCAGTCAACAAAACTTCGGAAAGCAAAGGGAAGAATGTAGTAGGTCATTGAAACAGACCTACTATATATACGTAAGAGCACGAACTGTTTTTTTTTTTGTGGAGTTAATGCCCTGTAGTTCGTACGAAAGCTAGTGTTCTTATACCCCGTTTACAGAGCGGAGGCCTCGGCGTAGCTATTTTGGATGGTGTGACGTACCTCGTCCTTGCCGGCCTTCAAGAACGCGTTTGTCTCCGTGGCATTCAATGGTGGCGGGTGCATGAGCGAGCGCCGGAGCAAATTTATGGGCGAAGCGGGCAATTATTTTCCAGTGTAGCTGTACATGGTCACTTTTGGGACGACTTGATATTGCGTGCCAACCTTCAGAGCCTAAGTAGTCCCGAAAAAAACTCAGGGAAGCATGCACCCACGCGCGTGTGTTGAATGGCGAAGCTATTGTAGTTGAGCATTGGCCGACACACAGTTATGATTCAGTATCCTTGTTTATTTGCATAGTTGCGCTGCTTGTAATCGTCGTCATATGCATCGAAGAGACCGTCGAATTCTTCGAGGCTAGTGGCTGAAGCAAAGTCATCCTCAGCATTGTAGACTTCCATCAGCTCAACTGGCGAAGCTTGTACTAAGTCACGATTTTGTGCAAAAGGCACAATCGACAGTGGCCGCCCTCGACGGGGCTGATTCAGACTCCGAGCTACGTGACACAGCGGCGTGGGGCTCGCGAGCTCTCATGGAGTTTAAGTCAAAACAGCAAAGGAGATTGGATTCAATTTGAGGGCTAGTTCCGGAAAACACTTGAGCTCACGTCCACCGAGAAATGGCTTTCCTCAAGAGCTCCATTTTCCTTCTTTCCCTCTGTCCCTTTCACTTCAATCTTTGTGCAGTGACAGAGTCGCCCGGTATTCAGATCCCTGTAGTACAAATTTCACAAACACTCTGGGCTTCCTTGTCAATACTCCTCGACTGGCTTGCACTTACCTGGCAAAGCACGCTGAACCTTTCCTCGCATGATACTCGAACGCCTTTTTTTGTGTTTAGGACACCATGCTCTAGTTGTACTCGACAACCACTACAATCATTCTATACGGCTGTGTGTCTATATTTGTTAATGAATTTGCTGTTAAGCAAAAAAGTTACTTCGTGGAGCAGTGTACTAAACCCTCGCGCCCGCCCAATCGAACTCGCGGGTTAAAATCCCGGCAGGGCGCTGATTTTTCTTTTTTTCCTGCCTTCTAAGTGGCATGGTTTCACTTCTTGGTTGTACTGTGGAACTGCCATATCAAACTTCAATGCATCGTCATAGTCATAGGCACGATTTGTTATTTGTTCAGTTTTAAACTCGTGCTTTGTATAATAAAAGGGCAATTGTACTTTGGAGAGGACGAAATACCGATATTTTGCAATATCGTATGTCTTATAAAGAGTAAACAGTTTCATCCCATCCACTTAAACAAGATACAGGTAGGCTTGGGGGATGGGGGAATATAGGGCAGCGGCTGGCAACCAAACAATCAAGCGTATCGCAACGGTCAGCACTCAGCACAGTAAAAATGAACGAACAGCCTTCATATAGAGAAAAGGGGCTCCAGGACACCAAGAGAAATAGCTAGGATGGAATAATTGTTTTGTGCAATCATGCACAGTCCAACAAAGAGGCAGGCGCGCACCGTCCCAAACCGGCACTACTCTTCCGAACACCCACTCGTAATATGTTACAGGGTACTTGTCTAGTAGTTGATAAACGCGGGGTCGCGTAGGAGCTTCCTGGAAAGCAAGGGGTAGGGAGGGGGAGATAGAATGCACGACGCACTCTAAAAAAATCCCTGTGCCATACCGTGAAGCCCTTTGGCTGCTTTTCTTTACGGTTATAATGTTCAGACCGATCACAATAACGAAACGGAATACCGGCAACTGCCTGTGTACGCGCGTGCAATGGCGCCACCACCACACGCCCAAGCTCGACACTGGCGCGAACAAGCTTCCAATTAAGCAATATATTGTCACGCAGCCAAAGACGACGCAGTTGTCTTCAAGGAAAAGTAGTTTATTGAAGCGAACTTGTGCTCCCCCTAACAACTCAAAGAATACACAGGCGGCGAAGGAGCAGTCAGAAAGTGACTTGCGCAGGCGAGCGGGCGGTGAGGTCGAATGCCGCGGCATCTGCTCTGCGGGAATTTATCACTCGGCCCTAAGGGTTCTCGAATAGTCGAATTGTATCCAGAACACTGTAGATCATCGAAGATTAATTCTAGGCTGTTTACGTTAGTAGTATCGTAACGCTCTTCCTATCATATCGAGAATAGATAACACATGCGGCCAGAAAGAAGCGGAACCGGGCGCCTCCTTGGCACACAGACAACACCGATAACACACCGGCGCAGCCTGGCGGCAAAAGCAAAACACAAATAACCAAACCCAATGCATGGTTTGGCTGGCCCTATAAACCAACGTTCTGTTCGGCAACGCATGTATACGCGCTCACTGAACAAATTTCTGAGGCATTTCCTTAGTCATTAGCTCACTATTTTAAACTTCGTTACTAGGAAGGCATGTCTTCGCCGCGAACGCGTGGTGACAGGGTCGTTTACTTTTCACGCGTTATCTTTCGGCTTGGTGTGGAAGCGTAAACGTGCCGCCACATTCCATCCAATCAAGCTTATTCTGCCGTGAGCGGAGTGCACGGTTCAGCATCAAAATGATAAAAACGGCCCACACCGAACGCATAATGTCAGACGGACCCGTCCTAGAGCAATGATTCGGCACAGAAAATATTGCACTAGCAGACGACGCCCGCAACCGGATGTTCTTGCGGACGTTACCAAGAAACGAGACCATTATGGGCAGTCACGTTCGCGCTGTGCGAGGAGGGTGGACGAAACGAGGGAGAATTCCCGAGCGGGAGAAAATGCGATGTTTCGATTTGGCAATAACTCACTAATACTCATTGCTTCAACAAACTCTTAAAGAAAGGTATTATTAGAACATTTATTTACCCAAAATGCGAAACACACCGTATCGGCAAAAACCTCTTTCGGGCCCCCTTAACAGACTACTATTGAAAAATAAAACAACAAATTTTCAAAGAATTCTTCAAAAGAAGTACACAAGCGCTAATGTTTTCCCATCTACTAAAACTAACGCTTGAATATAAACCCAGAATTGATCTCTAAAGGTGGTGCTGTACTGTTAGGCAGCTTTTGTAGAAAGAACGCTCTAACCTTTGAGGCTGTACACAGCTGGATTTAATATGCATTCGTGATATATGGTAGTTTCATTGCGGTTGTAATAAACAATCATGAAATAAGTTCCCTTTCAAGATAAATGGTCAATTTTTTGACACATACGGAATGCGACCATCGTCAGAATCTGAAATGTTCTGCTGAGTCGTCGCCTTGTACAAGTGCATATGAGTATTCACATCTTTTCCTGTTTGGCTTTCGCGTCAACACCCAAATGCAGGCTTAAGCATGCTCCAATATTTTCTATGACTCTCTGATATCCCGAATAATTCTTAAGTAATATCGGAGTCAAGCAAAGTTTCTCGATCATGATATGCGGTGGTCAACTGATTTCATTTGTTGGTAAACTATTGGTGCACGGTTGTCGAAAAGGTTCATTCGAAATCAATTGTCAACAAGTAGTCAATGTGCGCAAAAGGGTGAAGAACAAGGCAGTAATAATTCAGGCCTTTTCATATTCATCTACTCCGGTGACAGCGCGCGGAAAAAGATTCAGGCGACTGCCAGAGCAAGTGCTGTAAATAACTGTTACAAAAATTGTGGAAGCAGAGTGCGCGTAGAAGTTTGTGGTAAAAATATGAACATCTACATAAACGGCGAGCTAAACTCTAAACAGAAAATCCAGGCATTTTTAACGAACCCTATCTCTAGAAAGACCGAAGTCATCAGAGGAGGCTGCAGTACAAAAGCTGCCGCTGGAGCGTCTAGTTCCCGTCCCCAGGTTCGTCGTGGCGTCTCTCTGCGGTACAGCCGCGCCCGGCAGAGACGTTTCAAATCTGGAAGAAGAGAATATAAATAGAATGTCATAATTGAATGGCGTCCTGCGAATGTGTGGAATAGAATTTACGAGTAGAATATAGAGCGCCCAACTTAGGAGCAAAATAATGGAAGCAGTGTGGGCTAGATATATCATAATCATCGTCGTATTTGTGTCCACTGCACATTGACGGCTTCTCCAAAAAACTACCAACCGCTGCTATGCTGGCCCCGTGAGTCAATCGTTTGCGACAAACGTTTCTCACGTGATTGCTCAGTCAAGTTATCAATCTTGCAGTGTCATATCTCGGTAGTCAATGCATTAGCTTGGTGAGCAAGCGGGTCTCAGTTCCTTCTGTTACATGCCAAATTCAGATCCATTTTTTTTAATTTCAGCTGAGTCGTTTTCTAAAGTAGTTTGCTGCCACATAGAAAGCGATCGTTTTGCTACCCAAAGAATATTTCTACCCTTCTTTCTTTGACTCGGTCGGCCCACCCTAACTTTCTTTACAGCTGTTTCGTATGTCCCCAAGTTTTCTGAACAAATAAACAACAGAATAAATAAGTGTACACGTAAAGTAGAACCGCGTTGATACGTTTAAAGAAAACGCGAGAGATAAACGAATCCGGGAGAACGTACTATACAGTAAGAAACGCACTATTGGGAATTTTTAGTGTTCACAATTGTGAGCGTAGTAACCGAAAAATTGTATGAACCGAGAACATATCGAGGGGGTTGCTACTGTATACATTCAGACCGCCTGTGTACGAATCGTGTGAGAAGTACGATTATTGTTCGTTATACACGTCACTTCTCTATATGCGTCTCCTGCAAGCTCTTCTTCACTGCTCACCGGCCTGATCATTTACGGTGTCGGTTTTCTCTATGATGGCTCCCACGATGTCAGGTCAGAGCAAACCATACCTGGTCCACACAGTACCACACAGCAGCCTAGCGTGTTTTGAAATTAGATATTATGGAACGTCCACCGCGGTCAGTAAACTTCTCATCTTTCCCCAAATTCATGGTCCTCGAATTTCCGTCGTGACCTTGGGGTACTTCTCCAATGAACTTCTACCCGCTGCGTCTGATCGGTGACTAAGGTGTAGACAGAATTACAGATATACAGTACACACCGCTGTTAAAATCAGTTTCGATGTTTCGAAATCATCTCCTAAACATGAAAAGTTCCCGAGGAATTTGGAACATGATACGTCTGTCCCAGAAGGTCTTCCCCAGCTAGTCTCGGTCCCGCACGAAAATTGTTGGCGCTGGTTACACTGCCTTTGTTCCCGATGCTGATGTAACTACATTTTATCGAACTAACTTGTTCGTATAGTTTTAGCAATTCCTAGTAACATTTTCGCCCTGCGCACTTACCGTGTAGTTGCCTACACATCGGGCAGTGTGGTCTCCTCTATTGTGTCCTGGCAACTTGAGCACCAGGAACCGCTCCTCCCAGGCAGAGCAGCGATACAAACGGCGGAAAGGAGCCACGAGATGGGAATGAGGCCCTGCGTGTGCAGTTGTGATGTAAGTAATTACTGCCAGATGCTTTAACAGCTCCTCAAACTATCCTAAACACTCATACTCGCCAAACAAAGAATTGGCCCCATACCTACTGTCTCAGCGTAGGTAGATCACGTCCTCGAACACGATATTTCCCTCACCACAGCCACAGTAAATTGTGTTGCGCTCTCACCTCCCAGCCGTCATGGTCTTGTTTTCCTCTCGGCTTCTCTCGTAATGAATTCAAACAGAGCTTTTATTCAATATAAGTGCTGATTTTTCCCGTGTTACACACTGCTTCTCTGCCATTTGGTGCGATAGCGCGCATTTTTTTCTTCATACTTTGTTTCCTGTTTTGCTTGGAAAAACATGAGCGGGATATCTCTTCTTTTCGCGCTTGCTTTTATCTCCCAGGAGCTTGAGCTTTTCTGCGCCTTTTTCTAACGCGTTGTCTTTTCGCCTGCAATTGTAAAATTGAACCTAACGTACATTTTTATCTACAAGAACACGAGTACTAATGCTTACTTTTTACAAGTTTGCTAGTTCCTTTATTTTGCATCCAAAATTCATGGAGGAGATCGAAAAAAGCTGGGAAAAAAGAGGAAAAAAAGAAAAAAAACAGCTTGACTAGTTTCCTACTCCGGAGAAAAAATTCAGAAAAATCCATTCAGAAAGAATCCTCGTGTGACTTACTGCAGCAGTTTTAATAGCTTAGAAAGCTTCTGTCTTTTTGACGAATTCTTTGAACTTTTGGACGGAAGGCTGCATCAATGGACCGACGTATGGACGGGGAAAGGCTGGCGGACGGACGGACAGACAGACAGACAGACAGGGCAAAGTTCGCTCCTTTGCGTAGCCCAAGAAAGAGTATCGTCTTTAAAACTGAACATCACCTTGCTGCACTGTGTGTTGTGAAGCACAACACAAAAGACACGCTTGCTGTACAAAACTGAATGACCGACTGACTCACTGACTCAACAACGCCCAGCGAAAACTTCTAGATCTAGACACTTCAAAGCTCCTGGCTACATTTGCAACATGGCTAAGAGGCTCACTAAGGGAGGGCTTTTTGAAATTGTACTCCTAACCGAGGGAAAGGGGGAAATTCTGTTTTCCTAAATTAGTGATTATCTCCTTCGCCCGTTCACATTTTCAAGCACATTTTCATAAACGTACAGCTTTGAGCTGCCGATATGCATGAAGACGGCACCTTATAAAAAATGAGCTGCGTGATGATGCTCGCAGCCATGGAAAAAGCGGTGCAGAGGCCCAGCCCCGAGCAGCGCAGCACGGTCGGGTAGACCTCGGCCGTGTACAGCGTGTTGATGAAGCTGGATGCGTTCACGCCGATGTTCGCCAGTTGAAGCGCTGCCATGCTCGAGATCACGTCCTCTGCGTTCAAGCACTAAATGAACCGCTTTGCACTCTAGGCAGAGAAATTGTAATATGGGACTCCACAATACAAACACATTTTTGAAACTTTATTCATTAATGTGTTTCCTAATACCCTAAAAAACTTAATTCATTTTTCATACTTCTCTTGAGCTATAATTGCCAAATTCAGGAATTGGTGAGAAGATGCCAACAAAACCAAGTTTCGTCACCATGAACAACATTTCTTTGTTTATTTCTTTAAAGTGTTCATGGTCGATTGACTCAAAAACGTAAAGCAAGAAAAATGTACGGTAATGAGTTTTTGTCTGTAGTGGCATGTGGGCAGAGGTACGCATGCATTTTCTGATTACCCCCGTAATCACCATCATCACACTTTGCAACGTTCTCTTCGCCTTTCGATTACTCTGACTGGCACTCCTAACCAATGGCCCTAGTTAACCCTCCATGCACGTTATTAGCGAGAACACGCTCTTGTACTCATTGTTACTCCAGTGATTACCATGCCCAAATGTCCCCTGTATTATTGAGTATGTCTCCAACACACGTTCTTAAGTCAAAAACCACAACCACTTTCATAGTTTCTGCTTTAGTAAGCTAGAATAATCAAGCTGGGTCGTCCAGGTGCTTAGTGCTCCTCTCGCCTCCCGGAGGACACTGTCTCGAATCACACCAAGCGCAAACTTTACGGAATTCTTTCCTTTCAACTGAATGGATGAGTTACTTGTTTATACGTGCTTCTTCTACAAATGTGCCGGCAGTTCGGGCACGCATTGCCCTGCTTTTTATCCCTCCAGCAGTGTGCCATTATGTGTTTCATCCATGGGCGATGTTTTTTGTGCCATGAACGACAGTTAAATGAGGTTTTCGAAGTACATGTGAAGACCAGCAATTAAGTTCTTCGTTCATGTTATCAAAAGGCATTGGACATTGTGCAACGCTTCGGTATATGAGAGCTTGGGACTAAGGTTTTGCGGCATGGCGGAGTTTGAGTATTTCCCTTTGGAGAAGTCGTCGCCGAACGCTATGAGGACACTGTTGTGCGTGCTAAGATGATACAGGCAGTTTTTTATAGGTTGCGATCTAATGGTGACACCTCTAGAAGCCTCGCAGTGACGTCTATAAGGCGTGTTTTATATTAGCATCCCCCAAAATGTCAAATAATGGAATGGGGGCTTTCAAGCTGATAGCGACGGCAATACAAGCGCCATCGTACTGTCTTCCTAGCTGTAGACGGAACTGACATTCTGTATTAAACCTATTCAACGGACGGAAATAGAAGGTAGAAAATATTTTTCGCTTCAGTAGTTCTCCACCCCCACCACTTCAACCACCAAAGCGAGATTGAGGCTCATATTCGCTTGATCTAGGAGTTCTGGATATCTACCTTTCTGATCAAAAAAAATAACTGATAAAGTGTATTTACATGCTTCATTTTCTAACTCACTTCGTCAGTAACGTTTTGGTTTGCTCATGGGATGGTGTATAGTACCTTGATGTACCCGCCGCTTTGCAGCGACGAGCTGTAATGCGGAGACCACCTGCGGTGAGAAGGAATCCGGCTCGAAGAGGACCCACGAGACCGGTCTGCCCAATCAGATGCCATGTACCGGTCATCTGGGATGGGTAAGGCGGGAGCACAAGACTCTCGGGAAAAAAAAGATACGCTCACCTGAATGGAAATGGGTGGAAACCTCAGCCAACGTCATGGTTGGTTGTTTGGGGTGCGGGGGTCAAAATCGTGGAGGTGGGGGCTGCCCGAAGCGCCAGCACTACCCACCGGAGTCCCACCTGCCGAATCGCAGGGACAGGGCGAACCCATCGTCTCCTACTCGAGACACGCAAGATGGAACGCGCTCCCTGTACGGCTGCGCAAAGGGCGACTAGCAGTTGAGGACTGGCCTCCAGCAGAGTTCCCAGTGCGCGCGCAGTACCCGAGTAGCCTGACGCGTCCACGGGGGCGTAGTGTGCAATACAGCTAACCACCCATCCGTAGTGTTCAGGGCCGGGAAACTACTCGCGAACTCTGTCATATCAGACGAGCAACTGGTCTAGAGTGACATTCCCCCGAACGGAGGCCTCCGGCCGATTGCTCACCGGGGTCCCGGATGAGGTAGTGGTCAGCTCTGACACAGTTTGTGCATGAGCCGCTAGGTGGGTAGGTCGAGTCTGTGGCCACCCCGGCTAGGCCGAAGTGGTTGACAAATCCGGGATTACCCGCACCCCGGGTGTGTGGTGGTTGGGCGCCGGGCTAAGTTGGCCCGGCGCTCCTGAAACTTTGAAAACCCTCACGTGAGAGTTTTTCACTGCTGTGTGGCAAATACACTCGCAGAGAATCTACCGGTGGTCTGCCTTCATCATACCGCACTGCCCTGTCGAATTATAGCTTATATCACTGGCTCTTACATTTTGAAGTAATTATTTACTATGTTCAGCATGATGGCCGTAAAACTGAATGTAGTAATACAAGATATAATATTCCAGTGTGAGTGTACAAGATCGTCACAGCATTGTTGTGAGTAGGAGAGTTGGTATTGGCAACCAAACGAAATGTTGACATCACAAAATTATTAAAAATTGCTAACGAATTCCGTGACATATGAAAAGCGTTGCAAAGTAGTAATGCTCTTTACCCGTCCCCGTACCTGGCATATTCTCGTCGTAAAATAAGGACATTCAACGAGGGATCCAGTTTCACTATCAGTATAGTGGATGGGCTTTCTGGACGAGCCTGGATGTGTAATTTCTATGAACACGGTGTCAATTCTTCTGTGTGGTTTGCTAGGCCCTGCATCCTATCCGGGGCAATCGGCATTAAATCGCAAGTTTTTGCTTGCATTTTCGCGAAAAATGAGACGGCGGGGTACGGGGCACTATAGCAACTGCGATTTATTTCCCGTTTACAGTGAATATGGAGCTATGAAAAACATCATGTGAAGCCGCACATAAAAGTCGAAGGATTTAGGTAAGAGCATTTTACGTTGAAATTGTGTTTAAAATCAAGAATATACTTAGCCAAATTTAAATTAAGGTACCGAATTATGTATTGTCCACGTCACCACCAAATGCATATAGGACCAAGCACTGTTGATAATCTTCCGTAACTTATACCATATGAATTAGCTTAATTGAATTTTAAAAATGTCGCCCACACACTCCTTACAGGTGGCTAACCAGTGGAGCTGAAACGTCCGGCCGGTGTTTTCTCGCGCCTTACTTTTTATGATTCTGTATAGTTTCTTTAATTACGCATTGATAGGGTTGATAGTAATTTCCTTTGTGCCCATTCCTTCTCGTGGCGTTGCTGATCACAAGCTGCCCACTTCTCGGAAGTACGTATGACGCGTGGCCTACCAATTTCGAAGCAACGTGTGGCCGGTGTTCGCCATTCCACGTTGCGCTAACTCCGTAAGTACCGCCTCCGCGCTTGCCCGCCATTGTCGCTATATCTGTGCTTCACGCTCTGCTACGGCCGAGATAACTGGCCACAACAAACTCTCCACTTACTTCAAACATCTGCCCAACGTTTTTTTTTTTTTGTACGCATTTTTGTTTGGTTGCGCTGATGATTTTTTCCTCCGTACCCAGGACCGACATATCTTCGTTTCGCTAGAAAAGCAACGCTTCGTTTTAAAAAACGTTGACCCGTGGCGCTCACCATCGCTGATTGTGGCTGCCGCGACCGAAGCAACAGCGGCGCAGCCCAGCGCCCCCGCTTGCGCATTGCGGCGGCCGATCCTCCTGCGGAGACGATGGCGGCCAGCTGCGCCGGTATTGTCAAGGCCGCACCCAGTGCGAGCATGGCGGCCGGGTAAAGCCGAGGCTGTGGATCCTGAGAGAGCCCGCTTGAGAGCCGAACATCTCCGATCGTCCTGCACGTTCGACACAAATGGGCATCAGTAACCGCGTTGGTGGTGTTTCTGGCCGGGCCTTGGTGTTTCTGGCCGGCTACTATAAGGCGGTGTGGGAAGTGTTTGTATTTGGGTCTGTGGCGCGACACAGTTCACGCCGAACGAAATGAGCCACACCTAGATCCCTTACTTACAATGTACGCATTTACAAACAGAATTCTTTTGATGCCAATGTGCCACCCATAACATTTGTATTTTCGCTGAAAGAGATGTCGTCTGGATCAATAACAATAAACTTTCTGCTGTTTTTTTAGTAGAATGCGCACAATATCCCTGTTTTTTTCTGCCTCACCATGTTTCCTAGTTTCCTTCTCGTAAAAGAAATTAGGAGGCACAAGCGTATGCTGATTTGGAGTCTGTAAGCGTCGTGGCTTTCGAACCTTAACTGTGCCTGCCTCCGATGTCCGCCACAAGGATGAAGACACTAAACGGGACAGCTGACATTACCACGATAAATGTCCTTCCTTTATCACATCCAAACAAACCTTGTGACTTAACGCGATGGTGGGCCACTTGCTGAGTGCGCGCTCAGGTTACCTGAATACCTCCGAGAACACGACAGTAAAGTTCAATGCTGGATATCAACCCACCAGGTTCCTGGAAATGGTCCACATTGTGTCACTGTCTTACGTGAGTGCGTTGGTGGGAAGGCGTGCATGGGTGTATATATATGCATAGAAGGTGTCTTCCGTCGACGACTGCTCATCCCCATGTACCTTCAGCTTCGCATCGTCTTGCTCATTGTTCTCCTTTTCTTCGACTGGACGAGTGGCTGTGCACATGAGGGAGGGGCCTAGTTTGACTCGCCATTAGTCTACGGATGTTTCGTGCATTACCTTCAGTGAAAAATTGTATCACGTGTGGTGCTGCACACAGTGGTTGTGATCTGGTGGTACATCCAACCGGATGCCACTCTTTCTGAGTGCATTTTCTCAAGGGGTCATGTGGCGGGTCACAAAACAGGAAATGCTTCGAATCCACCTAAGACGAAGGAGCCGTACGTTTAGAACTGGTTACGGGATGATCTGGCAACCATCATTATTACTATTATTATAATCACTATCCGCTGCAGCAGCAGCAGCAGCACCTGCTTTAGCCCACTACAGGAAGACGCCTCTCCCACTGACCTATAACCGCTCCTGTCCTGCGTATTTGTAGTTAATTCTTTCAGACTTTAAAATTACTTAATTCGTCCCTCCACCGAATTAATGCACTTCCCCTCCCCGTGGCTCTATCTCACACAGTCACCGATTGGGATTTGGTCACGTAACATGTACCCGCTCAAGCATATTTCTTTTTCCAATTTTCACCAAAATGTCGTCTACCCGACTTCGTTCCCGTTCCTAAATCACTCACTTCTTCTTTGTAATCGTTAATTCTAACATATTTCGCTTAATGGCTCGCTCAGCTGACCAAGGTTTTTTAGAAATGTGCAGTACAGGCCCCAAGTTCGGGCACGACATACCATCACTGGTATTACTAATAGGTTGCGTACTATTCCTTTTTGTGTTACGGGCAGCCTAACATTTATCCTTTAAGACTGCCTGTAGAAAGTCCCTCAGCACCATAACCACTTTTCGCCGTATTTGAGCCTCGTGATTGGGATCAGCACTGATTGCTACATGTCCAAGGTAATTTAATTCATCAACTTGTACACGAATTTCTTTACCTGAAGTAAATATGGCGCTGCCTTCGCGTCTATCGAGATTGAAGGTTTGTAGGTTACAACCAGCCCGAGGCCTATGGAGAGAAATTATTTTCACCCGAAAAGGGCTACGACAAGAAACAGGTTGCACAGGGGAATTCGGACGCGTGTTTCCTATCTATGGAGATAACTTGAACTCCAAGAATCTAATGAGATCACAAGGAATAGGACCTGAGGAAGTTCAAGACTACAATAAGGCATGTTCCCACCTCCTATCTTGCCGATTCGGCCCCTAAATAGCGGAAACAAACATTTTATTAACAGGAAGGAGGCAGTGTACTGAACACCGAGCCACAAAAAAATTTACGCATTGAAGGAGCTAATCCAGTCACCCGAGTAATCGGTCACAAGGCGCCTTCCAACATCATATCCCACCATATGTTTCGACCCGCTAGTTGCTCTAAGCGAGTGTAACATCCTCTGCTCAGACTGGCAGTATATACTTGAATCACCTGACACCTCACGGAAATAGGCTGCCAGTATCTGTATCCAAAATGCACCCTCTTAGGACTGACAGTTAAGCAAATGAAGGATTTCCTCTCCCAACCCCTACAAAGACAGCATGCCATTCGTGTCGACAACTTGGGTGTTGTTGGTCATCCATACACGCCACAAAGAGAAACTCGCCAATGGTCGCAACCTCAAGAAGCATCTTCTCTGAAAATGCGCTTTCGAACTGCACGAACTACTACTCTAGGCGCTTACCCTGACTTATTGTAAGTGGCCCGCTTGTTCGAGCTGCAGGGCACAAGTTATCCCTAGCTCGTACTTGATGTACTCCGCGATGCCGCGCTGTCAATGTACTAATAAATTCTGAACACTTTGCACCATGCGTAAATGTTTTTTTTTTTTTTTGGTGCCGGACAAGAGATCAAAAGTCTCAAATCAGTTCCCTACTGCTGCCATAGTAAACCAACTAAGAAACATGGCGATAATATCGGTGTGCACGCATCATAACGTGGAAAAGTGAGGCTTACCAGATATAGTACAGGATGACGCTGTTTCTGCCGCTTCCACGAAGAAAGAGCTTTTCGCTGCACCCTCGGTGTGGGATAACGTGCGATTTATCCTGCAGTCCAACGAATATCGAGCATCAATGATTCTGTGTAAACATTAAAATCAAGCAGTCACTCAATCATCAAACAGGCGTATAATTAGATTCAATTATTTTTCGCATGTCAGCCAAATTAACAAATAAACACTGGTTTAATAATTAGGTTCATGAACTTGCACTTATTTCCTGAAATATCCGGTAGCAATGGCTGCCTTTTTTTTCGGAATACTACCAGCAGAAGGCGCACGCTAAAGCAATTTGCATAAGTGTCCTGTGTTCGCTTATATGCACTGTTGCTGTTACTGTTACTGTTACGGTCCTTCACGAGAACGAAACCTTAAGATCATTGCGCTTTGGATTGCATCCAATCGACAATATAAGGTACCGCATTACGAAAATCGCCATCAGGACACAGAAAAATATTGTTTTGTACGCCCATAAAAGCGGTGAAGCTGTGGCATGTATTCAGAGCGCCTTTTCTGCGACAGTTGTCTGTGAACTACCCCTAGAAACGACCCGCCATGGTGGCTCAGTGGCTAAGGTGATGTGCTGCGGATGCCGAGGACCCGGGTTGGATCGCGGCCGCGGAATCCGCTTTTCTTAAGGAGGCGCATTAAAAATGGCCGTGTGTCGAGAATTATGCGCACGTTGAAGATCCTCAGGTGGTCGAAACTAATCCCGAACGCTTTGTTACTTCGCGCCGCTTTCCTCGGGTGTAGCTCGGGCGTCAAACCCCACAATCAGTTAACCTCTAGCAGCGAGACACTCGTTGACGCAAAGCGCAAATAATTATGCTCCTATATCATATTATCCGCTGCAAAAGCGATGGAATCTCTTGGATGTGCGTGCATAGTCTTCATGACAGGGGGTTACGGTTGAACGTGCTGTATCGCGCTGTTTGCTTTAGAATGATTCCTTGGTGCCATAGCTGAACATTCCGTTGGGCGGAACGCCATGGGAAGGCGTCGTTTGATTATATACCAGAACGCGGGGGCGCTTTCAATTGAGAACATAAAGCCGTTTTCAGTTGAGCGTACGCCATCGACTGCTTCTATTTTGCTACAGGCAACGCCACCTAACCATGCACGGAGCAGTTACCCACCCCTAACACGTAACATATCCAGCTGAGAACAAAAGGTGCGTACGCTGGTGTCGCTACGTTGATACGCTTGAAGCACTCAAATAGGGGTTTCGAAAGAAATGCATCGGCAGTCTAGCTTCTCTCGATAACTACCATTGTATGTAAACGTATTGTACAGTAGTTCATTTTTGAGAAACAAGAAGGACAGTGTAATGCTACAATGCTATGCTGCACGCCCACTAATGCTTTAGTAGAAGGGCACGAAATTTACTCCATCTATACTGTAGATTCCACCCCCCCCCCCCTCCGCTCGAGCTCGTAGCACTATGCGTACACTCGACTGCCCTTGGCTCTGTCCTGGAACTCTTTAAAGAAGCTGCGAAAGAGTAGAAGCGTGCCTGATATCTAGCGTCTTATGGGAGGACTGAGGTACGCCGTTAAAATGACGAGCATAACAAAATATGTGGGTATTAATGCTATAATAATTGGAGGTTTAGTGTCAGCAGAAACGGCTGCAAGCTCTTACCACCACATTTACTGACGCAGCGAAAATCACACTGCCCTCTCACAACCGTGATTGGCGCATTTATTTACAAACACAGTAAACTTGGCCGAAGTTTGAATAAATAAATGCTGGTGCAGACCTAGAACTGTCACAGAAACCCATTGGAGTATCGACCGACACTCACCACAAAATGCTACTCCGTCATTTTCACAAAGTTGGGATGTTGTCACACATCAGGTGAACAAAATTAACAAAACACACAAAAGACGTTCATACTGTTCCGGTCAAGGGCACCCTCGGAGAGGGGAATGCTCAACCCCCCCCCCCCCCCGAGAGCAATCAAACAAAGAACAAAGAAACGAAAATTTGAAGTGCACGCAAGGAACGCACCAGTGAACTGAACGCCGCGCCTAAACACCTAGGTCATCATGGCCAAGTATGGTAGAGCACTTGTCATCCAATCAGAGAACGCCGCGCAAGAGACAAGTGTCGTGAAGACCAAATATGGACACGAACATGCAAGGAGCCAATCAGAGTGTGCCGCGACCAAGCCAGAGGGGCTAAAAGCGGGGCGCACAAGGAGGAAGGAGGAGGCAAGAAACTAGGAGGCGGAAGGAGCACGTGAGCTTGAAGCAACGAGCCAGGGGTACACGGCCAGCCCCCCGACCATGCCATCCGAGACTGGGCAGGAATGGGACGACCTCGCATCGGCTGCTGCGTCCTAGATGCTCCACCAGCCTGTGATTTGGTGGCGCCACCGACATCGGTCGGGAAGCACCTGTTCCGCGTCCACGCTCCGCCGACCGTCGCTTCGACGGCCCCGAAGGGCTACGTTCGTGCCGAGACCTACCTGGAACCTCCACCGGCAGCAGCTACCAGGGAGCAGCCACCGAGGAAACGTCAGGACGCGCGGGGCCCACGCCGTCAAAGGGACAACCGCGCGCATCGAACATAAGAAGCCCCCACCCAACCTGTGTCGCTGCTGTGGACCCCGGTGCACACCGGCATAGGCGGTAATGAGGCGGCCCATAATCAAGCTCGAGCACTGACCAACCGATCAGGCCTCTCTCTTCCGCCTAACATCGGTGTCCCAACGCCTGCTCGATATGCACTTCAACATATCGAGAATTCAGGTTCAGGTCAAATCAGGTCAGGTTTTATTGAAAAATATTTGCACACGGGAAGAAGAACAATGGCAATTATTATTAAAGAAGGGTGTCCCAGAGTTTACAGAGTCTACAAGTCGCCCAGCACTACCCAATCCTCTGCAGGCACTATCCCCCATCGCACCCGCCGCTAAAACACGCCTCTACCAAAATGTGGCGCATACTACAAACTGACTGCTTCCCCCACAGAACCATGCTCCCACACACGTACCCACACAAGTTTCCAACACCACACTGCCCTCGTTGCTACCAACGTGATACCCACTTTCACTCGCTCTGTGAATGTCCACATGACCAATTTCCCTGCTACCCTAATCCCCACCACAGGTAACAGGCCTTTTGGAGCTCGGACCTGACGGTTCAAGAACCTCTCACCGCACGGGCCCTTGTGGTCGCCCACGCCATATGGGTTTCGGCCATCCCCTCCCCCATAAATCCCAGTTGTAAAATAAAGTTGTTCTCTCTCTCTCTGTATCTCGAACACCGGAATCAACAGGAGACGACGGATACCACCGCGTCGCGGCCACGCAACGGGTGCGACACGTCAGCGCCGACGACCGGGGTAGGCCAGTCCATTAGGGACACGTCTTAAGACACAACCAGAGAGTAGTTGCGGTAGAGACCACACTTAGGGCAGTGCTTTATGTTACTGATGAGTGTATTTGAAAGAATTGTGTAGAAACTTTACTGTGGAGACCATTTGAGTTTTAGTGTGGATTGTATATTGAGACATTTAGTTAGGGGTCGGATTGTTTATTCATTGAATGAAGGTGATTACTTGAGTGGTTTCCTTTAGAGTCTTTTTTATCGTGTATAAATGTGTTCTGTTATACTCGTCAACAGCTTTTCTGCGTGGATCTCTCTGAGCTGGTCAAGACATGCCACCATCCATCAGGTAACACATACTACCGAAGAAAAAAAAACTGTATGACGCAAACGTAAAGACTGCATTTTACGTTAATGCAATGACAAGGAGAGGGTGCTAGCGGCGTACTATACGCAATTTTTATTACGCCAGTGCGTGCTCTAAAAGCCAGGTAATACGGGTTGCCCACCAATTAAAATCATTACTTGGACACGTGCACGTTTCGAGTGCCTTGGCCCCGGCTAACCCAAGGCCACCTGTATTAGCCCACTGTTATGGTGCATTGGGCCTTTTCCCGCTAGTCCCAAAATCACGACTGTATGCCATTATCCTCAAGGGAATATAATGAATTGATCTCGGTCGGCATTCAAGATTCCTAAGCTTATAAAATTGTCCGCAGGCCCCAACTGCGATGCCCCTTATACCTCCCGCTTTTAAGCGTTACGTCACTAATGGGACAAATGGGAATGTGAGTTTCAATTACACCGGTTACGGATACTAGGTCATTTTGCAAAGCTGATATTCGCGATGTCCAGGACACCCCAGCGATCTGCTGCACTCACCTGCTCCAACTCGCGGCGGGTGCGCTTCCATCGCTGTCGCAGTTCCATCAAATTCTCGTCGTTGAGCGTGGCGGCGCGGATGAGGACCGCCTCAACGTCCTCCAACCTGCCCCTCGCAACAAGCCAGTCGGGGGATTCCACAACGCTCCTGCACCACGAGACACCGAAAGGACGTTTTCATTTGCGCAAAGTAGTGCAAGGTGATCTACTTTTATTGTGGACTATAAAAAAAAAAAGAATTTTATACAAGCTGTTTGCCACAGGTTGACTGCGCAGACGGCTGATTCCACTAGAGAAACAGCATGCGTGTACACACGCACTCTTTCGTTTCCTCTGATATTCTTATACGTTCTGCGCAATCCAGTGAGTGGCCCAAAAGTGCCATTCGTTTTCCTGTAGCGTGCGTAGTTCGCAAGAAAAGAAATGGCAAAAATGGCACAGGTGACGCGCGGTTCCGCGGCGACTGCAGTTTTTTTCCAATTTGCGGCTTCGAGCACGGCAAGGTGTACTAGCTAAGAGTAAAATTTTTTTGGAAACAAAAACTACACCGAAATGAACTGTGAACAAGAAACTCTAAACATCGTGAAATTGGACCGGACGCTAAATGGTCTCTCACTTCGACACCCCATATCTCCGTATATGCTGCAATGACCAACTTGTAAGTGATAGGTGATGTCGACCGGATATTTCTTCACATACCTGTATAATATCATTTGTCTAGAAGGTTATAAGTGTCCGCACAAAAAAGATTGCTGTGCTTTTAAGAAAACCCATAATTTGAAAAATAAACAAAAAACCCGCTCTCCCTTTTCTTCAAAATTGCGAAAAAGGGACTCCTCAAGGCGGCAAACAACACTGTTAAAAATATATATCCCCTTATTTTGCTGTATAAGTTATAAGCGGCTGAACTTATGCATTCGTAGCGCGTCTCTGCGTCGTGTGCTTCACTACTTCCGCGACTTTACTAGCTTCACGCTTTTATAAACAGTGTCTGTCCGCATACGGTGACCACACCAGAGACGTCGCAACCTTTGAAATGGTTCTAAATAAGAAAATACCATTTTTAATGTTTTTATTGGCGATTATTCACTAAATAAGCTTTAGCACAGCTATAGCCTGTGGCGAAGACCCGACAAGAAGCTCGCCTTTGCGGGCATCCCTTTTCTTTTAGTAAAAACAAAAAGCAAGGTAATAAAACAAACAGTTTTCTTGGTATGTCGACGGCTGTCACTGACCCCGTGCCGGGCGGGTGCAACTAAGTGGGTGCATAGATCTCGCAATTGTAACTATCGTGAAAAAAATGGCAGCATCTCCACTCTGTGAATGATGGCGAGGGTGCGGAGTACGGTGACGCGAAATGATATTCAAGTTGCACCCCGAGTGACATCCGATTTCGCCCCGACCGTCATTCGATTTGAGACGTGAGTTGCACCTTATTATTCCCTAAATTAAACTGCAACTCACGGGTCAAATCGAATTTCGCTTGAATTTCGCTTGATGGTGGTGTGAGCACGGATGGACGCGGACGGACATTGGGAGGTCCTAAGGTTCTCCTCATTATTACAGGGGAGGGAGTAAGCCGTTTTACTCTCGGGTACTAACTCACGGTCGTAGCCCAATGGGTAAGACGACTGACACTAACTCTGTCTGATCTACCAGACACCGGCTCAAATCCTGCCGGTGCCTGTGTGATTTTTTGCGATTGTAAATGCTATGCGCACGGACGCGGACTGACATGGTGCGGTCCTCACCTAAAATGTTTCAAAGGCTGCAGCGTGCACCTTTAAGGGACTAACCTGTTAACATTCCTATGGGACGAACTACTACATCACCAACGGACTGAAAAACCATCATGCACCAATACTGCCTCATGCACCAAAAGCTTTGCAAAATAATATCAAGGTTCACAACGACCTAGTTTTCTTATTTCGGAAACATGTAACTTATGTACTGAAATAAACAAAACAACAAAACGCTTGCTTTCCAGACAGCTAGCCTCATCTAGCGAAAACTAGATAAAGCAAAATGCGTTTCATGTTTATTTGTTATCTTGTAAAGAAGATATATATTTCTAAAAGAAGCAAACGAGGCCCTTCGGAACATTTCTATGAATTTGTGCAACCTTTCGTACGGGTACACGATTCTTTTTAAGAACGTGGGTGATAGGAATGTGACCAGATGAGTCCTCCGTAAGCTTTAGGTAGGGTCTTGCCTTCGATAGCAGCAATAAGAAAGCGAGTCTCATGTATGTAGCAGTAAGAAAGACACCGCATTTTACGTGTCTGCGGTTTCGTTTTCAAGGCCCTGCAGCGTGATGATCGGCCCGTGCAGGAGACTCACGGGGACAGACGCAGCATCGCTAAGCAGGGCAACACGCTGACCAGCTGCAGAGCGAGCCACTCGAACCGCAGCCAGATCATGAGGGCAGTGATGAGCCCGCCGAACACGGTTCCCAGCAGCACCACCATCGAATAGAGCGTCCGGTAGCTCGGAGACAGCACTTCCACTACTGCGCATTGGGCAAGTAATAGAAGGTGCATTAAACAGGACGTGTGAGGCTATGGACAAACGTGCGACGCACTGTACAGAACAAATTTAAACATTTTAAATCGCTTGATAGTGCGTAGAGCAAATAAACTGCGATCGTCAGATATAGTTCCATTTCGATTATGATGAGGAGATCACCCAGCCTTCCGTCGCAACTAGGCGATGAGTTGTTTTGTTTTTTACGAGCAAACGCTATGGTGGGGAGGTTCTACTTGGAGTCCAGCTGAAGAATATACTTTATAGTGTTACATTGGCGAAGGCGTCTTCGAAATGCGCTCCGTAGTTTCCATCGCGTAGTGGTAGCGTGGTGGACTAGCGACCAGCAGAAGCAGCTGCCTTAGTGAAGACGAAGAAAAGCGGAAAGCAGAAACTTAACTGGTTTACTGCACGGTACAGGAACATCACCCTACCGGACAAGCTTGCGGCATGACTCGAACAGAGGAGGAACCGCGTATTTATTTCCCGAAGCGTAACGGTCGAACAGCTCTCCTAGTTCTTTAGCACGTCACGTGGTCCGAACACAATAGACACACACACAAACACTCTTTCCAAAGTCCATGAGGGACGTCAGTAGCGGCGCACGTTGAGCCTGAGAGAGCGCGGGGAAAATATCTCCGCGAGTGGCGTCCGCTGGCCGCCCAAAGTCTCAGCATGCCTCCGCTAGAACCGCTTCTTTTGTATTTTTTCAGCTGCTGGGGCACGAGTCATCACCAGCAGGCCCCAAGAGGCACGTGCATGTTGTAACATGTTCGAGGCAGACGGGCTTCCCGCAAAGCACAGGTGCTTTGCCACACTGCACCAGGTTGTAGCACGCGAACAGGGTAACAATAGCAAGCGAATCGCAAATCGCGATGACTTGCACGACTAGAAATTCGGTCACAAACGAAAATAAAACGTCGCTTAGTGCGAGGTACGGCACAAAGTTCGCCATCGACCCTGGGCCGCGTGGCCTATTGAGCTCGTGTTGCGGGAGACAGTGGTTCGACTGCAGCTAGGAGGGCTACTTTTTTATGCGACTCCCTTCCGGCGGTTCGTCCTTGAGGACTGTCGGAACGGACCGACCGGTGGCGGACTAACCGTTCGTCCGCTTACACCGAATCCCCAAATGGTTGAATAATTGTGACTTATTCCCTCCGAAAACCAACTTTGTGTCCTTTATGCGTAAAAGGGATAGTAGCACTCAGATATAACTATGTTGCGATAACGTCAACCTTACGGTTCGACTAACGTTCGTTGAATAATGATTGTACTGAATCAAGACCAACTCGCCCAACTTTCCATCCTGTTAAACTATAGAATCAATATGGCCTGCCCCATGTCTTTGCGGATTTGTGTAAATGTGAACCGGCCGCTGTAAGTTATCGTGCACAAACAAGAAACCGGAATATTGGCGTTTCCTTCAAGCACATTGACAAAGTCTTCCTCAATCATAACTACCGAATATCGTGGGTTCTAAAAAACTTAGTTCCCTTCCACTCTGTGAAGAATGATGACCTGCAAAGCTGGACGCAGTCTACGGAGTGCACGAAACACAACACGTTTATCGCAATTTGAGGTGGAGCATACTTCCTAGCCAATTCGCTGGATGAACGTCTGAAAGATCCAAGCTTTGTTCTTGCAGATAAGCACGGAACTGCCTGCGTCCCTCCCACAAACCCAATCCGCTCTACCACTAAGGACTTTGAACAAGTCCCACTGGGCCGTTAACCATCCGCGTTTAAAACTCGCACCAGCACAACGAGCATGCCATCCATGTGTATGGATATGAAAACTATAGCTGCGCGTACACGCTCCCCTCCTCCTTCCCACTATTATCCACTACAAACCTGCGCACGCATAAACCGGTAACCGGTCATGTCCGCGTGTTTAGAAGTGACAGACGCCGTCGAAAATATCCCCTGAAAGCCCTCTGAAGAAGTGATCTGAGCTCATGCCGTCGTTCCAAGCGGGAGAGTTGCAGTTGATCCGGGAGGGATTCGCCGCTACTCGACGAGCTGAACTTGAGGCGGTGACAGCGGCGCCAGCAGCTTTCTGTTTTTTCCGCCCATTCGCGCTTGTGTTTGGGCCAAGCTTTAATTCTTGCTCTTCTTCCTCCAAACGACCGGCATGCATCCGTCCAATAATGATTTAAAACATGGAAGCCCTTGAACTCTATTCTGGCGTACAAACACGTTTTGCGTCACCTTAATCTTACTGTGTGTATAAGATGTCTGTACAACACATCAACTCACACCCGAACCACTCGATTAAGGAGGACAGCCGACTAACCGCATTGAGCGATGTAATTAATACATCTAATTCTCCTACCAGCACAACCGGCTTTTCATCGGTAGCGGCATGAAGCCAGGCTGTGCGTGCACGCCCCCCTTTTTCTGCCCAAATCGTGCACGCATAAACTGGTAACCGGTGATGGCGCATACTTAGGTGTGAAAAACACCGGAGAAAATGTCGCTCGGAAGGCCTTATAAGAAAAGAAATATATGCTCAAGCCGACGTTCCAACTGGGGAAGTTTCTCTTTTACCGGGAGGGATACGCAGCTACTTGGCGAAGTGAATTTGAGCGGAAATGGTGACCGCGGGTTTCAGTCGTTTTAGGGGCAGCCCTTTGGTAGCCGTTACATGGGCTTCGCGGGAGCGGCGTCTGTTTATGTTCCCGTAACCGAGTGAGTGAACGCAGCAACGACGAAAGAAACAAAACGGATAGGAGTGTCTAGCGAATGGTGAAGTGGAGTACGACACATGCGGCTACGGCGTCATCTCTCACTGCCTTTCCCTCACACGTCTTATTCTTCGCTACCAAGGAGCGCCCTCCCCCTGACACTTTGCTGAGATGCTACTCTCCATTCTCCGCTAACACAAACCACGTGACGTTTGCGCGGGAGGTCAAACATGGTATGCAACAGCATGCTCGCTGCTCCCTTGTGGGAAGGGGGGGGGGGGGGGGACAATCCGAACCACGTGACATCTGCGCGGGAAGTTCAAACACGATTTGCAACATGCTGGCCGGCGGGGGCTGCGCGTGCGAGGTAGTAGCAGTGTAGCGCACGCCGCCGTACGTTCGCTGATCACGCGAACACTTCCTGAGACGCAGCAGAAATAAATGCGCCGTGACCGAGAAGACCGCAGCTCGCGCTGCGCACAAATTTTATATTAGGGGTTGTAGTAATCGTCAGTGCAGTTTTTTTACGCCCATCCGTGCTTCTTTTTATTTTTGGCAATCATCTGATAACCTCACTACCGCCGTTGGCTGCCCACTCTGCAACTTGCCAAAGGGGCATCGGTGGAGGCGAGGGGGAAAATAGTTGTGAATTAGGTGTCAGCTGTGGTAAGGAGGAGCCCCGGAGCGGCGCCGAGTAAATCAATGACACCGGAATGAAAACTGGGGTGGTTAGACATATACTGCTTTGCGGTAAAAAGTCATGCAACAGTGAAACGCAATCCTATCTGCAGGGTATGTTAATTGATTCGCTTTGCGATAGTAATTACACGCGTGAACTCAGAAAGGGGTAGAAAGCAGGGGTGCCCACCTAGCGCGAAGCTGGTCGTGAAGAGGGTTGTGGCCGCCACGCCGACCAAAAGCGAATTACGAGGAAGGTGCTGAGGCCGCTGAAGAACACAGCGATCAGTACCGACGCCAGCAGAAGAGGCACAAAAAACTTTATCACGGGCTTCCGGCCAAGCCTGAGTGTGAAGGATACACAACATGACACAGCAGCCACTTCAACTGCGGAAAACGGTCACAAGCAGTCGCTAGCGCCGTTTTCAAAGGCAAGAAGTACTCTTGTTGCGTTGAGTTTGTTTGAGATAGTGAAGCAGTAATCCTATGCATACAGTCTTAGACTATTTTGTGCTGAAAACATTGTCGAATCGTACGCAGATGTGAAAATCCAGGCAACACGAAACTTTCACCATTGCTTACTTGGGTTGAAATGAACTGGAGCTCGACATTTTTAGGGTATTTTGTTTGGTGCAGTTTCAGCGGGTGTTCACAGTTTCAATCTTTGTGGCTGAGAAACCTCGATCACAACTCATTCGCCTCACTGATAGACTACATGAACACATTCTAAAACCAAGTTGCATACATATGGCGTGGAAAGAAGCCGAAGTCATGCTTATTCCAAACTAGGCAAGGAGCCTAGCATAGAAACATTACGCTTCATCTGTCTTGCATCGTGCGCAGAAAAATGTATATAGCACATTGTTTTGACAAGATTGTGAGGATACCACGAATTAACAGATCGTATGCCCCACACCATGTTTGGCTTCAAGTCATACATTTCGAAGCAGGGCACAGGTGCTCCTACAACTTAAAGAAGATATAATCGCAATGCCAACAAAAATGCACCGAAGGTCATCCTAGCACTCGAACTTAAAGGTGCCTTTGATAACGTAAGCAACGTTATTATCTTAGGCAACCTTGGCACCCTCGGATGCAGGGAGCGGATGTACGCGTACAGCGGATATTCTCTAACGCGGCGCAAAGAAACAGTCAAGATCGGAGTCGTGCGATCACAACCCATAGCGATTGCCAGCATGGACACTCTTCAGGGGGCGCTGCTTTCCCCCGCTGCTGTTCTATAATCGACTTACAATGATTACTGGGTCAAATACCAAACGTCCACCGTAGACTCTATGCTGACATTAAACTGTAGACTGGCCAGGGATCCGTGGAAGAGATTCAAGGTACATTGCAGCAGGTTACAGATATAGTCCGCGCATACGCCGCCAAGTACGGACTTATGTGTGTCCCACAAAAAAATGGCGCAGCTTGCAGTAGTGCGGAAGGGCTGGAGAAACAGCGGAGCTTGTGGTCGACCTAGCCTTTCTGGCTTTGCCACGTTCTGCTAGAATTTCCCAGGCTTTGCTCAGCTTTGTTAGTTTTTACGATGCTCTTGCTAGGCTAGGCTGTATTGAGGGGTGAGGCCAAGTTTTGCAAGATTTTGCACGGCCGTTCACGTCAGTCCCCCACACTGACAGCGGATACTAGGGGAGAACAAGCTAGGTCGACCCCCTGCTCTGCTGTTTCGCCAACCTTGCACCTGTAGTGCAAGCTGCGTGAATTTTTTGTGAATTTTCGTAGCCAAAGAAAGGCTATCCCCTTCAAAATTGTATACTAAGAGGTGCGCATGTGCACATGCTCTTGTGCTCACACTCGAGCAGGCAGCGAAGCCCGCTTCCCTGTTTCATTACACTATCTCGTGTGGTGCACCCTTTACAGGCGGTGCAATTTTTTTTCCTTTGTATATTTTCTTTACTAATACCGTCGGACCAAGCCCAAGCCTACAAGCTCCGCGGTTAAAATCTCAGTGCCTACTAGTCAGAAGAGGCTCGCAATACACAAAAAGGTTCCTCAACTGACCATCGACATCGAGCTGGACTCTATCACAAGCCGACCTTCCCGTTCTATAAACATCTTGGGTGTGACATTTCAAGATGACCGCAGCAACGCACAAGCACTGCAAAAATGTGACTTCACGAACACCCATATCATCCGCATGCTCCGCAGAATCACCAGCAGATCGCACGGTATGCAAGAGCGGGACACGGTACGGCAGGTGGAAACTTTCATCCTCTCGCGGATTGTGTGTATGTCCCTTCATACGGAGTCCTGAAGGCGGGAGAACGCAACTAACTAGATATGCTAATCCGGAAAGCGTTCATGTGAAACGAGCTCTTTATCTACCGATGAGCACGTCCACACAAAAACTAATCGCGCTAGCAATCCACAATACCGTGGATGAGCTCGCCGAGGTTCAATTCACAGCCAAACAACGTGTCGCCACCACCCCGACGTCTCGGAAATTGCTCATTCGAATTGGGCACTCGATCCCGCAACAGTCATGCCCCAAGACAGAAGACATGCCAAGCCGCCTCTCAGTCGAAAACAAATGGCACCCTTTCCTGGAACATGCACCCGGAGTATCCCGAAGGCAGAAGAGAAGCTGGCAAAAAGCGCTACGACTAAGTACGGCTCGAAACGATCCAGCAGTCTACTACGGAACACGGTGGACTACGCTCGTGCGCTCTGGCATGACGGCCGTGTTACCAACCTTGAAAACGAGCCTATCAGAGTTGGTACCGTAATTAAATTGCGTTTCGCCAGACATTGAATAGCCGTTTTCATTCAGTATGCACAGCTCTCAATATTTTTTTCATGCCGGTTTTATTATATGTGAAGCCGAGCAAGCGACAAGTGAACCAGTGAACTGAAGTGTGGGCAGTGCGTGCTGCTGTTGAATTAATCCAATAAATTGCCATTAATCGAGAAAGTTTTCTAGGACAATTGAAAGGCTAGTGCACAACTTTCGCACCTTGCCACCGCCTATAAACCATAACGAGTTTGGTTTCCGGTCGCAGAACCAAGGCCTCCCTACAGATTCCTACCAACCGTTTTTTTTTTTCGGGTCCGAATTCCATTGTTTCCTTTATAATTTTCGTATTAGATTCTTACAAGCGAGTTCATTGCCTTCCACTGCTTTTGGCCCCATCTCTCTGAAGCCACTCTTTGACCCGGATTGGGTACCCATTATCAGTTCTTCCCATTAAATGCACGGCTAAAGTCCATGTTTTTTTTTTTTTTGGTTACGGTGTCATCCATTCGAGTTGCCGTTCTGATCCAAGACGATCGCGCCCTATCCGCGACGGCCCATTCGATCATCCTTCATTCCGTGGCTCCTTTGGCTAACTCTAACATTCTTTCAAGATGCTTCGGCCCGAAGCATCTTGAAAGATCGAAACAAAGGTGTTAAAATGCAAAACTCGCGCAGTTCGTTTCGTAGCGAAGTAAACCAACGCTGATTTACCTGTCGGCGACCGGTTCCGAGACCAGCAGTGCAACGATTGCGCCGATTGGGAACATGGAGCAGCTCACAGGTAGCAACCAGTCGTTCTCACACACAAGTTGGAACTGCGCATGCGCACAATGGGAAGTTAATGCCGCTGTACGAGAGCAGAGGTTAAATAGAAAACGTTCCGCTCATTATCAGTCCACAGGTTCCATGTTAGCTCATTCGGCCATGTTATTTCCCGCAGCCATTTGAACTTGAACAAATATTATTTTTGTAGATTTATTTATGTGCCATTCTGGAAAAGAACATAGCCTCATGTGCGTTTTCTACTCAACAATTATTTTGGTACATTTCCGTCATTCAGCCTCGATTGGATCAATTTACTTAATACACAGTCACATGCCAAATATTCTGAAAACTTTTGTAGTGGAAATTCAGGTGAGCGCGTAGTGGGTGTCCAGTAGTTTTTGCACTGGAGTATGGTCTTTATCGGAAGCAACAGATGTTTTTTGCAATGCGAAGTCAAGTTTGAGTAATAGCCAGCTATATAAGTGATGCCACACTGGCTGGGCAGGGGAGCCGGCAATTATTTCTTGAGTCCAGCATGAAACATTGCAAGAAATATTCTTAGTGAAGTTAAAAGGGGAAAGGAACACTTTGCAAAAAAGAGCTATTGATCCCATTTTATTGTTTATAGGCGAACTCGAAAATCAAGGGAAAAAAATGGCATAAACTTTTTACAGCAATTAATTTTGGAAAATTAAAAGGCAGCCTGGGCAATTTGGAACCTAGCTTCGTGCCTGGTCTCTTTTAACGTCGCCGTTGGTCTTCAGGAGTGCACAAACCGTTCCCAAGCGGCACCAAGTAGAAAACGTGCATTTTCATTTGTTAATCATCCTATTTGCAAACAATAGTGAGTTATGTTCTTTCGGTGTTCGAACTCGCCCGTGCACGAGTTGGGATGTCGAAGGTACTGCGACGGGAACAAGCTTCCGAGGAAAACGTGTCCCAAACCCCAAGTAACCCGCCTGGAACCACTAGTTTGCCGACAAGGCCAACATCGGTTGCCGACGCGTGTCAAACTGCCACGCAAAAATTTGTTGTCCGAGGAAAACGCCGTAAAAAAAGACTTCATCAAATTATACACAGCCAACTAAATTTTCACCGAACGTTGCCTACGCGTTTTCGGAATAGAGAAGAAACTGTCTTCTCAACATCCGTGCCGCAATTATGCGGGTTATTTTATAGTTTCTATGTAATAAACTCTCATGTCCACGAACCCCTAACTCAACACTATTGCTAATGCAATCGTTGTTGATTTGCTTGACCTTCGGCGAGTCTTCGTGTGCTGCACTTCGGATAAGTGTAAATCATGTTGATGCGGTCCCTTTCAGAAATGGAAGTTCAGTTCGTCAAAATAACTAACCAGACAATTTGGGTATAAGTATAAATATCTCCGACTTTGACTTGAAAATAAAACCAAAGTACGGCAAGCACTATCCCCGCAGTAGGAAATCGCAGTCGCAGCCGCGCACACACATTTTTGCGAGCGCTTTCGCGAAGCAGCGGAGTTGATGGCGATAAGCTATTGTGGGGGCTTCGGGGAACCTTGCTGTGCAAGCGCTATTTAAGAAATTTCAGTTTACCAGCCAGGAATTCTGTAAACCAGCTAGTAAACACCGACGTATGACACGGAAGGATGGGCCTCCATCTATTACCTAGGCTATTTTGCACAGTGTCGCTATTTGTGTGGTGGCGCAGTGCTCCCGCGCGTCGCGCCCGTGCGCTCAACTTCGCGGGTTAGAAGTCAGTTTTTTTTTTTTTTTGCGGTTTTTTTTTTAAGGGGTATGGTTTGCGTATGCAATTTGTGAATCATTTTCTGCGCTGATTTTGAGAAGCAACTACCTTTGCAATGGAAAATTTCCTTCGAAACAGCGAGTGGCGTCTTGAGCCACAACAATTAATTTTCCTTTTCTTGCACCGTGTTTCTCGAAAATGCAGTACCATGGTGCAAAGTAAGGCCTTCTTTATTAGAGGAGGTTAAATTTCTGCTGACGTACGCACTAATTTATATGCAAATTTTAAGTGCTACAGAGGTCTTTTCGCCGGGGGTTCATCCATAACACCCATATTATTACTGCCGCGGCACCAGCGCACAGCTCTTTTTTCTTTGTCCGTGATCCAACAAGAAGTTGAGGAGTACATACAGTACAAGCAGCGCACACGCCAGTACGCACGAACGGCTTCAGTCGTGCAGCGGCGACACGATACTCCAATTTTGATTAGAGAGAGCCGCTCCTCACAGCTGTTTTTTGCGACGTCACCACTGCTGTTCCAGATTTTAGAGCCGATATCCCGTCGCTGGGGATTTTGTAACTGCAGTGGCGTCGTCAGTTAGTTCAGCATGAGCTATATTGAAACGCTTTAGCTAGTAGTGGTCCCTTCTGAGGCACTCATATCACGATAAGCACGTTTTCATAACAGGTGCTCATGCGCGCACTGCGTTACAATGACCGACGAAGAAGATTGCTGCTGTTGCCAGGAGATACGGGAGGTTCGAGAGAGGCAAAGGCACCCCAGGTGCGCCACAACCACCAGAAAACTAAAAAAAATGTATGCCTCAACAGGGCCTGTGCTGGCGGTTGCACTTCGACAGAATGGCACCCCCGATACTGCCTAGAAGCAGCCTGTCTGGAATGTCTGGACACAACAGACTCGCCTTTGTGGGCTTGAAGTGTTGCCTCTTTACAGCAGCAACCCACTGAGCAGCGAGTTTCGGCTCCCGCGGGAAGCTGTGAAAGACCACTTTTATCGCGGCCATAGGTGCTGTTGCAACCGAATGCCGAGCAGAACCTCGGCATGGTTACTCCGCTTCCTCGGCATGATTGTGAAGCAGTACCAACGCAGCACTGAAAAAGTTTCCACTACTAGTTGCTAAATAAAACCAAACACAGCACGGGGCCCAGGAAAGCAAACGCTGGCGGACGGCACGCTGAGAAAGGCAGCAGCAGGGTCCGGGACCGAACACTTGCCGCGGCTGCCGATCGCTTTCCTCACGACGACGTCACCACGACCCCTTTCACTCTCGTGCCGTCCTCCTCCCCTGCGCTCTGCGCGTCGCGGGGGCGTGGCGATGGCGCTTGTTTATTCGCCTATTACGCCGCATTTCAAACACCAAAAAAAAAAGAAAAAGACCGCGTAGGTAAGGTGTTTAAGGTCAACGCTTCCGAATTTCTGTGTATTCAGCAGATTGAGAACTGCCTCAGTATCTCCCTTTAAGGTTGAGCGGAACAGCGCATGCAAGAAAGTGCGTGAAGCTGATGGCGAGCTATGGTAGAAAATCAATAATAAAGCTCAGGTAAAAAATGATTAATTAGGCCTTTACAACTTAATTATACGTGTTGTTCCGTTTTAAGTCGCAGCCTGCTCAATTTCAGGATATCTCTATCCGCCTTGTTTTTTTTACATTCGGCCATATCTGTTTTTGCATATATTTGCACAGACCTATGATGTCGCTTACAGTCCATTTCAGTTATCTTTTACAAAAAAAAATTATACGGAGTGTTCTTTCGGGGGGTACTTGGTAAACGGCGTGTATCAACTGTTGATGTCAATAGGTACTGCAGAGGGATCTTCAATGTGTTTCATGATGAAAACATCTGCCTCACCAAATAAAGAGGAGCTGTTTCATACTATTTGCACCGCTGTAAAGTGGCAACAATTCGTCGTAATGAGAGGTAGGCCAAACTTTCACTTTATTATTTGTTGTATTTGCAGGAATGCAAACAGCACTGAGTAAAAAAAATTCATTCAAATTATACACTCCACTCTCTGCTAATTTTCACTTCGAAGTGTTGTGCTGTTACTCTGTTTTCCATATAGTAATTGATACTCGTTGTTTCATTGTTCTAATTGTGAATATTTGTACTGGAGTGTTTTTATTATATTTATATTTATGTTCGCTGTCATGTTATGGAACATAACATCTATAATATTGCTAATAGAAACGGTGTTGTCTAGATATTTATGCTTAGAACACCTTTTTCCTCGAGTCTCCTGTTTGCTGCACTTTGTGAAATCACGTATCATCAATTTATATATGAGGTCCCGTTGCAGTCTGCGACTTTGAGACCTCATCCTGTATACTAACCACGTACACAATTTCGTGCTTAGCATAAAATATTTTCGACTTTGACTTGACTAAGCTTTCAAATGGTTGAAGTTCACTACTTGAGCTTGAGCTTGGCGCAACGTGCTTGTATGCTAGCATTTAAGCCGGCTGCTTCGCCGGTGGACGTGCAGTATTTCGCGGCGTGTGCGTGTAAAGCAGGGTTTACCGTCTCTACGATGGATGCGCCGTACGCCGGTTGTCCAAAGTCCCATGTGGAACATGGAACAGTGGCCGCGGATGTCGAGTTCCATTCGGCGAACATACGGCACCGGTTGGAGTGGCCGTCCGATCCACGTGGAATCATCTGGTGCTTCCACTGCTCTTGCGAAACGTTCCTGGATAGGACAAAAATAGAGAACACAACTGAACATTGGCTATAGCATTGGTGGCACACGCAACTCCTGTGAGAAAGAGGGATTTGTGGAACAACAATGCAAAATACGTCACGCTCATCTACTAGTCATACACAAGCGATTCACTGTCGGCGGCCATCTTTATGAGCGATACTCTGCAATAAATCTCATGCTAAGTTCACACCAAAACTCTTGCCGCTATTGTCGAACGCGTCGCGCTAATGAGCCAGAAAAGGGGTCTTTCAGGCGTCGATTTTAGCCGAAGCGTTGCTTTTGCATTGCACCATGACGAGGACTTGTTGCCCGTAGTTCTTTTCTGCAGATTTCGGCGAGTATTGTCCACCAAAAACCGAGAAACATTTTTAATGGCGTTTGCTCTAATAAGCTGGTGTAAATTTCTTTTTGATTGGAGTAGATAACAATAAAGATATCGAGTGACAGTAGCTGAGATCATGAGCGCAGCTGTCGCCGAAAGCGTAGGATCACAGTGTAGAAGCGTGAAGGAAAGATGACGCAAACATGTTTCCAAGCACTTTCACTATACTTGCATCAAAAGAGCAGGCGTAATACTTATAAAGTATTCCGTATTTTTTAGAACAGAGTTGTTGCGCCACCGCGCTAATTGTCTGCGGTTGAACATCATTACTTAAGATTTCAGTCAACCTAAAGAACAAGCAGGGTTTCATAAAAGCTATTCAACAATGGACCGTATTCACACGATCAGTCCGCTGCTAGAGAAGTGCGTGGAGTATACTGAACCCCTATACATAGCCTTCATAGATTGTCAGAAAAGCATTTGACTCGGTCGAAACCTCAGCAGTCATTCAGGCATTACGGAACCAGGTCGCAGACGAGCATTATGTAAGAATACTAGAGGATATCTACAATGGGTCCACAGCTACCATCATCCTCCATAAGGAGAGCAGTAAAATACCTATAAGGAAAGGCGTCAGTCAAGAAGACACAATCTCTCCAATGTTATTCACAACATGTTTACAAGAAGTATTCAGAACATTTGATTGGGAACAGGTGGGAGTAAGGGTTACTAGAGAATACTTCAGTAACCTGATATTTGCCGATGATGTTGCCTGGCTAAGTAACTCGGGGGACTAATTGCAAAGAAATCTCCGGTGTCGTCCCCCTTCCTTGCCCCTGTTCCGTTCGCGACTAGATTTCAACGATGTACGAACTTTTCTTTCCTCCTTGACTGCCAACGCCCTTAACTCATGCCAATCCTTTTCCCGCCTGATATCACTCATGTGGTTTGCATTTGTTGAGCAGCCCGCAAGAATTAAACATTTAGGGTTGTAATTTAGCATGCATTGCACTCAAACAGCAATGTACGTGAAGTTGGCCGCTCCCTACCCCATGCTGAGTGGTCTGGCACACCAGTGGTCGACGTCTTGTTGGGCGATCTGCAGCGGCATCGTGTGGAAGGGCAGCACGAAAGCGGCGATCAGGCTGAAGTGGAAGGCGTTCCTCTGGAATGGGCCGTGCCTGATGTGCAACCGGGAAAGGGCCTTGTCCCGGAGGCAGGTGCCGGTGCCAATGGCCGAGGCAGCGTTCCCAGCTCCTCCTCCTTCTATGTCGTTTGGCTGGCTTACGAAACTGCTCAAATACGACATCCGACTCGGAATCCTGCAAGGGTGCAACGTCGACGCTGAGATGTCTTCAGTGGCTGGCTTGAAGGGCTTATGAGCCTTCCAAACCATGTTTGCATAATTCTAACGCGCACCTTCTTTTGATAAAGTGGCCTTCAAATTTCTCTCTGCGTTACCATCGGGCTCAAAATCTAGAGCAACTTCAAAGCGGCCTGCAGAATTGTCACACCTTACATGACCGAACTCAAACCAGCCCAAAACAATCTACCAACACCAGGGAGGTAAATTTGGTAGACCTATTAATTCCCGAATGGGCATTCGTTATCCACCTGTGGCACATATTTCTGCTGCAGTATTGACCACAGCGTTTAAGCCGCTATGGCTCCGACCGGGCACCGCTAGAACTCAGCAGCGTATTACACACTGCGCGTGATGGAGACATGAGTGCACGACTGGCGTAAAGCATAGCCATACTTTCCAGCAAGGCTTCACCGGAAGTGATGTTTTCGATATTTTGTGTACTGGCAGGCGGAATTCATGAATAAGTAGCAAATGACCAAAGGGACCGTCACGTCAAAATTATGAAGGCCAAGACGGCTGAAATTACAAGCACTTTCAATGTTCCCCTCCAGTTCTAATCGCAGCAGGAGCTGAATACGCAATTTTATGAGACACAAAAGATTTTTGCTGCTGGAGTTGTGTGTGTCAGTAAAAAGTGTTCATCCAGGTACGTGGTGTCATAGTCCTTACATCTGCGCGGAAGAATCAGCATCAATTATCTTTTTTTGCAAGTTCTCCTACCTACAGTAACGTGCGCATTAACAACGCAGGGTGCGCTAAGAATTGTAAAAATTGGTAATTTACGAAAATTACGCCAATCAGTGAACTTTGTCGCCATTTGAAAGCATTTTGACCTTGACTGGATCCCCAGGACTTCTAAGGTGGTGGATAAATTTTGTTTTAACTCCAAACCTTTTTAGGGGATTCGTGGGCACTCAGGAGCGTTAATGGAGCAAGAATAAAAACCGATTAGTTCTTATCTCCGATTGGATGACGGGTGAACTGTAACAGTCGAGTCTTTCATGTCCCTGTTACCGACACGTTCGCTGTACACTGCAGGTAGTAGACCTTGCCCTGAGAGTATTCACGAACAACTGCCGACCAAGGGAAATGTCCGGATATATATTAGAATACGTTGTCAGTATACCTCGCCCTTGGAACAGTCAACATGTTGCAATAAGACGAAAGAAGGTATCGGGAAATGAGTCCTCTTGAAGCCATCAGTGGCTAAGGCGGAATAAAAAAGCATGGTATCCCAACTAGACGCGGGATAGCAAATCCATACCGACCGCCGGTAATGTATAACCGAATCAAATGTCCTCATCCGTCATCGGTGCTGTAGTGAGAGCACAATGAAATGTACGTACGAAAAAGCACGAAATCTTCTCAATACCAATGACCTGGCATGACATTATTCCCATTCGTAACTGTCAGCCTGTTGTAGTCCACTGCCGGAGGATGTCGATTACCGTGGTGAAGCTGTATCGTCCAGTTGCATATTTTTCCCTGAGTTTTGATTTCAACCAGGAGATTTTTCGGCTTCCGCAAAATTCTCATCCATCGCTTGGGAAGAATTTTTCCCGCGGGTGTAGTATTTTTCCTCACGCGTCGCATTACCAGCCTGGAAGCACATTTGGCCTCGTCATCTGGGCAAGGATGTTAGGGAAGCTTGCACTATTAGGGCATCTTCCACAAGTGGTGCAAGGTTGGAGAAACAGCAGAGCTGGGGTCGATAAAGTTTCTTCCGGTTTTGCTAGGTCTTGCTAAGTTCTGTCAAGTTTTCCCATGTGCTTGCTAGGCTAGGCTAAATGTTGAGGGGTGAGGCCAAATTCAGCCAGATTTTGCAAGGGCGTTCCGGTCGTTCCCCCCCCCACTGACAGCGGATCCCAGGGGGGACGAAGCTAGGTCGACACAGAGCTGCGCTGTTTCTCCGGCTTTGCACCACTAGTACAAACTGCGCCAATTTTTTTTAGTTTTCGTAGCCCAAGAAAGACTATCGACTATCTTTAAAACAGCATAACACGGGGAGCGCATACGCATATACCCCTTGCTCACACACGAGCATGCGCGCAACCCAGCTTCGCTGTTATAATACCATATCTGCGGTGGTGCACCCTTTACAGGCGGCGCTGTTTTTTGGAATTTTTTCGCTAACGCCACCCGACCAAGCTCAAGCTTAAACAGCTACGCTGTTAGAAGTGAAGTAGTAATAAAGGAAGAAGCTGTGTCAGATCGCCTAGAGACGACCGGCCTCACACAGTGGCTCTACCGCACACTGACGTGCTGCTCACTTATGTGGTAGCCTGACTTAGCCCCATCTTTTATTCTTTCTTCATCATTTTCTATTTCTGTAAAACTGCACTATACTTTCATTCTCCCTCTGCTCTTCCTCCCCCACACTGCGTTGTATGCAGGTAAACTCCCTTCCAAGCTCTATAACATCATCAGTGCCCCTCCTGTCCTTTCATGTTCGTTTCTTTCAAACCACAACTACTACAACAGGATTGACCTGCGACCTCCCGTGAGGTCTCTTCTCTTTTTCAGCCCTCCAAAGCGAAGCTTTACCCGGCAAGGCCAAAAGAAAATCCGGTGGCCCTGTGTACACAGGATTCTCCTCCAGCGAAACCAGATAGGCATGCGTGAAAAGAACGTGTTGGGAATAAGCCAGACGTAAAGGGAGAGAGTGTTTATGTCTTGCTGCAGAGCGCGTGCGCAGTGAGCCACTGCGTGATGCACAGATGAAGTGAAGACGGCAGGCAGGGGAGTCCGGCGGTTAGGCTGGAGCGGCGTGAACGTGGCAAGGGAAAACCCCGGCCGCACGTCACTTCGCGATGGGAAAGGCACGCGTTATACGTAATTTCAAGGAGCAGGCAGCTTAGGATCGGCATGGCAGCGAACAGGGCCAGGCACGGAAGATAATACCACAACCGGGCAGTCTATTAAGGCGAAGCTCTCAATGTCTGACTGGTGGCGCCTATGGTTCACCTCAAACCCGCTGCAGAAAGACAACCTTCTCGGACTATGATGATGATCGTGGGTTGAAGGAAAAATATCTCCAGGAACTCAGGGAATTGAATACTAATGCCTACCTGGCGTTCTTATGCCGCGCTTGTTTTGAGTGTCAGTTCTTAACAGCCAACTTGTTTGGTTCTTATAAATCCTGTCCGACCAATTATCTCCTTTTACACTATTGAACGATTACAGGTGTTACTTGCGCCAAATCCGCATTTTTTTTTTGTAAATGAAAGGCGTGGCACGGTTCGCCAGTTCCCGTGTGTTGTAATATTTTTCTTGTTTTTTTTTAGCTTTTCAAAGTTATATTCCACCAATTACCTCTGTTTTCTCTGCTCAAATGATTACAGGTGGAACTTCCACGAATTATGCATTATTGTGTATATGCGAGGCGTTACTGGTTGCGCCATTTCCGGTATTTTAATTTTTTGTTTTTTTTTTTATTTTCAAAATTCTGTTCAATCAAGGGTCTCCATTTACGCTATTATAATGATTACCGGCGGAACTTCTGCGAAATCTGCATTTTTGTGGAAATGCAGGTTCTTACACGGTTCGCCATTTTTCCTATTTTTTTACATTTTTATTATTTTGTTATTTTGCCAAATTCCTTTCGACCAATGATCTCCATTTACGTTATTATAATGATTATAGGTATAACGTTCGCGGAATCTGCATTGCTGCGGAAATGCAGGGCGTTACACGGCCCGCCCTTTTCGGCAATTCTTTTATATTTTTTTTCCATTGAGTTTTTCAAAGTTGCGTTCGACATATCTCTATTTAGGCTAATATAACCACTACAGGTGGAACTTTCATGAAATCTGCCTTATTGTGGAAATTCAGGCTTTATACGGTTCGCCACTTTCGTATTTTTATATTTCCGTTTTTTTAGTATTTCAAAATTTCGTTCAACCATTTATCTCCACTTACGCTATCATACCGACTACAGGTGGACCTTCAGAGATATCTGCATTCTTGAGGAAATGCAGGGCGTGACAAGGTTCGCCATTTTCCGTAATATTTTATATTTTTCTTATTTTTTAGTTTTCAAAATTTTCTTCGAACAATTATCTCCATTAACGCTATTATGACGACTACAGGTGGAACTTCCACGATATCTGCATTCTTATGGAAATGCAGGGGGTTACACGGTCTTGTGGGTGTACTCGGCACAAAAAGGTGCGCATTAAAATGATTCCTGTTGTGAGAATCATTGTTCTCTCGCTTAATGGAGCCGACGTTTATCCGATGCGCCATTCCTACACGGTCGAAGCTTAAAGCGAAGCTTTCTATGTTTCTCTGTTGGCGTCTGTAGCCCACCTCGAATTCCACTGCAGGAAAGCCAACTTTCACCTGTAAAGCGTACTTTGCCTCCAAAGTACTAACCTTGACAGGTGAAGCCTGTTTTAGGTTTTATTAAAAGAGGAATCTCTTATGCCAAAGCCTCGCATTCAACCATCGCCGTCATTACACAGAGGGTTTTATGACGTAATGAAAAGGACAATAATGAACTACAATGAGTAACACAAGAGTAAACATAGGACGAAAGTTCCGCTTCACTGCTTAAGCATTAATACGAAGTGCATGGGTACATTTTTGTTTTATAGCTATAATTACGGCAATGATCAGTCACAAAGATGAGCGTGGCCCGCTAACACGGTCGCCGAACCAGCCGGCACTCTTATCATGCCTGTGTTAGTTTAGCAACGAAGTGAGCTACTTCTTGGCTCCCTTCTGGATTGTCACATCCAAAAATGGAAACATGAAGATCATCATGGCTACTTTATCTCGTCTAGAAAAATATATCCCGCCGTATCCCACTCGTCATACCGAAGAATGAATAATTCTGAAATGCCGGACAAATTACAATGACCAAATGGTAAAATTTCGACTTCCAACAATATTAAATGAACCAGGGAGAGGGGCAGCGTCCACGAGGCACTGGGCGGCTACCTGGATGCCTCAGGGCTCCGCCTGGCACTTGACTCTCTGGCACAGTGACTGTGTGAACTTTTACGATTTCCTTTTTTTTTCTGGTGCAGACTTTGTGTGGGTGTGTGCGTGTGTGTTAACTTGTAAATATGCCCCTCTCTCCCCTGTGTTCTGTAAATATGTCACCTCTATCATCTGTCTCTCCTCTCTATGAATCTGTCATCCTCTGCCCCAACCCCCACACCAGCAGGCGTTCCGGTGTCCACCCCTAGGTGTGACAATTTACGCCTGCTGGTGGTCTTTCCTTTCCTTTTTCTTGACAATAAATTCATTCATTCTCTGCATCATAACATAGATATATTATCCATATCTCTTAAGGACCTGCGCGGAATGTTCATGCAAACTTGAAGGTTTTTTATACTCATGCCTTGTCATTTTTTTCTTTGTGCGTGTGTTTTTATGCTTACTTGCTGGTACCTTTATGTTGTTTTTAGTCCGATTGCATCTTATTTATACTGCTCATTTCTGCACTACAGTTGCACCCTGACATGTGTTTACGCAGTGTATGTATGTATGTCTACTAGTGTTGTTTGTGGTCGAGACGGACCATGCAGTTATCCTTGTTTTCGCAACAAAGTGTAGTGTTGTTCTTTTGACCCTGCTGTTTGCCATGCGTTGGGGCGCAGGCCCTGTCAAACCTTTATTGGTTTTTTGTCTGTGCTCCAAACATCGTTGAGATGTTGAATAAAACGAATTGAATTGAATGGAATCATGATCATCAGCCTGTCTACGCGCCCTGCATGGCAAAGGCCTCTGTCATAGATCTTAATTTATTGCGGTGCTGTGCTAACGGCGGCCAATTTATCCCCGCAAACTTCTTGATCTCCTCTGCTCATATAACTTTCTGCCGCCCCCTGCTACCTTACCTTCTCTAGGTATCCGTTCTGCTACCATTAATGACCACCGGTTATCTTGCCTTCGTATTAATGCCCTGCCCACGTCCATATCTTTTTTTTTTACTTTCTACTAAAATATTCTTAACACACGTTTGTTCCCTGACCCACTCCGCTCTCTTTTTGTCCCTTAACGTTACAGTTATGATCTTCCGTTTCCTTACTCAGTAGAACACTTTTAGTGAGTCTGCAAGTTTCTGCACACCTACGAAGCAGAAACTTGAAGGCAACGCGTAGATATAATATCGGTAATGTTCCTGGTCGGCCATTCCTCGGTATGAAACCACACCCTTATTGCTTTCAGTAAACATGTGTGCAAAGAACCCCTTGTTTGATGCCGATTGATTTAATTAAAACAATTTATTGACATAAAAAGGAATGTCACATTGCTTTGTAGACCTTTAGGGACTCTCGTTCATATCCAAAATGTTACTCGCTGACAATCAACGAGGTTGTCGTTTGGGTGACCTTGAATTTCATCGGGCATCCCACAAACCAGCCTAACGAAGACACTGTTTTGGCCATGCGCTCAGACAAAAAGAGCGCAAATAATTTACTTACGAGTTGGATCGGGCTCTTTTCGTGACATTAGGTGGTTTGTCTTGACGCGATTGCATCGCTGAAGCTGGTGCCTCAGTCGGTGCTGTCAGTGTTGGATGTTCTTGAGAGACGTTTCTGAAAGGCATACAACCACAGGGCACTCACTCAAGGCATCCTACTGAAAACGTACCTAAATGAAGCGCTTCCAAAGGCACCAAAAGCATCTGGCTTCATCACGTCGTCCGAAGTGTTATTTGAATCACATCGTTCATCGTTCACATCGTTCACAGTGTTCATCACATCATGCTGAAGTGTTATGTGTATCTAAATTATATATCCACGTGTATCTAAGGGCCATTTCTTGAACATGAAGAAGACAGTTGGGTGGGCTAAATGAGGTACAACCTACCTTCATTATTATAATCGGAACTGAAGGATGCTTTTCACGCCAAATAACAAAAAACAAAATCTTTTACTTATCTCACAAATCAGAGCCATACACTCGATACTTTATCCCGAACGGGCGTCACGTGTCAATAAAAATATAAGTCAACCAAATAGGAGAGTACGACATAAAACCAAGTCCCTGGAGTTCCGACAGGTACTATGGCCTCTTTCCCGGGATGAGGAACAAAGCGCAGAGCGTACACCATTCTCGCACTACGACGACTTAGCCTCAAACCAGGGCAATAGAAATAATAGTTTCTCGCATCCATTTCCTTATTCTGATGCTGTCAAGCTTCAGGTTGTGCGAGGTGCTACCATGCGTCCATAAAAGAAATGGAGAGTGTGCCCCGAAGGGTAAACATCAAGACTCGCCGGTACGTTTCAGTCGCTGAAAGGCCACCTTAATTATCCAGAAGAATACATTATAGAAGAGGTATATACCACCGGAAGCAACTAATGATTTTGATACGAGCCGAGACGACCGAGTGGCGCATGCATGGGAGGCTGAGGGGGTGGTCGGCTGCCGATCATCTGATCGGCCGCTACCGCGGCGGAGGCCGCCGCCCATTAGTGCAGAACAACTGAAAACGAGGCCTTGAGTGGAGTGCCGAAGCGGGTCCAGCGAATCACGCCATGCGCTTCGAGGGGTGTGTCGCCGTAAGTGTGTATCCGGTTAAAAGGTTAACTTGCGCATCCTCCGCCAAACCGCTGGACGAAAGTAGTACAGCTTTGCTTGAAAAAACCAAACAAATGCCGAGTACTCGAGTGTGCGCGGCTCGCGGCGACCTCCGAGCGTCCCAGGCGCACGTTTTTTAAGCCAACTACACCCACTTAGTGAGAATGGCCAACACCTGCCAAAAAGAACTCCAGAGTTCGTCGGAAATGTAGACACACTCGCTCGGAACCAAAAAGACACGTCCCGGTGTACGCCCCATCCAAGTTGATGTCCAATGAATATCGCTTCCAAAAAATGAAGGAAGCTCATAGTTATAGCCACAATGATGGAGTAAAGGTCGTTGCGGCAGCGAAGACGAAACAAATCGGCTGCAATCGTGAACTTGAACCATCCTGATGGTTGTGAAGGATGTGTACAGCTTCGCTACCTTCAAGTATTACGCGTTAGTGTGAGCTTCCTTCTTTTTTTTTTTTTTTTTTTTTGCTCAGCATTCTTGAAAAGTATGAAGTGTTGTACCATATTCAGTTCTTTCGAAAGTTTTTTGCCTGTATAAAGTTCCGGTTCCAGAATTTTTATCTTTTGGCTGGGCGGCGGAATGGAAGGACGACAGAGTGACCGAACTTTTGACTTTTGTGTGTTTAAGTAGTGCAAGAAAGGCTATTGTCTTTAAATATTTAACTTTAGTTCGTGCGTAAAAAAAGCTTACCTGGTCTGAGGAGCAGAGAGTGGTACGCTGCTCGGCTGTTGCGGTTGGCACTGCGATGGTTGCTGCTGCTGGGTGGCGTCTGTACCGGCCATGGTGGAGGGTGATGGGCTCGCAAGGGATGGCTTCCGAGGTCCAAATAGGACATTTTTGAGGTGGTGAATGCGGTCTCTGGCACTCCGGTAGTGCCGCTCATCCCGATGAGGACTCCCTGGCACGGCCGACGGGTAGGAGGTGCCCAGCCGCTGTGGCCGATCCGTGCTGGCTTGGGTCCTGAGGAAGAGGGCGGTTCGACCGTTGGGGTAATTCTGCTCCGAATTAGTCGAAAGCGTACGCGTGTTGGTTTGGCCAGAGCGTAACAGCAAGGTGATAAAAGATTATGCATACCTCCGTCTAACGACGATGATGGTTGAACGCGAGGCTTTCTCGTGATGGATTTTCTAGTTGGTCAACCCTGTGCGTGTATGCGCTACTCTGGAGGTATGTACCACTTTTTTAGAATAACCGCAGCAGCTCTCCGGTATCCACTCCTTAGGCCTAACATTTTGGATTGGGGTCTACGGCGTGCATCGGTACCTGCTGCTTGGCGTACAGTGAGTACTTTTTTCTGTTCCCCACACAATACTCCCCGGAGTCTACGTTCTGTGGCAATTTAGGCACACTCTATCAATCACATCGTCTGGCAGTGCGGATAAAACCCGACCTGCCCCCCATTCCCAACCCTTCCCTAGAGCAGTGGGAGAGCGTGTTAACCAGCCTGCGCCTCGACGACCAGACTTTATTGGTTGGCCGAGCAGCCAGCGTAAGGATTACCCATGGACTTCCGGACTAGGAAGCCACCCCACAAGTGATTTTGCTCAATAAAATCTCTTCTCAATCTCGCTCTAGCTCTGTCTCGAGTAGGTGCCGGTTGTAGGTATTAAACCTCAAAATATGACGTTTGGGCTAACGTCCTAAACCTGTAATTGCAACGGTAGGCCTAACGCGTGCGTCTAACAGCCGTAGGGCATGCAGAGCAACGCCATTCTCATCGTACGTCGAGCTGTGGGTAACGGCTGTTCACATTCGGCTTAGACATAACGTTAGGCCTATATATATCACGCAGTCGCACACCTGTGTCACCTCCTCCGCCTTCTCCACATCAACCTTCAGCGGAGGAGACCTTATGGAGCTGTCGATAAGCTTCGCAGGGAAGCGTTATAATTTTGCTTCACTTCACTCACGGTCATCACCAACGTCAGAGAAAGTTGGCGATCCTGCACTTCTTTTTCACGTACGGACGTCATCAGTGATGTCATCCTCTCACTGATGACGTAAGGGGTTCGGTGATAACATATATCATTCTAATCCCTGAAGGCAGGAATTGTGCTTTACAGAGGGGCTGTGCATGGCTAGCTTGCCGTCGATGTTTTTACTCCATGGCAAAAACTCCGAACGCCCTCTATGAGGGGGCAAAGAAAAGCAGCAGGCATAGCCTCCCACCTGCCCCATCAAGGTGAAACCTAAGAAACCTCACAATACTGCGTGCCACCGACTTCAATGATGAGGCGGACCAATGCAGTTGGACATGGGCTGACACCTGGTGCAACAAAAGGAACATTGAAAGCCATCAATAGCGTTCTGCCCGTTTCCGTACCATAGATTCATCCGTCCAGGAAAAAAGCAGGTCGCTTACGAAGCCCTACGCGAACAAACCTAAGCGACGCGCAAATTTTTATTGCTCCTTCTTCGCTCTCGCTACCGGTTTTTTCAGTAACGGGAGAAACAGCTTGTGCAGAACTGACATATACTCTGTGCCGTGAGCGCATTATTTTAATTACAAGAGTGGGCAAAGAAGACAAGCCAGTTACCTTGACTGTCTCAATGGGCTCTGGACACCCACTACCACTCCCTTTGTGAAGTCCAGAGTTCCCGTACCCCCTATCCCTTCACCCCCCCTCTGGGAACAGTCCCTGGGGGGAGCCTGAATGTTCAGTCAAGTGGTGGTGACGTCGCGGGGCACTGGCAGACGCTAGCAACCCTACGGGCCTCGGCCACCCCCCCCCCCTTCTTCTAACCCCAGGCAATCAAAATTGTTTCATCTCTCTCTCTCTTACCTCAAAAATGTCGCGGTTTGCTGAGCATAGCCCTGAGTGACCAGTGAGTCGGCGCGACCTGCATATTGGCCTGTGACGACTGTGCCGGGGAGAGCGGCGGCCGTTGAGCAGTCGCTGTTGCCTGCGGATGGCATGGGGACTGCTGCGTCGTCTGCAGCAGTCTCGTGGACGAAGGCAACGGCTGAGGAGCCGCTTCGCCTATGGTGAAACCGGGGCGCTCCGGCAGCGGCGGCGCAGCGGAGGGCGGTGCGCTGGTGGAGTGCATCGTCGAAGGCACCTGCGCTCATTAACATAAAAACACGCGTTTATGCATCGATCTGGCAAGTGTTGGGAGAGTTCACTTCAAATTGTTCGTTACACTAAGACGATTGATGAGAGAGGAGCAAAACTTCGGTACATGACCGGAAGTGCCGAAACTTTTTTAGTTCCTTGTCTACTACCTCTCAAACTACTTTTTCTTGCCTCTCCATGCTCCTCCCAAAATTATTTTCAGAAATTAGAAAGGACATTATTCAGTCGGAAGATGTCGTGCCACAAATTTTGCCAAAGAAAGAATTCCGCCTAACATTGCAGGATATTACTAACGGGTCTCTTTGACACATAGGAAACAAGCGAAGAATAAAGTGGGAGTTCTTATTAGGCCCACTTATTGTTGGGTTGAGCATGAACTTCTCGTGACATAAAAAGTGGCACCACGAATCTGGAAAGCTGCTCCTACTCAAGCAGTTAGCTCTGGCGTGACATCGGTACAAACTGCGCGACCCGACTTTCATTGGTATGTACATTCGGCAACCGTCGTGCGTAATAGACAACACACATTAGGTACTCCGTAATAATTCATGTATTTCGTTTCAATTTACTTCAGCATTCTTTAACAAAGAACCACGCGAATGCTAGGGCAAGAGCAATAAGCTGCTATGCAGCAGCTTGACAAAGGTCCTTGCCCCTGAGTTTGGCGACGGGCACGTTGGCAACAAGCAATGAACACACACACAAAAAAGAAGCCAAACATTTCTAATTACTCAACTACCAACTAAATAGACAGAAATAAATAGTTCCACGTAAACAATGGCACCAGGATATACAAGCACAAAAGAAATTTCACATCAAATTCTGCCAACAGAATTACACAAACTCTAACGATTGGCAGCAAACAAAATTAATGCTTTAACATCACTCAGAATGTAATGTGCAATAAATTAGAGGATCGTTAGCCAAATACTATAGAACATGGTTATAACTTACAAAAATATGTTCTCGACTCTTTAAGGTTGTAATGTGTTACAAGTTTATATTCATTAAGAATGTATGGCAAGTTGTGCCGCAGTGACTAATTTATAGTTATTACGAAATTTAGCTATGGACCAGATATCACTATTTAGCGTACACAACGTGCTTCCTCAATGCTTAAGGCCGGCCGTGGCCGTCAAAAAATGTCTGAAAGAATTGGAACTAAAATACAATGCACGTAAAATTCGAAACCGGTATATGTGTTCTACTTTGACTAAGCTGAGGATCTTGAAGGCTTTGTCCGTTAGAAGCGAAATATTCTAGGTTAGCAATGTGGCGGACAATTTTCTTTTGAAACATAAAAATTTGTAAATATTCATTTTGCTTGTAGTTGCCCATACCAAACTGCTATAGTTAATATGGCATAGTTAATATAGCACAGCAGGATGCTGAAAACGTTGCTAAACGTCTGGGTATTGCACCACGTAGCCACCTGGGGCCTATGTCCAGCTATGAAGACTAAGAAACGGCCTAATCAAATCTACCGACACCCCGGTGAAGGCTTCGGCAGGTAAGCTTACGTAACGTACGAAAAATTCTATAAGTGCACAGTGCTTTTGTAAGTGCAGTTGTTAAAAGCGGCAGGTACCCATATATCAATACCTCACAGTGTTTTAAAATACGCACCTTCTACACACTCCGATATGCGGACTCTTGAAGCCGAATCATGGGAGTCACAATACACAAACTTCAGGGAAATTCAACGCAGAAACAACACACACAGAACCGCAGGTCAATGCTACGCCCGGCGCTGTTCACGCAAAGTGGATTTCGCACTTGGCGAAGCCACGCCTTCAAACACTGGCGTTGTGCCGAATGTGTCGCGCTCAACGTTTGTGCATAGCCCAGGCTGTCCACGGCGCGTTATGCATTGCAGTACCACGTTAGTTAGACTAGCAGCCAGCCACGTGCAAGAACCGCGCTCACTGAAACCGCGAAAACCCAGTAAAATGTTTCCTGCGGAATTTGGGGGTGCGGAGTGTCAGCGAACCGGCGCTGAACAATACAAACCGCGACGTGATGCCATAAGACCGAGAGCGAGTGACCTAGCAGCTGTCCCCAACCAAATTTCGAATAATATTTCTGTCTTCTCATCACCGCCCCCCCCCCCCCCCCCCCCCAAAAAAAAAAGGTAGTGTCTGTAATCCCGGCAACCGTGAGAATTACCGCCAAAAATTTCCCGGCTCTTCTAAGGGGGAAACATTCTCTAAAAACGCGCTCTAGCAGCTGCTTCTGTGGCGCTGTGATTTAGCGCTTGCTTTTAAACCAAAAGGCTTAGGTTCGAATCCGGCATTGAAGTTTTTTTTTTTTTATACCCTTCGGTATTTTGAAGTTTTCGCTCGTCGTGATTTTGTTAATGCTTTCTTTTCATTCCAGTTATTACTACATCAAGAGATCGCGGCACATGACTTCTAGAATTGGTTGGATTAAGTGTAATATAGGTTGTGTTCGGAGTCGTTGGGCTGCGTTAGGTTACGTTTGTTGAATTTGGGCCGGATTTGGGTAGGTTAATCAGTATATGTTCGGTTAGGTTACGTTAGGTTCGGTGAGGTTAGGTTATGTTAGGTTACGTCGGGAGGTAATATTATTCAGCGAATTTTAGGCCAGCCAGCTCTTCTGGGAACTGCCGTGAGAATTTCCCGGTTGGTAATTCTCACGGCTGCCGTGAGATTAGACGCAGCCAAAAAAAATTGCAACTACGTTAGAGTGAAGCGGGAGGAGAAACTACGCCCTCCGTCACCACATACGAATACGTGCTTAGGCGAAGAACGCCCAAATATTCAACAGGCTATTTACCCGCTCATCCTGCACCCACATTTCCGAACACTCATCACATTTCCCCTGCCTGGGAAGAAAAGCTGACGGACCCCAGCGTACAAGTTGCGCGTCTTGTGCTCCGCTGTTCCGGCGAAGCCATTGCGCACATCAGTAGGTGACATGCCAAAGGGTGCCGCAGTGCATGTGATCAGATAAACATAAACCATTTGGAACTCTTTCATGAGCATCAAATTCCCATCCGTGCACCAGTTATTGTTTTAGCGTCCATAGGGTGAGCACCGCTGAAACGGGACTTAAGCAGCGCGAACTTCAATCGGTAGACAAGTACTATCCGTAGCCAAGTAAAGTCCGTATACAAGGCAGCAACCCACTGAAACCCCAGGAATGCTAAACGATATCTCATTCGACGAGCGGGCAGCTCTGGACACAATAGCAGCAAATCATTCGTAAGCCCTCCATTAGTAATTGTTGCACACTTTAAAGCCATGTTTTCATACCTGCGGCTGTTCATCAGACGACTTTCTTTCGGCCGTTGCAAGGTCGGCAGGATTAGGGAGCGGCGTTGGGGTCACGTCCACGGGAGTCTTCCAGGACCCGGAGCTGTCGCGGGACCTACGCCCCTTCTTTGAACCACGCCGCCGACGCATGGTGCCGTCTTTGCTGAGGGAAAGTGACTCTCGTTTCGGAGGCATAGCGCCAGCTATGAGGCGGCAGGGGTTTCGTTCAGCACCTTACTATATTTGCGTTGGGTTATTCTCCGGCAAGAGAAATCGTGCGTCGATCTCCGCATGCAGGCTTCTTTCTCATCTTCTACGGATTGGAAAAGCACTTCTTTGGCCCTTGCGGGCTTCTACACGAAGGGATTGTTCCTCGCTTTGTTTTAATTTCATCGCACGTTTTCCTGAGAACTTCGCTGGATCTCAAGCTTCGACTGCAATCTAAGGCCATTCAGTACTTGTTGTTAGGGTAACACGGGATTACCATGCAACTAAGGGGATCGATATTTCCTGATCGCAGTGATGAGAGATCAAGGGTAGGGCTCAATCACACATTTTTTTTCTTTTGTTTGCGGCTTTGGAGTGTATATTTTAATTACAGAGAAGCTTTAGCGTCCTCACTGACGCCGTTGGTTGTACGCAACACGCCCTGCAGGAAAGCCAACTTTCTCTGACTATGATGATGAGTGATCGTGGTGAACGGAAAGGAAAAATGGCTGGTGATTAAGATACTCCCTAATGCGACATTTTTTGGGCGCAACAGCAGTGCGCTGAGGCAGCACTCACTCGTTGGTTCTCTCGACGGCAACGATGATGAGCCTCTGCGTCGGCGGGGCGAAGTGCGTCTCAGGAAGGGACCGCGAACTGCGTCTTAAGGGAACGCAAATCATAGTCACGCGCACGCCCCCCTCAAGTTTTTGCCAAGCGTCGCAGCCGTCGAGCGCCTCGTGCGGGCACAGCATATTGCCCCTCCCCTCCCCCACTGTACCCTTTCAGAGAGCGCTGGCTCTCGCCGCCACGGCGAACCGCCCGCCCCTCCCAATTTCGCGGCACTCTCCTGCTTTGCTGTCTTTCATTGTTCACTTTTAGGTGCGGAGTACCTTAGGACCGCACAATGTCCGTCCGCATCCATGCGGATACCATTTACAATCGCAAAAATCACACAGGCACCGGCAGGATTCCAGCCTGTGTCTGGTAGACTAGACAGAGTTAGTGTCAGCCGTCATACCCATTGGGCTACGACCGTGAGTTAGTACACGAGAGTCAAGCGGCTTACTCCCTCGCCTGTAACGGTGCAGAGTACCTTAGGACCTCCCAATGTCCGTCCGCGTCCATCCATGTGCACACCACCATCAAGCGAAAGTCAAGCGCAATTCGATTTGAGCCGTGAGTTGCAGCTTCATTTAGGCAATAATCAAGGTGCAACTCACGGCTAAAATCGGATGTCACTCGGGGCGGAACTTGGATGTCATATCGAGTCCCCGTACTCCGCGCCCTCGCCATCATCCACGGAGTGGAGATGCTGCCATTTTTTTTCTTTCACTCGTCGGTCTTGCCATCGTTCGCTCGGTCACGACAACGGTGATGCGGCTCAGCCCACAGACGGCAGCCAAAGGGCTCTTCCCTAAAACGCTTCCCATGGCCGGAATCTAATCTGCGTCCCTCGCGTTATGAAGCCGGCGTCTATCCGATTGCTCCATATCGGTGTGGCCGAAGCGAATGCCAAGCAGCAGGTGCTGATTCACACCGTACACCCCAAACTCAAGCGTTAGGCCAACGGAGTGCACACCCGAGAGTTGTTTTGGGCATTAGAGAAGAGGGTGCCTACCTCCAAAGCAGCACATACTCGCGCTGGGGATTGGCCAACAAAAGAATACATCGCGAGAAGGCTTCGAGTTCAACCATCGTCTTCGTTACAAGGACGGGTGCAAGATTTTATTGATGGCGGGCTTATTGAAGCTACCAAAGCGAAGCGCACACATTTGTTCAGTCATGGGTACGAAGGTTGCATCACGGGGGAACGTTACAAGCGCTTCGCGTCGCTGTTTAACGGGCCGGCTTCGGCACAGACACAAATTAGTGTACTTTTGATCTGAGGCGGAGATCAAGGCTAGTTGGTTTTCTGATAGCTGACACATGGTTTTATTAACGCCTAAAACGCGACAAGAACACCAAACCAAAAACTAGTGGGGCAGGTGCGTGCCCCGTCATTGTTCTTTTCTTGCTTTCCCCCGTACTGTTCAAGATGCCTTTTATTGGGGTGGCTCAGCGCCCTGGACGGCCTCGTTATGTTCCACGGATTCGTGTCCTGGGTTCTCCGGTTAGCTGTACCTCGGGGAGGGGGGAGTAGTCTTGGGGATACAAAAGGCTGTTTTAAGGCTCTTGTAAGAAAACGAATCTCCATAAGGGGTTCACGGCACGGACGTGAAAAATCAGCTAGAATGTGTGCGGCTATTTTTCACCAAAAGTAGCCAATTGGCGATGCTGAGAAGTATCTGTGGGAGGGAGACTGTTCTTCGGTAGCACCTACCTTGGCGATGTCAAAACAGCACGCGGCGACAAAAGCGCACATGACAAAAGGGCACTGATATAGCTGCAATAGCTGAAGCTGATTTGAACTAAGCCATCGCGATAGGCTGTCGAGTCATGAATTTGTTAAGGAAACAAGAGATAACACGTTCCGCGATGAAAATAAAACATTGGTGTCATCTGCGTACAGCACAATATCAGGTGTTTGTGGCATACAAACTATGTCATTATTACACAAAATAAGGAATATTGATCCTAAGATTGACCCCTATGGGACACCAGATTTTAATATTCAGTATCTGAAGAGACATTATGAAGAACCACAAAAAGCTTCCGATTTTATAACTAACTCCGTCGCAACTGGAGTGCAATGCCTCATATGCCGTAATATGATAACTTAACGAAGAATATGTCATGTTTATATGAATCAAAACCCTTTACTGAAGTCTAAACAATACCGATAGTGTACAACGTTTCTCTATGCTATCTACAAACTTCTCTCTAACAAAGCGATCTCCACCAATATGTTTTTTTAATCAATAATGATTATCTGATATAACGTGTATATTTAGTTTACTTGTGACATGGGAATCAATACCCTTTTCTACCATTTTCTAAAACACGGGAAGGACAGATATCGGCCTATAATTGCTTTTACAGTTACCGGGACCAGACGTATATGAGACAGAGACTCTCCCAACTTTTATTTTATCCGGGAACATTCCCGTGGACAATATAAGCTATGTGATGGGACAAACTGCATTCGCTATAATGGTCGCTATAGCTTTGATTGGCGCAGGCTTAATACCATCAAGCCCACCGCAACAGTTCTTTTAAGCTTATTCATAAATCCAACACTTTCTTTTGGTGTTTCGGGACGAAGAAAAATTAAATTAACAATGTTATAGTTAATATATTTCTCAGGCTCTGCAGGAGTAGCTTAGTAAGTTGCTCCAAAGGACAAAAAATTGTCTGTTAATTTCATTAGATAGGGCTTTGTTCGCCTACTTCCATTTCAACAGAGAGTCTGGCTTGCGCTTTTTAAGTCAATCTTTTGCTATACGCCACCTTCCCCGAGAATCCTAAAATACATCCGCAAATTAGTAAGTATGATAACGTTTTCAAGATTTCTTTATATCACCCTTTATTTTTTCTAACCTTTTTTTATATTTCTTTAAGATGAATATGTCTCCACTGAATATAAACTTGTTAAAAAGCTGATTTCGGGCTTTAGTTCTTTGTAGAAGCTCGCGAGTTATTCATGACTTTACTGCCTTCTAGCACTTTTTTATTGTAGCCGTAGGAAATGCGCGAACGTAAGTTTTTATTATTTTGTTCAGGAAGGAATCGTACAGTAAATTACCATATTCTATTTTTGAGAACTCGCCAAAATCAACCGCGGGAACCTTTTCTCGAAAAATCTCAATATTGTTCTTCGTAACCATTCGAAAAGTAACAGGTATGTCATTTTGGTACAAGCGTATTAGTTCAGTTTTGGAATAAGACAGAAAATGGATAGGTGACCACTGATTCCGCTTGTCAGTACATCTTATTTCACAAGATCTGTACTCATATTCGTTAGACGCAAGTGAATAAGTGTTTCGTTCATGCCTGTTGTGCCAGTAGGTGCGTCAGTTAAATTTAAGAAGCCGTTAGAAGTCCCAATGTCGAAGAATTCGTTAATACAGTCCGACGGCTGTGAGAGATCAATATTAAAGTCACCCAAAATCTCCACACGACTATTTCTGGATGCCATACAATCTAACAAAGAATCAAGAAACTCTAAGAACCCTTGAAGCAAGCAAGACGGAGGCCGCTAGATGACGCCCCCACGAACGCATGAGATTTAACAAAAAGGCATTGAAAACTGCTAGTGATTGTTATGAATTTTGGGGTAATCTGGTAAGAAAAAGTATTACTAATGTAAAGTGCTACACCACCACCTTTCCTCGTGCACAGTGACATCGATTCGCATACATAACCTTTACATTACACTGCATCATGGCAGCCAGCAAACCATGTCTCACTAGGAGCCAATACGTCAAATTTCTGGTCTAGGGATGACAAGAAAATGCACACTTGGTCCCCTTTATTCCTTGGGCTACGCACGTTTAAGCGATAAAAGCTCGAGGAGTTGGCGGGATTTTTATCGACGAAAGAAGAAGAACGAATTGAAGCGGCATTGGGATAGCGGTGTGACAGCAGCATTGTGACAAATTAGGCAGGAGTACTGTGATACTCGAAAAGATTACTCCACACTCATTTTGCCGTGATTGGTCTTGCTGTGAACGACCATTACCGGAAAGCCTTGTTCTTACTTGAAGAGAACCTTGTTATTAAAATGCCACGCATAGCGGCATCCATTTTGACTTGCCTAGTCGAGCGTACACCGAAGAAGCTCTCAGCTGTATTTGGGTAGGTTCTCAGAAAACGACACCGTTGAGTTTGCAGCCCATAGGACCTTCCGTTTTTTCAAACCAAGTGTCTCGAAGCAATTGACTAGAAAGACGCATAATGATGTCTGGCACTCTCTGATGTCTCGAGCGAAGTCTGTGTACGTTTGCTACTACATCAACAGAAATTTCAGTCAAGCTCACAGTCCAGGCCTCATCGTTAAGTTTCGATGTCAGATATCCAGTCTCAGAATGTGGAATGCCAAAGATTTTTTTAATTTCGTTTCCTACTGTGCCACTCTATGTTGTTCACATCCGCCTGGAGGGAAGGAACATCCGGTTTGGCGAACTTCCATTCAAGTTGGTTAACACGTTGCTTCAACCTACATGTCTCCACCTCATGCTCTGCTTGTATTTTCAATATTTCGTCATACTTTTGGGGACATAAACTGCTTCACTTTAATTACCTGAGCTGGCAAGCTGGCTAGGGCGCCGAGTTTAAGGGACACTGAATCGATTTTTAAACATTGCGGGATTACTAGCCAAAATTGTAGTACGGATTCCCTAGGCCATGTTTCGACCACTCTATTGAGTTTACGCGACTTTATTCAGTAGGAAAATCAATTACAAAATGTTGTCCTCTTGTCTCCATCCTTCTTGCCGATTTCCATGACTTTTCGCATGACGCCAGAAAAAGATAGCTCCGCTTGACTGCTCTACAGACCGGCTCGCCGAACCTCGGACAAGATCAGTCGGCCCAGCGTTCAGTCGGCCGGCCGCCAGCGGGTCGTCGAAATTAGTTTGCTCAGTTGAAACTAAGCCACGATACGATTTCCACCTGGAGGAATGTGCTTTTAGTTTGTGAGTTTGTTGACTGTTCAAGCTCTAAGTCCAAGTAGCTCCACAAGAGAACATGTCACGCTTCGCTGACTGGTACGCTGATAGAAAGATGTAAGGCCATTTGAAGACGGTAGAAGAGTCTGGAGAAGTTAATATAGGCACTACGGAAATAAAATTTACGGAAAATGTATGAGAAAAAAAGCATTTTTTGCACTGGGTGAAGAAGAACAACGGTCAGCAGCACGAACACACATCTGCGAACGCTTTTCCGTCTAAGAAACGGAGTCGTAGACACGAGATATTGGAGAATTCGGGGATACGCTTAGCGCACCAGCGCTATTCAAGAAATAGTCATATAAGGTGCTTTAAATGCTAAACTAAATAAAAATGTAAACTGTCGATAGCTTATATACTCTATATTTCGGGTACCGGTAGCGCTAGTTGATGGCCGAGTATCGGAAATAATGTGGAAGTTTATGTATGAAGTGTGCACTTCATTACATTTTTTGGTTCGTTTTCCCCGAGATTATATGTTCACTGTGCCGCGTGTTAATCTCTAAATTCACCGAAATTTCCATGCTTTTTCCCGCACCACTCTATAGAACTGTTTATTCTCACTTTGCTGGACAAAGATGTGCTCTTACGTGCCCTAAAATGCGGCTTTACCCCTCCACGAAAACGTTCTTCTTCAAATTGCGTTGTGGACCTTTGCCTGTTAAGATGGGCTGCATAACAGGAACATTTTTGTGTCTTCTGTGAACTGTCGCCTGTGCGATGTACCGAAAAAATATTGAGCACTGCTTCATAAATTGTAAGAATGCCATACTATTTCGGGATGGCCTCCAATGGAGCCATGAAGACAAAGTGTAGGTTTGTTTTATTCGAAAGATTTAGTGTTTTATATTGCCCCCAGCGCTAGTCTGGCAGCAAACGATAGTTTATTCACTAAGATATTAATCAATTTATGTTAAAATTTTGATTCTCCCCGCAAATCCTGTGTATCTTGAGGTCGTCCGTGATGACGTCAGAAAAGCAGGTTTTGAAGTCAACAACGTGAACGCGGCACTAGGCATCCAGCGAACTACCGAGCCTTGTTTACCTTCAGTCCTCCCAGACCGTGGCTGACATTTGCCCGCCTTTGCTTTGTTTTTGACCTGTATTTGCTCCTGGCTTGTTTTTATTACGGTACAAGGTACTCGCGTTGTGTAACTTGGGGTATACTCGACAAACAGGGTCACGTAAGACAATGTCGCTTGCGCTAATCCAGACAAACCCGAAACCTCCATACTGATGTGCAGCTATGACAAGCCAAGTGTACGCAGTACCAACAACAGCACGCTCTAATACTTCAATGTTTACGCGTACTTTCGTAGCTTCCATGCTTACCATTCTTACTTCTATAAAATGAATGTATGCGTTACATTTAAGCGAAAATATCTCATGAAGGAAGATTATAAGCCCCGCATAACTTGCATTTGCTTTTGCCGGCCTCCACCAATCGCAGAGATGTCAGGTATGACATCATAGGTTCTGTTGCGGGAAATGAGCTAGTGAGTCGCATGGCCATTGCCGTTTTAGGGGCGAAGCTCCTTAAGGCGTGGGTCTGTCCATCCTCGACGTATGTATGTAGCCACCTCTAGTTTAGTTCTTGGATTGTTTACTAGATGGCGTGGCTACCTCTAGTTTAGTTCTTGGATTGTTTACTAGATGGCGGGGAGCGTTGTAATAAAATCCGTTCGCTGTTGGCGCGCGCTCGGAGTCACCCGATGGATAAGGCTGCAGATGTGCGAGCCCGCGAGGCAGAAGCGCTCCGTGAAGCTGCGCGACGCCGCCGCCAAGATCCTGCCGTACGAGAGCGGGAGGCCGAAGCGTGTCGTCTGGCTGCGCGACGACGCCGCCAAGATCCCAGCGTTCGAGAACGAGAGGCCCAAGCGTCACGGCAACGGCGCGAGGACCCTGCCGTACGCGAAGCGGCACGGCTGCGGCGCGAAGAGGATCTCCAAAACGTCAGAGAACGGGAAGCGGCGAGAAAGCGCGCGTATCGGCAGGCAGACCCCGATGCAGTGAGAGCTCGTGAGGCGTCTGCAAAACGCATCAGGCGAGCTCAGCTCCAAGGTGCCGACGCGCGGTTTAAGCGAGACTTTCTAGACGTTACGTTCGGACACAGATGTAGTGGGCGAACTTTCACTGAAGAGTCACGGTTTTACCGATGATTTCCCCTCAGGAGCTTCGCCCACTCATCATCATTCACCCCGTGGATATGCTGTGAATTTTTTTTCGTAATTATGAAGCTTATTTGAGCGAAGTTTGCGGTTAAAAGTGGTGTCAGCATGATTCTAACGAGGCAATCTTTCGAATGAACCAAAGTCGTGTTTTTTTCTTTATGGCTCCTTTAAGCAGGACTTTGAATTGGCTCCGCATGGTATACGGTATCTGGTATCACCCGCAGACGGTGGTGTGCCATATGATTGCCTTTAAGCCGCAGCCCTTTGGCGGCCGTCTCTGGGTTAAGCTGCCTCACCGTCGTAACTGAGTGAACGATGACAAGACCGATGAGTGAAAAAAAAACGAACGACGAATAAAAGCAAAGGAGAGAGAGAGAGAAATAACTTTATTATGTTTGTTGGGTAGTTGGACGTGGTGGGTGCCCCTAGTCCAGGGCTCCAGTCTCCACGGCGCCGGTGGCTGCTCTGGCGATCGTTCGGCACTGCTCGTCGTAGTCTGCGCTAGACAGTGCCTCACTCCACTGCTCCGCTGTTAGAGGGTGTTTGTGAATTTTGTGGCACCCTGCTGCCGTATGGTAGAGTGTGGCTACTTGGTTGCACTTGGGCTACAGCTTCGGGTATTGGGTTGGGTACAGTTTGTGTAGACGGGAGAGGTGAGGGAAGGTGTTCGTTTGGATTGAGCGGAGTGCTGTTTGATCCTGTCTTTGCAACTTGGGATGAGGATGTGGAAATTTAATTCGGGTTGCTTTGCAGTAGCTTAGAATTTCAAAATATATGGGCATAACAGGAACAGGAAACTCTGCTTGGGGGCTTTCAGCTCGGGGAAGGGAGGCGCGAGCCCAGGCGTGAGCCTGTTGATTGCCCTCTAGAGTTTCATGGCCAGGGGCCACAATGGCTGCGGAACAGCCCTAGAACATTTAATGAAACAAATAGAACAAATACTACGAATGACCAACCGAGTAACCAACAGAAGACACGGGATGAAAGAAGGGGACATTCTAAAAATTGTCAACGCTCTCATAATTTCACGAGTCGCATACTCAGCTCCATTCTTATGTTTAACAGCCACTAACATCAAAACACTCAACGCAGCACTTAGAAAGGCAATCAAAATGGCGCTAGGATTACCCCAATGAACGTCGACACAGGAATTAAATGAACTCGGAATTAGCAATACAGTTGAAATAATACTCGAGGCATATAGAATAGGCCAGTTTGAGAGGTTAAAAACCAGCCACACTGGCAGGGAAACCCTAAAGCGACTGGACTACCGGGTACATGACACCATGCACGCAACCACCCACGAGATTCCTCATTGCATATCCAGGGCCCTGAAAGTAGCACCCATACTTAAAAACATGAACCCTACACCCAACTATGGCAGAAGGTTGGACAGATGCCGTATAATATCGATAGAATATACGGGAATTCATCGTACACGTAGTACACAGATGCTGTCATTACGAGTACCGGTGGCATATCCGCCATCTGTGCGCACAACCCAATTCAGCAACGTACCATAACTGCTAGCGTGCGGATATTATCACCTATTGAGGCAGAAGAAGCGGCAATCGCTCTAGCTATCATTTCAGGTCAGCAGGATGCACAAATGAACATTGTTTCTGACTCCCAAAACGCCTGCAGGCAGTGGGCGAGAGGGTGCATCGGCAAAACAGCCCAGCAATCGACCACAAATCAAATGATCCAATCAAAAGCAAAGAAGGAGAGTGTCAATTGGGAGGGGTGGGCGGTTCGTCATGGTGGCGCGAGCCAGCGCTCACCGATAGTGTGCGGTCAAGGAGGGCAGGGGACAGTATGCTGTGCCCGCACGAGGCGGGCACAGTATTGGCTGGCGATTACAGTATTGTAATCGCGTGCCAATTTTTTTCTAATTGCTCTGCATAGTTTATAGAAAACGCGAATACTGGATAGGCACGTTGAGCCTATGGTTTCTCCCAGAGCACATTTCTGCAAAATGATCATTAATCTTAATTAAAGACGTCTATGACCAAAGTTATTCTCGCCCTGATTGGTATCGCCTCCTTATAAGTTGTTCAATTTTGCCCCCTTTTAAACTAGGCATACGTAATTGTTCATTGTGTTCAGTTTTGTTTTTCAGCTTGTAATCAACTCAACTGTATGTGTTCATAATGAACTGTTTTGTATGTGTACACAGTTGTAAATATGTGTTGCAATTACCGTTTCCTGCATTGACAAGGAGTGCAATAAATACCACGTGGAAAACAACAAACAAAGCTCGTGTCCGAGTGGTCTGCAACGCTAGGTATGTTGTTTTGCAAGTCGCAAGTTGGAATCCGCGATTAGGCGATACATTGGACCGTTTACGTGGCGGTAAATTCTTCTCGTCCCTGCACTTAAAAATCTCGCTATTGGCAAATCAAAGTTGACGAGAGAGACCTTGAGAAAACAGCTTTCGTAACATCTGACGGCCTCTAAGATTAGTCCTCAATTCTGCCTGTGTTCTGCCCCGGTAACGTTTCAAGGAATGATGGATACAGTGCTCGCAGCACTGAGTGGCAGACACGTCTCATTTACCAAGACGACGTCTTACTGTTTTCTAGCTCTTTTGACGAACATTTGACACGGTCAAAAAGCGTTCTGGAAGCGATTCGCTCTGCACGGTTAACCAGCAAGCCTGAAAAATGCCACCTTGGATTCCAGGATCCCAAACTTCTTCGACACGTTGTAAGTGTTCAAGGAGTGCGCCCAGATCCTGAAAAAACAGCTGCTGTGAGCTCCTTCCCTATACCAACTGACAAGAAGGCTCCCCGGCGACTTCTTGTCCCTTTGCGATTATTACAGGCGCTTTGTGGAAGGGTTCACCGGGAGTGCGGAACAACTCACTCGCCTTACGAAAAGCGACGTACCCTTCGTCTGGACTTCGGAACAGCAATCACCGTTCGATGAACTGCGGAGCCGCCCTGCAGACCGCCCCAGTCTTGTCGCACTTCGACGAAACTAGCGACAGGGAAATCCGGACAGACGCCAGTAACGTTGGCATTGGTGCTATCCTGGTACAGTGGCAGCAGGGTACAGAGAAGGTTATAGCTTACGCAAGCCGCACGGTATCCAAAGCTCAGAGCCGCTATTCAGCAACGATAAAAGAATGCCTTGCGGTGATATGGGCTATAACTAAATTCCGACCGTACCTTTACGGCAGGCCTTTCAAAGCCGTTAGCGACCACCATGCCTTGTGCTGGCTTGCTAACCTCAAGGACCCGTCCGGTAGACTAGCTTGATGGAGCTTGCGGCTACAGGAATATGACGTGACGGTTGTATACAAGTCGAGAAACAAGCACACGGATGCTGATTGTTTGTCCCGAGCACCATTCCAACCGACGCACATGAAAGGGAAGAGGATTTCCTGTTCGTAGGGGTCGTCCATACAGCAGACATGGCCCATTACCATCAGCAGGACGCTGATCAGAAGCTGCTCATCGAACACCTTCGCTGTGAAAACACAGCAGTATCACACTTATTTCTGCGATCTTTACTTTCATATCTCCTGCGGAACAACGTTCTGTACAGACGAAGCTACGACAGCAACGAGAAATTTCTTCTGGTTATGCCATCCGCTTTTTGAGGACAAATTTTACAAGCCTACCATGACGAGCCTTCCGCAGGACATCTGGGGGTTAGTCGCACATTCTCACGGATCCATGCAGAGTACCAAACCTGCCAAACCTGCCTAAGTCAGTACGACAGTACGTGAGGACTTGCCCTGATTGCCAGCGCCGGAAGAAACCTCCTGTCAGGCCGACAGGTCTCCTTCACTCACTTGATCCTCCCGATTCACCGTTCCGACTGGTTGGGATGGATTTACTTCGGCCTTTTCTATTATCGGCGTCCTGGAACAAGTGTATCACTGTTGCACTTATTACCTGATGTGTTATGCCGAAACCAAGGTCCTTCCCAACAGCACCGCCTCGGAAGTCGCGAAATTCTTTGTTGAAGGCATTGTTCTGCGGCATGGCGCATCTACGATTGTTATCACCGATAGGGGCACTGCCTTTACAGCAACCTTCCTGAAAGATATCTTCAGGTTAACGCACAGCACTCATCGCACATGCACCGGCTACCACCCCCAAACCAATGGCTTCACAGAACGGCAAGCCTACCATGACTGAACATTAGCGGACATGCTATCCATGTACGTCGATCTGGAGCACAAGAACTGGGACGAAATTCCACCGTATGCCACATTATCCTACAATACTGCCGTGCAAGAAACCACTCGCAGTACACCATTTGAACTTGTTTACGGGCGCCCTGTGACGACAACCTTAGATGCAATGTTGCCGGTTCCACTTGACGACACAACCAGAATGGATGTGGAAGCGTTTACGCAACGGGCAGAAGAAGTACACCAGCTTGCATGTCTACGGATTCGACGCCAACAAGCAGTTGACTCTGAAAGATACAATAAGGGACGCCGTCACGTTGAGTATCGACCCGGTGACCTTTTGTGGGTCTGGACACCGATCCGCCACCGAGGGCATTCGGAAAAGCTGCTGCGCAGATGCTTCGGACCGTATCGTGTTATTCGCAGTCTGTCAGATGTCAACTACGAGGTTTTACCCGAAGACATCACAGCACGTTCTTCCCGCTGGAGAATTGCCCCGGAAGTTGTGCATGTGGTGCGCATTAAGCCGTACTACACCCGAACGTGCGACACCCAAGTACGACGCAGCGCTACATTCACGACTATATCCTACCACAGTGCGCCGCCGGCATGACTGCTACTCCTTTCTTTTGCTGTTTTCCAATCGCAATGGCATCCCGTCGATGCGAACAAGGAGGAGGAGGGGGGCAATGCCACGACTGTACGATTGATTCCCTCTCAGCGGAATCCTATTAGCAGGGATTTTGATAATGCACTCAAAGGAGAAGAAAAGGAAGGTTTCGGGCCACCCGGAGGCCGAAGCAAAAAGACGAGAAAGAAAAAGTCGAAGCTGACTCAGTGGCTTGCTGTCGGGCACAAGTCCGCCTTTAGAATAAACGCACTGTTTTCACCTGGTACAACCCTCAACGTGCGAGTTCACCGTTACAATATATATATTATGGGGTATTTTAGCTGGGGACCAGCGAGACGCTTGGAAAGAGACGGAGACCAAAGACGAGCAAGGCAGCGGAGACCGATGTCTTGGTGCGTTCTCTTAGAGCGTGCCACGTGATGCAGACTGCCTCTTGCGCCTGCCATCATATCATGCGGCCCGTAGTAGTCCTTCATCTGGCACATACCCCACCGGTTGCACAGGAGAGATTGGTGCCCATTCGTATCGTCTTGTCGGGGAGTCTCCAGTACAATATATATACGTAGTTCTGCAAAATCAATAGCACATTTTATACACACCTCCTCAAAAGGAAGAGAAGGAAACATACAGTCGAACACGGATATATCGAACTCAAAGGGGATCGCGAAAGAATTCGATATATCGATAATTAGATATATGAAATACGCCTATCTGAAGATTATCTGACAACTCCGCACATCACTGAGAGTTTTCTGAAGTCGTGGAAAACGGTAGTTTACCGTTTTGACCCTCAAAGCACGGAAAATCCCAACCGCAGCATGATGACCACCGCACTTCATTTATCATTGAAATGTCTTTGAGCTTCGCTTGTTTTTTTCTTCTGCGTCGTGAAGTTCGCCAAATTGTCTTCAAGATTACAAACACGCACATATGAGAAAATCAACGCAGTACACTATCCCACAACAGAGGCGAATAACGCTGACGTAACCTCGGCTGCAGTAGGCGGTTGGGAACGTTGTCAAGCACTGAGTGCCGTTATCTTCAGTATCCGAACCGAACACCTTCCCCATCTGGAGGCGTGCAACGAAGTCGCTTTGCACCCGACACGCTCCGGAAGAGCCGGGGACGGTTGTGCTGCATTCGCCTTTACGTCAACGTTGATGCGTGCATCGCCCTCAAAACTACTGCGAGGAATTCCGAACGCCTTTTCAACCGACATCTTTCCAGCAGCCTGCACCCGACGTATTCCCACCTTCGTTGCTCCGAAATGAATGCCTTGGACAAAACAAACATACCACGCCTTATCGTTCCTCCTGCACGAGCCACCAAACAGCTCAATCACAGAAATAGAGTGCATCCGGTCAATTTCTTTTGCTCCTTCATGTCATTTCGCCCCAACCACTATCCGCAGTCTAGCTATCATGGAGCTGCCCCTCGTGCTAGCGTGAAAACAGCTGTTGAAGGCCATCGAAGCGACATAATACCGCGGACGCCGCCTCAGTCTCACCAAGCCAGGCAGCTCCTGCGATGAGTCAACATTATCATCAACTCCACCCCATCAGAGGAAGCAAATTTTCAGGGGCACCTTCGGCGCGGAATTCGATATATCGAATTTGTCCGTGATCAGGAGTTCGATACACACGCACAACAGCCCTATACTTTTGCATGGGATATTCAAGGGGATGTTTGCACTGTTCGATATAGACAATAATTCGATATATCCCGTGTTCGATATACCCGTGCTCAACTGTATATCAATAAAACTTGCGGTGGAGGGGGTCGAAGCCCCCAAGCCGCTCCCATGCTACGCCACTGCTTGCAAAGACGCATTCGAGAAATGTTACGTCATCAATTGGGCAATTTCTCGAGACCACTGTTTCATTCAGGAGGTTTCTGCAATAACTTTCTTCTTAAAGGGTTCTAATCGGTTCAAGTTTGCCGAGCACCTCGAGCATTACGAAACACGACAGACAAAAAATGTGGACACGTCAACGACGTGTCCTCCTTTTCTTGTCCGTTTTATTTTGCAGCTGCTCACAGCCAACAATTTTATTGTTTTATAGAAATGTTAAATTTAATCACTCCTGAGCTCTTACGTCAAGCATAACTGCCACTTTAATATCGGCTTTGGCTGAATTACAACCCACGTTCATACGCACGACATAGGGGGCTTCCATGCTTCGAAGCACCGTATAGATTATGAGGAGTCAATAAAAAACGCCAATCACACCCATTTCGTTATGTAGCGCCCTGTCATTTGCTAAAACAAATCAAAACAAAAACTTTCTGTCATATAGTGGCCCAACAAACGCCTTGCACTTAGGCGTAGACAACAATGGAACCAAATTTGTCGCAGACTAGGCTTCAGGCCTTTTATTTTTCAGCTCAAGGAAGGTGTGAAAAAGGACCAGAAAAGTAGAAACTTCCAGTTGCCTGATGCAAGCGTGTCAGCAGGTAGTAGGTCAGTAGATCCGCTGCGGTGGCCCCATGGTGGACTTGATGTGCATCGAGCGGACGTTGCGCCAGTTCTCCCGCAGCACGACCTCCATGTGCTTGACGACGTCGTCGATGTTCTCGGCCAGCTCCCGAGGGCTCATCCCCACGTTTCCCACGACGAGGCCCCGCGGCGATTCCCCTCCAAAGCGGAACCTGGCGGTGGCCTTGACCTTGTCCACCTGCTCCACCAGCGGACGCCGATGCGACAGTAGCTTGGGCCACTTGTCCGCCATCTTCAAGCCAAGGCCAAGGGGTGAGTGTTTCAACCATCTGCGCACCGAATGGGACGCCACGAAGACGTCGAAGTCGTTGGTGAGCTGTTTTATGTGGCGGTGCTTGTCCAGTGCTCTGAGGTCTCGCGATGGCGTGAAGGGCAGGTCATTGGCCCGTGCCTCTTCGCAATGCCCGGCGTCGCCGAGAACGCACACCCGCAGTCCGGGCTTGGGGATGTGATTCATCACGACGGCGAACTCGATACATTTGTCCCTGAAGAAGTCGTTGTCCGTGAACGCGATCTGGAGGTCCACGAACTCGAGGAACCGGCGCCGCTTTCGGGCAGACGCCTCGAGGACCGCGGCGACGCAGCGGTGAAGCCTTTCGAGGTTCCGCTGATACTCCATTCTTGCGAATGTTGCAATAGCGATGATAATGACGATGTTTTTGGGAATGGAATCGGTGGCAAAGCCAGTAATCACTGCAATGAAAAATTCTGAGGTGCCTAAAGGTTACTGCTGAATGTTAATTTCTATGGCGCGTGATACGAAGTGGGAAAGCCAATGGCCAACATTCATTTGTTCCCACGAACAGCGCCGCTGAGGTATTTTACTGAGTAGCCGTTCTGAGGAGCCGGCCAATCCCCTCCTGTGAGTATAAACGACGAAGTGTGAAAACGTTAAAGAGACTCACAGAACCGAGTTTTGTCGAGTATATTTTCTTTATCCCAAATGAAAAAGCATCACTTAAAACACCTTAACCCGAAATGGTTGTGATCATAGCGCCCTAGAACTTTTAAAATCGTAATTTTTCAATCTACCAGCCATACCTGTCCAGCAAGAAGGAATGCTGCAATCATGACAGTGAACCGTGCGGCAACACTTTTAACTGCACGTGAGATGAAGAGAGATTTGAATACTTCTCTTTGGCTAAAACAACAATAATATGCCACTTTCCCTATTTCTTCATGCAGTTTTTGGATAACGCTTTGAAATCGACTGAGCGCTTTAGACACGTAACGTTGTGTCACCTTTAGACATCACGTGTCGCCCCCTTTTAGACTTCAGAAATTTTAGTGCAAAATTAAAATTATTTCCGCCAGTTGATTCAGAAATCTCTCGCGGTTATCCCAGTGTATAAAATGCTGGCTTTCATATGAGCCCCATGACATTCACTCCACAAAAATCGGTTGTCTGCTTCTTTAAGGCACCTGCCCCGCGCCTTCCAAGTTACAAGATAACCCGGGCAGCTTCAGGCAGCTTCGGTGCCCAGCGCCCCCACGTGACGTGTGCGATGTCACTTCGCGCGATGCAGAACATTAATTGAACGAGACCACAGGCTGCGCCGCGTTCATAAACCGACTCATTTGATGATATCGGGGTTATACTGCTCAACATGCTTGATGAACGCGTCGAACGTTAACGTCGCTATGCCCGTATGCGCAAACTTACTTTTGTTGCGGAGGCAGCAGCCTTATAGATGCTTACATGAGTTGCTCACTTCCCACCTCACCACATCACCCAGTAACCAGGCCGCCCTGGCTGTATCACCAGGTCACCGACACCCGACCATTGACTCCACTTTATATTCAATCGACCGGAAGTGTAGACGCAAATTGTGCGGACATAGTAGTACTGGCGGCTGAGACCCAGCCTCAGGTGGTACAGGTCTTCGTGGACGTTTCGACCCACGATGCCGTTTTGTCTACTGTGATTCAGTGTCCCGTCTACGGTCCCAGACGCCTCTCAAACTTGCCTTTACCAAACAATCCGCACCATGTCATCGATGATGGCCGAGCTTGCAGCCGCCCGGGACGGCGCACACATCGTCGGCCCCCCGTCACGCCCGAATGGGATCCATTCTAAATATTTAGACACTCCACGGCGGCGATACGGGATTTATGCCGAGCAGCCTATAATTCCACTATCTCAAGGGACATCCCCACCCTGATAGACATCCCTCCCCAGCTGTTGTGCGTTCGGCGGAATACGCTTTTCGTTCACATTGCAGCGGATAGAGCTTGTCACCCTGCATTTATTCATCGGCCTCTGCCGCTGCTGACAAAGCTCCACAAGAAAACTTTCTCCAACGAAAAGAAGATCAGCGTCGCACCACACATGTCCTCCCACCGTGTGAAAACTGGCCTTCCCAGAAGACTGCCTCGCTGGGAGGAGGTCTTGCTACGCAGACTTCCAGTTGGAGGGGTTCTTTCACCTGCTGTGACCCGGGCGTGGCCACCACGCTAACATGCCCCCTTTGATGACACCTGCCCCTTCTGCACAGCTCCTTCCGAACAAGCTGATTCGAAACATCTATTATGGACGTGCCCTTCACTAAGACAAGCAAGACGTCGATACCTTAGAGGCACAGGCCTCCATTCTGGTAGGCCCCCCGATCTCCAGAGGTGGTTCTGGGGACTCCACCATCGCTTCCTTCTTGCCTTCCTCCCCGGGACGGGCGCCTACCTGTACTTGTAAAATATTTTGGTGGAGGGGCTGGGTACCGATCCCAGTACCTCTCGCAGGGAGTACATGACGCGCTCCTATGGTGCTTCCATGGAGCACAGCCGCTGAAATTGCAAAGTTCTTTATTGCGAACATTGTACTTCACCATAGTGCCCCGGCAATAATCCTCACTCACACAGAAGTGGCGTCCACGGCGCAACTTATTCGAGAAATCCTGCAGCTCAGCTGCAAGAGTCACCGCAGAACGACCGCCTACCATCCGCAGGCGAACGGCCTTACCAAACAGCTCAGTAAGACTACCACCGACGTGCTCTCCATGTATGTTGACGAGAACCACGGAAACTGGGACACCACACTTCCGTATGTACCATTCACGTCCGGAAACCATACGATTCACCCCTTTTCGCCTGGTTCATGGGCGAAGCATTCTCTTCTCAGAATGGAATGTTAGATTCCATGCTTTTTTCCCGAAACCGCAGTGCCAAAACAACAGACGCTGACGAAATTCCTCAGCGTGCTGAGATCACCCGTCAACTTGCACACCTGCAGCAAATGACACCCGGCGGTACAACGTGCGACCCCGAAAAGTTGCATACCGGCCAGGAGATCCGGTCTGGGTGTGGAGCCCTGTTCACCGAAGGATTCATTCCGAAAAATTAATGCGTCCCTACTTCGGCCCCTACTAGGTCGTCGGACTACGAAGTTCGTCCTGAGGGAACTGTGCGTTCGGCTCGCACCGCGACACAGTCCTACGTCGTGCACGCCACAAGGATGAAGCCTTACTACGGGTCCACCCGTTGGACTTCATCTTGAACTGTTTGGGGACTCCATGGGCCATGTCGCCCTGTATATTTAACAGCAGAGCTGTTTAAGCTTCAGCTTGGTCCGGTGGCGTTCGCAAAAAAATACCAAGACAAAATGCCGAGCGCACATGAGCGTGCGCCTCGTGAGGAGCGCCCGGCGTCTTCCAGGCTTACGCGTCGACCTACGCCGCGTGACGAGCTCGCAAAAATACCAAAAAATACCTAGCGCTTGTTAGCGTGCGCCTCGTGAGGAGCGACCGGCGTCTTCCAGGCTTACGCGTCGACCTACGCCGCGTGACGAGCTCGCAAAAATACCAAAAAATACCTAGCGCTTGTTAGCGTGCGCCTCGTGAGGAGCGACCGGCGTCTTCCAGGCTTACGCGTCGACCTACGCCGCGTGACGAGCTCGCAAAAATACCAAAAAATACCTAGCGCTTGTTAGCGTGCGCCTCGTGAGGAGCGACCGGCGTCTTCCAGGCTTACGCGTCGACCTACGCCGCGTGACGAGCTCGCAAAAAACCAAATACCTAGCGCTTGTTAGCGTGCGCCTGTCGACTGTCGAAAGGCGTACGAGCTCGAAATACCAAAAAATACCTAGCGCTTGTTAGCGTGCGCCTCGTGAGGAGCGACCGGCGTCTTCCAGGCTTACGCGTCGACCTACGCCGCGTGACGAGCTCGCAAAAATACCAAAAATACCTAGCGCTTGTTAGCGTGCGCCTTGGGGGGTCCACTTGCGCGGCGTGACGAGCTCGCAAAAATACCAAAAAATACCTAGCGCTTGTTAGCGTGCGCCTCGTGAGGAGCGACCGGCGTCTTCCAGGCTTACGCGTCGACCTACGCCGCGTGACGAGCTCGCAAAAATACCAAAAAATACCTAGCGCTTGTTAGCGTGCGCCTTGGGCGCCTCCACTTGCGCCCCGCGTGACGAGCTCGCAAAATACAAAAAATACCTAGCGCTTGTTAGCGTGCGCCTCGTGAGGAGGCGGCGTCTTCCAGGCTTACGCGTCGACCTACGCGCGTGACGAGCTCGCAAAATACCAAAAATACCTAGCGCTTGTTAGCGTGCGCCTCGTAAGGGGGCTCGGACCTTGCCCCGTGACGAGCTCGCAAAAATACCAAAAAATACCTAGCGCTTGTTAGCGTGCGCCTCGTGAGGAGCGTCCGGCGTCTTCCAGGCTTACGCGTCGACCTACGCCGCGTGACGAGCTCGCAAAAATACCAAAAAATACCTAGCGCTTGTTAGCGTGCGCCTCGTGAGGAGCGACCGGCGTCTTCCAGGCTTACGCGTCGACCTACGCGCCCGCGTGACGCGCTCGCAAAAAATACAAAAAATACCTAGCGCTTGTTAGCGTGCGCCTCGTGAGGAGTGTCAGGCGTCTTCCAGGCTTACGCGTCGACTTGCGCCGCGTGACGAGGCTCGCAAAAATACCAAAAAAACCTAGCGCCTTGTTAGCGTGCGCCTCAGTGAGGAGCGACCGGCGTCTTCCAGGCTTACGCGTCGACCTACGCCGCGTGACGAGCTCGCAAAAATACCAAAAAATACCTAGCGCTTGTTAGCGTGCGCCTCGTGAGGAGCGACCGGCGTCTTCCAGGCTTACGCGTCGACCTACGCCGCGTGACGAGCTCGCAAAAATACCAAAAAAATACCTAGCGCTTGTTAGCGTGCGCCTCGGTGAGGAGCTACCGGCGTCTTCCAGGCTTACGCGTCGGACCTACGGTCGGCATGACGAGCTCGCAAAAATAGCCAAAAAAAATACCTAGCGATTGTTAGCGTGCGCCTCGTGAGGAGCGTCCGGCGTCTTCCAGGCTTACCGCGTCGACATACCGCGCGTGAAGAGCATCGCAAAAATACCAAAAAATACCTAGTGCTTGTTAGCCGTGCGCCTCGTGAGGAGCGACCCGGCGTCTTACATGGCTAGCCGTCGTCGACTTGCCGCGAGTGACGAGCTCGCAAAAATACCAAAAAACAAAAAATACTCGCGCTTGTTAACTTGCGCCTCATGAGGAGGGGCCAGGCGTCTCCAGGCTACGCGTTCGACTTGCGCCGCGTGACGACGCTCGCAAAAATACCAAAAAATACCTAGCGCGTGTTAGCGTGCGGCCTCGTGAGGAGCGATCCGTGCGGTCCTTCATTCAGGCTTACGCGTCGGACCTACGGCCGTTGAGTAGATGAGAGTTAAAGTCGTGACGAGCTCGCAAAAATACCAAAAAATACCTAGCGCTTGTTAGCGTTGCGCTCGTGAGGAAGCGACCGGCGTCTTCCAAGGCTTACGCGTCGACTTGCGCCGCGTTGACGAGCTCGCAAAAATACCAAAAAATACCTAGCGCTTGTTAACTTGCGCCTCATGAGGAGCGCCCGGCGTCTCCCAGGCTTACGCGTCGACTTGCGCCGCGTGACGAGCTCGCAAAAATACCAAAAAATACCTAGCGCTTGTTATCTTGCGCCTCGTGAGGAGCGCCCGGCGTCTTCCAGGCTTACACGTCGACTTGCGCCGAGTGACGAGCTCGCAAAAATACCAAAAAATACCTAGCGCTTGTTAGCGTGCGCCTTGCCTCGACTTGCGCCGCGTGACGAGCACGCAAAAATACCAAAAAATACCTAGCGCTTGTTAGCGTGCGCCTCGTGAGGAGCGCCAGGCGCCTTCCAGGCTTACGCGTCGACTTGCGCCGCGTGACGAGCTCGCAAAAATACCAAAAAATACCTAGCGCTTGTTAGCGTGCGCCTCGTTAGGAGCGCCCGGCGTCGGCCAGCTCAACCTTCGAGAACACTCTGCCCAGCGTTCGTGGTGGTGGTGGTGATTTATCAAGAAAGCAGGCAAGAGAAAAGAACTGGAGATATTTTTTAGCACAACGGGGAGTTCACCCTTAAACAACCCAGTCAAGGGACGAGGAGTGGGGGGTTCAAAGGATAGGAAGAGAGGGAAGAAAGAGGAGAGAAGGAGGATAGTGGGGCTGTCTATGTCGTGTTCGTCTCGTCCATGGTTCAACGGCTACGAACGCTTCGCTAGCCCTGTCACAACCAGGAAGTTGAGTAGGTACTGGAAGACCTCTTGTCGGATGGCGTCCGGTCCCGTGGGGAACAGGAAGCCTTCCAGCTTGTGGCTTGGTGCACCGAGTCGCTGGAGTGAGGCCCGGAGTTCCTCTCTCGCGGTGTCTTGCTGGCGGCAAGAGCACATCAAGTGCTTGAGCGTCTCGGACTCTGGACAGTCGGAGCAGGTGAGGGACGCCCGGCGGCACTGTTGGTGCAGGCGGGCTCCCACGTTGCAGCAATTAAGCCGCACGCGAAGCAGGAGCGACCGGGCGTCTCTCTGCTGATGCGACTGGGCAGGACCCGTGGGGCGTGGCCACTGACAACTCGGGCATCTGGATGCATGAACTTCACTACTCGGGCCAGGATAGTCCTTGCAGCGTCGAATGACACACATTCCGGGAGGCTGGGACCCCTGCCTGGCGAGAAGCACACTTGGTCAGGGCGTCTGCAACATCGCCCATGATGCCTACGTGCGATGGCAGCCAGTGAAGTCACAGAGGACACCCGTGGGCCTCCACCGCATGAAGCTTGGCCGCCAGCGACCGCTCTACGTAGCCGCTGAAGCTGCAGCTGTCTGGTCGGCGGTGCGCAGACGGAGGAGGAAAGACCGGTAGTCAGTCAGGATGATGCCCCCCCACCCCCCCGGGTCTAGGTGCCCTGCTCTAGAAACGAACCGCGGCCAAGTGGAGTCCATCCAGCTCTGCGAGGGTGAATGATATGCGTAGAGCCTGCCCCGTGCCTGGGTGTGGTGGCTCCAGGCGGGGCTGCTGCGGCAATGCGATGTGGCTCTCGTATACGTGCAGAGCAGCATGCCCATTCGAGATTTGGGCAGGATATACCGGTAGCGCTGGAGGAGTGCCGCGCCGTCCACCCTGCCCTGCAGGTGGGGTGGAGCCCCACCTACAGGGCCCGCATCCGAATTGGCTACAGCGTTTTTGCCCGCAAGCAACCCGCCCGGGCTTCAAAAAGCAATGCACTCCCTCTGGTATTATCGAAAAAACTCCCACCTCCCCTCGCGGGAACCCCTGGGTAGATGCGACGCATAGGGGGTTCACGTTGCAGCGTTGGACAGCGGAGGAACGGCGCTGGAACGATGGAGCGGAGCGGCGCAGGCACCGCGTTTTATAGCGCGCATAACGGTGAGGGGACGCGCCGGCGCCAGTGCGTCTGCCGCGGCTATGACGCAACACAGTCCAACACAATCCACTTTAATCCAATCAAATCCAATCCAATGCCCCTCGCGAGAGAGTGTTCGCTATCGGAGAGGAGAGGGGGTGAGCGGCGGAGAGCGCAGCTGGCGCGGCGAGGAGAATGGGGGAGGGGCGGACGCCGGCGACGCCGGATGCAGGGACAAGGCGGGTGAATGAGATGCGGTCGCATCTAATAATTTTTCCCTTGTGATCTCCTGCTTCCCGATCCTGCCTCCTGCCTTTTTCATTGCGCTGTGGCGGCCTCTGGTGGCGCCGCCGAGAAGCGATATGGCAGGGGCGCAAGAGCGCAAGTAGACTGCCACTACAGTGGAACGTGAATCAGGGCTGCGTTGGTGCTGTTTATTTGTTTCACATGAATTGTATTGGCGACCTGAAGCTGCAAAAAAATAACTATGTTGGAATACGTACGTTTTCAACGTGGGAAACATCCTAACAAGCGTGCGACGCTCGTTTCTTTTTGCAGCAGTTCCGCAAGTGTCAGTACCGGAGGGTGGCTACCTGAGGCTGTGGAAGCGATGTTCTCACGGCATTTTTTTTTCTAGCTCCTAAAAGAGATGGGAGAGGGACATAGGTATCTGTAAGACAGCAGCATAAACTCAGGCCCTTATTGTGGCCTTTATACAAATCATTGCTTGAAGCTGGTATATAACCGATGCAAAATATTATACGTGGCTGCAGATTTGTTCAATTCCGCCGTTCTTTTTTTCTGTTTCTTATCATAACGAGTATAAATGCATGCGCAGATTACTTTTGTAAGCATTTTGACTGAAGAAAGCGAAGTCCAAATCAACCGAAGTCCTGACGTATCTCAGAAAAGTGCTTTCTGGGGTGCATTTTTATTCGTAAGCACACTTGTTCATCGTAGTCGCACGATTACATTTTCTTCTTTAGAAGAACTGTCAGTTTGAAAAGTTAGTATTTATTGGTTCATTCCTTTTATACAGCGGCAATATCACGGGCGACTGAAGTGGTGCACGGAACAACGGCAACTTTCGGTCGGCTGGTGGTGTGTTTGAATCGTCGTCGGAGTAATATGACAAGGCGATTTCTGGATTTGGCGTGCCAGCAGGTTATGGTCACTGGCGGTGTGAATACCTGTGTGACTGCGACAGGACGCAGAATGGGGCGTTCATGCACGGTGCCGTGGCGGACAGATCCTGATTTGTTCACTTTGGTTTCGGGGTTGGCGTGTGTCGATAGAAACAAAAATTTCACCCTTCATGTTATGGTTTGGCCGACAGTTGGTGTGGTGGTGGTGGTGGTTGTTGTGGGATCAGACGGCGTTAGCCTAGCCGGCAATTGCTCCGCCCAAGCTCCTCCTAATGAGCCAAAGGTAGTGTCCTTTTACCACAAGTTTGCCAGCTCTGTCTCCTCAAGGAAGCTTAGGAGAATGCGTGACACGGCTCTTCGCAGCATCCAATGTCCCCTTGGAAAGACGATATGGTCCAGAGTGCTGTGTGGGGCTGCCAGCTTTCGAATCGCTGAGAGCATTGCAGTCCGCTCAACATCATGCTCTGGGCAACACATTACGTAGTGGTGTACATCCCCTATCACTGCACATGACGAACACAGAGGCGGTCGCACTAGGCCGACCTTGAATAGCCATGCTGTGGTCTTCGCTGAGCCCGTTCGGATTCGGTACAGCAATGTTGCCTCCGATCTTGTAAGCCCCTTTGTGACGCAAGGCTGGTAATAGGGATTTCCCAGAGACTTGAAATGTTCGGCCACTGTTCGAATGAAGTCGTTCCAGTGATTGGGGGAAACTTTAACTGTCGGTGCAAATTGCAGCGCACTTCGTGCCATCTGATCAGCAGTCTCATTGCCCTTGACGCCAACATGGGATGGAATCCATTGAAACCGCACATTGAAACCCTTGCTGCTAAGTTATTGCACAAGCCGTAAGAACGCTGACAGTCCTTTTTCGTGGGGATCCCACGCTGCAAAAGTTGTAGTGCTGCTTTTGAGTCAGTCAGAATTACAACTTCCTGCGGCTTATACGACTTAAGTTTTCTCAAAGCAGCCGCGATGGCAATGCACTCGGATTCGGTGGAGGACACCACATGATCCAGGTGTACTGCCCAGGAAACCTGGGCATCAGGAATGATATACGCCGCTGCACTAACCCCTCTGTACGGATCGACTGAGCCATCCGTTTAAAATGTACTGCATTTTGCTTTCTCGATGGGGGCCGAACCCGGCCGCATGCTTTCACTACACGGGCTCAGTTACAGCCGCAGACAGCAGTGGAATCACCACGGAGCAGACCAGCCGACCCCTGCCACGGCCGGACTGGAGGAGCGACGAGCGCGCGCCACTCCTCCAGTCCGGCCATGCCCCTGCCAGACTGTTTCCGGCCTCCTCCGCCAGGTCCATGCGCATGCGCAGTAGCGTTGTGAAAGAGGCGGATTGGAGACATGGCTGCAAGTGTGCCACTCCTTCCCCGAGACGACTTGCTGACCCCGCCACCGCTGCCCCGAGTCGATTACGAAGAGCTGGTGGAAGTCTACAATGCTGAGGATGACTTTGCATACACCACTCGCCGCGAAGAAGATGACGACCTTTTCGATGCATATGACTACGATTTGCCAATCCCCCTAAGTTGGTATGCGCCATTTTTCGGGCCACCACCACCTACTAGTCACCGCTACTATGCAAATAAACAACGATACTGAAATTTAACTGTGTACGGCAATGCTCACCTGCAACAGCTTCGTCATTCAAGTCTTGCACGCGGGTGCAAGCTTCCCTGAATTTTTGGTGCAAACACAGAACTTTTTTGTGTTTACTAGAAACCAGTCTACTCTGTGAAGTACCTGGATTTCAATTCTACACACCCTCTCAGTCAAAACGGTCTGTGGTCATGGCGTTACCAAATCGTGCCTGAGGAACCTGTTCAAATGAAGTTACGCTACAAGATTCGATAACAATTGAAAAGTATCAAGAATAACTGCTGTCTGTGTTCATTCGTGAGAAGCACGCAGGAAAGAATTGCTCCAAGGCTCAAGGCTCCGAGGAATTGCTCCGAGGAAAGTGTAACCAGCCAGAGCACAAAAGCCAAAACACACCATAGCTCCGTATGTAACGCAACTGGTCCTGGGATCGACGCCCGGGCACGTGTTTTCCTTAAGTGCAACCTCCAACTTGTTCACGCACCTACAACTCAATTCCCAGGTGAAATGTCTAATTTTAACAACCAGCTTTCGCTTGCACGGAATGTCCAGCGGTATACACAATGTGAATCAGATAATTTTTGCAAACGCCTGAAGCAACACCAGTACGATGTTGGAAAAGAAAGCGCGGTCTCCAATGCCATCGCGGAACACGGAAAAACACTCAATGAGATAAACTGCGATGACGCCAAGATTCATACTTTTTTTGTTATCCAGACAACGCCTTTGATTATCCAGATGACGCCGCACACTTTTAACAGGACTGACGTAACAGACTAACGATATCTTGATGGTATTGCGGATTAGGGTGCTCATATTTTAAGCTGTCCTGGTAAGATTGGTGTATGGAGCTGCGTATATCTTATCCGCGATATGACGAGGGCCTTGTATAGTCTCCGCTGGTCATTCCCTCTACGCCCTCGCTTCTTTTTGGAGATACGTTTTGTAAGTTGAAGAACTTGCTCGCCTTGCTACTAAATATCTGGTTGGCGGGGGCATGTCCTCCTCAATCTTTTTGGGAGTAGTGTCCCAGTACCTTGACAGTGGATGGAGTTTGTCACCGTGCAGGGTTAAGCGCTGCCGTTCCAGGCTGGTCTTAACATTTCAGATGGCCGCCCCTCTCCTGTAGGCTAAAATCATTGTTATTTTTTCTGTTGTCATTCCAGGTTTTTTTTTTATTTGAAAAGATGCTCATTTAGCCCTTTTACACCCTATATGCGCATATATAAATCAACGTAGGTATGGTGTTCTTACGTGGCATATCCGTACCTGCTGTCTGCATGCTTAGCTATCAAACAATGCGCTTTGGAACAATATTTTCAGTGCACTACTGTCAACCGCTCTGTGCACCTTGGAGCTTCCACAGTCCCGCAAAAATTTGGCAGGGCCTGCGTACCCTAAGCCAACTTCAAACTGTCATTACCAAAGGACTGACTGTGCCAATTTGCTCGAAACTTTCAATGCCGACTTGATCACTTTTCGGACTGGCACTCCAATCAGCGTTACGACAGGTTATACATGCCAGTGTTCGCTGAATGAATAACGGCCTCTACTTGCTAACACTCACCTTGCGGACCAAATATTCGTCCTACAACAATTTTGCTGGTTAAACACGAGACTGCCTTTTGTAGTTCAGATTTCCAAGGATGCAGATTTCAAATTTCCCTGTATTCAAAACCATGGACGCCACACAATACTTTTTAGTGTTTTCAAGACTCCCACCGTGCCCACACATTATTAAAAGGTACCAGAGGAACAATTATAGCCTCTGGCATTTACCAGGTCCTCTTCGTACAAAAGAAACCAAACGAAAGGTTCACTGCACACAATGCTTCTATAGCCACATTTCAACCAGCTCAAACTAGCGACGTACTCTATTTATACAGTATTACTCTATTCTACCTGCATAGCTGACTTGCCTCTTTTCAAAGGTCTCCAATGTCTTTCCACTTCATATCCAACCTCGTTAAAACAAAGTAGTATCAGGGCAGTAAATTAGTTCGTTATATCTGATACTCCTTGTAACAGTAGAGGTAAAAATAGGCTCTAACAGATTGGCAATATTGCACGTGCAAAAATCCTAGATGCTAAAACGCATTATTCTAGGCTTCGAACCTGCTATAAGTGAGGCAATCCTTACCTGTTTCCTAATGGCATTTCACACTAATCGACTGGAGCATGAGAACGTGAAATTACAACAGAACAGAGTTCATTTGACAAAAGAAGTACGTGATCTTTGTCTGGTGGCCTTCCACAGCACTGAGCACGATGAAGTTTTCCACAGTGTCCACCATACTTCGGCAAAACTGGGCTCCACTCAATCACACTCAGACAGAAAAATGTATTTTTCCTCACACAGTCACTTACACTCTCGCTCACCAGTCGCCCTTACCACTCGTACTCACGCTCACTACGTGCCGTCACCTGTTTTCACCCACTTGAGCTCATACTCACCACTCGCCGTGGCCACTCGCATTCACTTATGCTCACGCTCGCCGCTTGATGTCACCACTCGCACTCACGCTCACCACTCGCCATCACCACTTGCACTCACTCACGCTCACCATTCACCGTCACCACTCACACTCACTCGCGCCCACCACTCGTCGTCTTTCCTCGCACGCGGGTGTGTGCAGCAGACCCTCCATGATTCATGAAGCCGAAGAGTATTAGTGCATTACGGTGTCAGAAGGCCATCCAAATCATATTCCTAAATCAACACGCCCCCAAAGAATTAATTCTATGGTGCCCCAGAGCAAAAGCTCAGTGACGACGTATTTCCGAAGCTAAGAGAACCCCGCCATTCACAACCATCACATCGAGTGGCTCCTGCGACTAATAGCCAACAGCAAGTACAAAGGCAATAGCCGCGCTCAGTGCAGTAAGCCCTGCAAATGGAGTGAGTAGCGCAAGTGCACTCGCCAGCAGTGAGCGGGGCTCACAGCGAGTGCAATTAGCGGCGTTCCCTGCGAGTCGCTCTCGCACTCGCGCGTGGTGAGATGGGCTCGTCGCAAGTGGCGCTCTCACTAGCAAGTGGTGAGCGGGGCTCACTGCGCATGAGGCTCGCACTCACACTTGACAGTCCAAAACGATGGCAAGGCTCCACTCACTCATGAGTGGTGAGCGGGGGGTGCGTGAGTGCACTCGTGAGTGAGCCTACCGACCTATGGTGTCCACGCATGAAAGGGCGTTTTACACTTTTGTACTTCGACAAACTGTAAAAAAATTAGCTTCAATTTTTTTAATCCACTTTTTTTATGGTAGCTTTAGAGTTTTGAGCTTCGCGCAAACCAAATATTGCTTCATTATACGGCCAATATCGCGCGCGGCTATCGAAGTTTCGGTTTCATTATAAAAAGGACAAGTGTCACTGAAATAAAGCGTGACCAACCAAAGTTCGTATTTAGTTGGCTACAGCTGATAATTTGCTATATATCAGTGTCCATTATAACGAGGTCCGACTGTACTTCTTTGTTTTTTGGGATGGCTGTGTAATTGTGAGTTCCTGCTTTTGCTCCGCACACCTGAGCAATCAATGTTCACGCTAGTGATTATTTTTACTATAATGACTGGTACATTGCATTGCCATAGAAAAGAAGTGCAACCATGCAACCATCCTAAGATCTTGTTTGAAGTGTAATTTCTAGGAGAGTAATAGACATGCATGGCATTTACCGTTCCCACAGCTACAGCAAGAACAACAAGTGAGAGAAAATACTGAAAATATGTATTTTTTTCTTCAGGTCATATAACAATAGAACAAAGTGACTGTGCCATGCCAGGATGCACACTTACAAGTCACAATGCAATCAAACAAAGCAAGCAAAATAAGCTAAACACCAAAACAAACAACTGCTTGCCACCACAAGTGGATCGCAAGCCAACAAACATGTAGCCAAAGGCAAAGAGGCATCCCAGCGAGGACAGCCACATAATTTATATTATATCGTTACATTCAAAATAACTGACAACACCAAGGGCATAAAGCATAATCTTTAGGGCACAATGCGGAACAAAGTAAAAAAAAAGAAAGCAGAAGCACGTAAGAGTTGCTTCTGCATTTCTCTTTGACATGGTACCGTGGATGCTACCAGTGAGCTGAGGGCATGGGCGACACTTAAATATCTCACACGTGTCAAAACAAAGACAATGAAACGAAAATGTGGAACCAAAAGAACATAAAATTAGCTCCTGTCAAGCTAGGCACGGTGTGACTAGAGCCCAACTGTTGCTCCGAGAAATGCGATGCATTCATTGCAGTTAGAGCAGGCTATAAGAATACACAAAAGGTAGATGGGTAAACACGTACCTCAAATGCTGCATATAAGCAGCAGGGTAGGTTGATGATTTAAATTACTGTTTGTGGTTCAGCTCGCACAGACCCTAAAACACTACGTTCCTGCCATAAGGTTATGATATGAGAAGTTCTAAAACGAACATGCAAAATAAAAAATAAACAATCTTCAAAAGAAACCCACACGTTTGCTGATGGAGAACTATTGTGGGCAAGACGCTGCTTGGCATTATAACGCCGTAAATAAAAAGACACTCTTCAATCACTCACAGCGACATTTCCGAAACTGCCATATATCTTTAAAAATGAATAAAAAAAGCAAAAAAAAAACAGTTCCAGTCTTCCATTCTGCACAGGTAGTGGCTGTAGTGGTGCTTAAGGTGACAGTGGTTAAGAGAAAGTGAGCCTAGCTAAAAAGCCCTTGCTCATTGTGGCATTAATTTTCGGTCAAGCAGAAGTACTTGAACATTGCAATGACAACCACAAACATGTAGAAAATGTGACTTTTTCAAACATTGTCAGCTGAAAAATGAACTAATACTGGCCAAATAATGGACCCAACAGAAATGGACAGTTTGCTTTCCGACATTGCCATTTCGTCCCGACATAGACTGTGCAAGTTTAAGCCTGAAAGTCGACTTCCCTGCTTCATGTTTTCAAGACAGAGCGTGGGTTTTACTTAAAAATATAGTCAGATAATTCTCAAAGCAGCCTGTGTATTTGCAAGGACACATTGTGGGTCCAAGGTGGTACGAAGCGACACAATGTGAGCCCCAAGACATGTAAACCGAATCAATGCAGGTCCGATGAAATACGAAGAAGGGGCCCAATCTGTGATTGCCGCTGATTACAGAAAGGGTTCTAGACTTCTTATAGGTTCATTATATGCCGAAAGAAAGAAAATGGAATGTTTTCCGAGCAGTAGATCAATGAGTTATGCAAGAGGGCAGAAACAAAGCAAAAAAATTACATCAGATTTAGCAGAGGATAAAAACTCAGAACCAATGCTGTGTAAAATCTTGCTCAGCCCTTTGTCACTGCTTACAAAGGATACATGACAAGCTCAACATTTACTTTCCCCAATATGCTTTTTTTCTTCTTGCAAAACGTAAGTAACAAAGCATGAAAATGGAAAGTTTCACTCATGCTACACTTCACTAGCTTTGCCAACAAAAGACGCACTGAGGTACCACCTAAATTATAGTACTACAACTGCCCTCTATTCAATGCATAAGGTAGGTGGATAAGAACTAGCTAGTGTGTCAGTTTGCGTATGAAACTTCTAAAAAATTCAAAGCTTTTCAGACAGCATTTAGGACTGTAATTTTAGCCGTTTCACAACCAACGAGGTAAGGTGCCCGTTCAATGTAGCCTCATGCAGGTCATACCAGCACAGCATGTTGCTGGAATGTTCTTTGGGGATAAGCTCCACGTTACAGGCAATGCCATGTCATTATGAGCTGTGTATGAAGAGCATTATCCATAGCCAAATCCAAATCCATAGCCAAACTTCCAAATCTGGCACAGCTAATTACCACCACGCGCAATGTGCAAGAACTTGAGCAAATTGGTGTCCGAGAAATGATTAAAACCACTTGACACACAATAGAGTGAGTAACTGAGTATAAAACTTGTACGATGCAGTGCAAGCACTTCCCAGAGCTCCTCCTCTACTAATGAACTAACAACAACGCACAAGAGCAATTGTACTGCGAACGCAGACATGAAGGGCTCCAACAAGTCAAGTATGTCTGCAAATGTCATGTGCTTTGTTCCTTGGCCCAAAAAGGTAGCAAAGAGGCGTGCACGTTGCACAAGAAAAGTGGAGAACAGGGGAATAGAAGTTACTTCAATGCGACTATAAACCACTGGGCCCTCAACCATGCAACCATTGCCTGCAGTTCGTTTGACATCACTGCGGTGTAAGAAACACATTATAAAAAGTTGCTTCTGATGATAAATGGCACAAGAACAGCAAACACCTTCTTTTTGCCCAAGTTTCACAGTGGGCAGAGTACCTTTCAAAGTCACCAAATGAGCAAAGGTGAGACCTTTACTTGAAGCAACCTAATAAAAAGGAGAGTTGTACTATTTTTCTTATTAAGTGTCGCAAGTCCCCACTGCTTGTTCTCTTGATGGAAGCACCGTTGGAAAACATCAAGGTGGAAGAATCCGAAGGGGAGTTGAATCAAGCCCCGACGAACAGCACATGGCTGCAACCTCTGCTATCTGGGAGTTTGACACTTTCGGCCTGTGCTTTGCCCAATCGACACCGGCAGAATCCTTCAGAAGCAAAAGCCCAGAACACCGGAAGATAAGAGAAGTTGGAAGCCACATGCAGCACATTTCAGACTGGGCAGACTATGCAGAGAAGTTCCGCGACCAGAAGACTGATGGTTGGGCAGCGTTTTGATGACAGTCAGCTACCTGATTAGGTTTGTGCACATCGAATCAGCACACCTTCTGAATGTCTGTGAAGGTATTGACAAGCTTTGCAAGCAACTGTAATGAGGACCTGATTCGGCATGCCTACCATATGCGTTTTCACTTCATTATTCCCGGCATTCATAGCTGGTTTCACACAGTCAACTTTCCCTCAAAAGCCTGCGCTTTCTTTTTTGTTTTTCTGCTGACCACAGGACTTTAAGAGTTTGCTTGTTTGTTTGTTTCACATCACATAAACTGTGAAAGCAAGAGAACAATTTGGAAAAGATAAAGGTTGAGCAATGCACACTTGTCTGCGATTCAAACTTTTTCCCCCCTCAGGCATCCCATTTTTCAGTCGTTGACATTCAACTGCCAGCAGCCCTTTGCTGACAGCAATTCTTGTATGAGCAACTGCGAACGTGAAATGTCCACTTCCAAAAGTGAGCCTGAAGCTTCCGCAGCAACTTTAAGGCCACTGACCACCAACCCCGCATACAACGCTCGGCAGCACTGAGCGATTGTTGTTCAGTCACTTCTGAGCACACCAACGTCCCAAATTCCACTTTCTTTGTCGTATGACGACACCGTCAAACTGCTTTAAATTTAGAATAACTGGACCCACTTTCATCCAGTCAAAATACAATGTTGCTAAACAGGCAACTATGTGGCTAAAGTGTTCTTTGCGAATGTGACACATCACAGGCACTGTGGCCAAGTCTGTAAAAAAAAATAGACATAATGCACCTCCTCGACCCAGTCTGCTCCACTGGGATTAGTACCGTGCAGTGACAAAGAGGATGCTATAACGTCTTCCAGCACACAGCCCTGCTTTTCAGACAGGTAATAATAACAATAATGAGAATATGAAACCAATAGAAGAGGCATGACAGGTTAAATTACTAGCACGATGAATGACAGCTGCTGCTGCGTCAACATCACAATCAAAATTAAGCAGCACTCAGTGCTACTGACCAAATCCAACTGAACTAGCTCCTTCACTCAAGGCTCGTGCACTGTACATTGCAGTATTCCCAGGACAGTTGCACCTGACAGCGCGACAGTTGTAGACCTCTATAGACGGCGATGAGGGGAGGGGGGGCACCACTCGTTTAAAAATCACCCCCGTCAAGGCAATTCCAGGATGTTGTTCTCCTCGTACACCGACTGTGTGAAGTTGTACACCCTTTCCGCTTCATCAGCGAGGGACTCCAGCAGCGAGCGCAGGTCTTCCTTTTCCTCAGGCAGTGCTTTCGCGAACAGCTGTGAAGATAGAAAAAAAGATACAAGCACAGATCAGTGCCTTGGCAATGGTTTTGACCTATAGATTATCTCACAAGCTGCATATGCTGAAGATGCAAGCCTCTCAGCCAATCGGGAGAGAGCCAACAGCTGAATGCTCCACCTGTTCCACTGCTTTCGCCTCCAGAGGCGGCCAGAATGGCATTGGTGCCACAAGTAATTGTCAGTACTAGTGCTAAAAAGTTTGTCAGTACTCTCACAGATGGCAACACTCCCTCGGAATTTATCAAAAAATGTCGAATTACATTAAAGGCTGAACTTGGTGGGTTATAATGTGCAGTGAAACGTGTCAGTGCCTCATCCTCGGTACTATGCCTTGCTGCACAAGACGTGTGCATTGTAGTTTTAGCCTTGCTGCATGCAACTGGTGAGATGTACCGTATTCAGGCTGCTGAAGGTAGACAGCGACTTGAAGAATCGCAATTATTTTGCTAGGCACGACGCTACAAACAAGAAATAGGAGAGCATATCTGTTTTTCATACACATGCTTGGGCAATGGCACTGCAATGTCACAACGAAACTTGTGAATCAAAGCTTGGACCACAAAATAAGAATCACAAGAGGTGCCGCTCGAGCTTTCAGTCGAAAGACCTATGACGCCAGCCATCTAAAAGCAACCTCGTCCACAAGAGAGCCCTTTTGTTTTTTGTTTTTGTTTTTAACTTGCCCAAAAAAGCAAACACATCAACAGGTCGAAAGAAATACGACATGCGAGACAATGAAACAGATGAAAAAGGGACACTGAGGAAGAGAGCAGCCTCACTGCTGGAGACCAAGGGCGAATTTCTCAGTTTTGTCCATTTCATGTCTGCTTCGAAGTGCCCACTTTGAGCGAGCCCTGGTTGGCTGAAGCAGATGACCGGGTGTGTAACAGCACAAGGAAAGCAGGGCATCCGTTTCTATGCATGTCATTGGTCAGAGGGCTCGCAAGTGCAACTAACATCACGACTGAAGTGGACGTGAACTGGACATTTTTGAAGTAGACGAAACTCAGAATCACATCCCCTCTGGTGGCATTGCAGCTGCAGCTGGAGGTGGTCCAAAGCTTCTACGAAGGTATAACGAATGGCAGAATCCCATGGGTCCGTATCACCAGGGGCAGCCATCAATGCATTTCTTTCACAGTTTAACTTCACATTTTTGTTACGCATGATTTCTGGCAATAGCTATGTGCCATCATAAATCTGCTCAGAGGCTAGTCAGCATGGCATTTGCCTGCACCTGCCCTTCCCTCATCTTTTAGTGCTGTGAATATGGCTTCAGTTAAGTCGAAACTTTTTCTCGCTGTGCATTTACCTCCAATGAAGCTATGTATTCGCCCCCTTATCTCGAAACGTATTTTCGGGGAACCCTTGGATATCTCGAAATGTTGACAGACAGGACACAAGGCAAACTCAGCTACAGGCAGCCGATAAAACCTTTGTGCGAACACCTTGCTCCAACTACGTGCCGAACGCGGTCAAGAACGGTAAATTTGAAATTCCTGCCGCCACGGTGGTTTTTTATCCAGCGTGTTCAGCAACTGTGGGAGTGATAATGTGTGCGTCAAGATAAAGCACTTGTGCGTGAGTGATACTGGGCTTTTTTTCGCTATGCCAGACCACGGGTAGTCCCTGCCCTTGCAAGTGCACGAATGAGGTTGTTCCGATTGTTCTGTGTTTTTGCCGCGCTACACGGACGACCAATGTTGAATTGAGCCTTGCTGTGTACAGTGCGGTCGGTGCATCGGACACTTCCGAATATGTACCAAGATGTCCCGCCCAAACCTGGCCACAAATTTCCGGCATTTCGCTTAACTCAAAACTCCATTATCCCCGATTTATTGGGATATTACTGTACTCGGCTACCTTCAAGAGCAAGGTTGTTTTAGCCACAAACAACATCAGCAACTGTGACACCAGGAGGCAGTTCGACATGATAGAGGGCTGCATTCACGGTTGGCAACAACAAAAGGAGGCCCTTTATGCATACCACAGCACACAATCAAAGGCTGAATAACGGGGACTTTCTAAAGGCCAAATTCCTTGCGGCAGAGTTAGTACAACTACAGCCTACAGCTTTTTCTTGCTTTCTGACTTCCTTCTCTCTTCCTTCCAAAATCTCTATTCATATGCCGCATGGCATGAACCCGGAAAAATAAAAAACTACAGCGAGCCGTGCACCAAGCTGTGAGCATAAGCTTTTACAGGGAAAAGCCATGGAGTTTGCAAGAGAAAAAGAGACCCCTCTCTAACTTCAAAGCGAGCAAGCACTGGGCCTCTTGCTACATGCACCATACTGGATTTTCATTACACTGGCAAACGTTAATTTCACCAAGGCTGCTTGATCGTTCGAGCATCTGTTTGTGGCTTTCAAGCACCACGTTATATTTTTGTTGCGCAAGGCTAAGATTTTCCAGCCGGGGAAGATCTGCTATGTCGACCAGATGCCAGTGTATCTAGACATTCCCTCGTCTCTCATTTTGCACAAAAAAGGTTCCAAGCACAAATTTGCACTAAGTCCAACAGCAACAAGAATACATGAGCTACTGTAATGCTCGCTTGCACAGCAGCTAGTTGCAAGCTCCCGGCCAGTCATCTTCAAGCACAAGACAATGCCAAAAGGGGAGGAGCTACTGAAAAAATTAAAGCCGTCCCACTCAATGTGGAAGCTGTCGGAAGTGCAGAGCAGTGATTCGCCATAACGGGCTGTAGCGCGGTTATCCGCTCACTGCTACCACCCAATGCAATTCAAATTTCCCGCCTTCGCGGTGCTCGCACACCCCCTGCCTGAAACTGCGCCAGCAGGAGTGCTGTTCTTTTTGTGCTTGCTTTTCCTCCGCCACTTTTTTCCGCTTACTATTGTAAAAACCAACCCAACGAGCGTACCTAACTACATGAACGCGGGCACTGCCAGTTTAATTATGTACATTTTGCCTCAAATGTACCTAGTTTTCTCTGCGCTAAACAACGGGGAGATGTTTGACAAGTGCCAGCGGTTCAGGAGTTTCGAACTCTTATGACTATATAACCCGCTTGGCTTTCGAAGCCTCTGGGCAACGCCGCAACAACAGTCGCTACGACAGAATCACCGTGGGGCTTTACTTAGGTCCAGCGAGCGAGCTACGACGACAAGGCATGAGCCCCTAAAGTGCTCTGCACTTATTATACAGTCTCAGGGTGCCAGAAGAAAGGCTGAATGGACCTTGACGGGATCTGGTGTAGGTGGCCCGGGGCACTGTTGTCATATCTGTCCCACCATTTCACATATGAAATTGCTTTTTGCTGATGTATGTAGCCCATAAGAATTTCTAAGTATTTTTACAGGTTTGCCATAACGAACATTAATGGTGCGAATCTGCATTCCACAGCAAATTGGGTGCTTTTAAAGATTCCCCAACATGTTTTACCGCTTGATTCATCCAATTGGTTTTTGCTGGTAAATGTTACTCAATCAAATGCACTAAACCAACTTTAATGATTTGACCCCTACGCAAAACTAAAAGGTCGAAAATTATTTCTTAAAATTACACCCCTGACGCGCCAAGAAGCCTAACACTTGATGACAACACCACGCCAAACTGCTGGTTGTAAAAAATTCATAATTAAAGAGCACATTCTTATCATTGTGCTGGAGCTCAATACGGTGGAACTTTTAAGATTGCAACCTCAAAAGAGTAAGAAGACTAAAAAAGTTTTCCACAAATTTTTCTTTTTTGGTAGGCTCGCTCAGATATAAAACAAATTTTTTGAAATAGGTAAGCAATACAATTGTGAAAACTTTTATACAAGCTTTTATAATACCAGTCATGTAACAGGAACAATCCCGATTTCTTGAAATTTACCTGTTTTACACATTGCAGAATAACTATACAACCCCTTTATATATCCAGTTCGTTTTCACTTATAAATCTTCCCCATAAAATTGTCCAAAAACCAATTTTGCCATTTTTTTCCTAACAAGCGTACAAACAGGCGAGCGGGAGGTTTTAAATTGCACCACTCTTGAAGTGTAATTCAGTTCAATTTTCCTCTGTAGCACAGTATTCATATTCTGCTGGAAATTTCTGCAACCACACGCCTCCCGTAGAAGCCCATATTATCTATACCTATAAAAAGAAGTGTCGATACACTGACTGACTGACTCATCAATGCCCAGCCAAAACTCCTAGCCCTCAGGACTTGATATTTCGGGAGAACGTTTTTGTCATGGCGTACGAGCTTGATAAGGGGGGATTTTTTAAAGTTCCACTTTTAAGAAATGATAATTGGCAAACTGTGTTTTCCCAAATTTGTGATTTCACGCTCAGCTGGGCAGATATCGAAGTGCTTTTTTGCTAATACACGTAGCCCGTAAGAATCGTTTAAGAGTCGTTTCATGATTTTGCCCTAAGCAACACTAATAATGCGAATCTGCATCTCGGAGCAAATTCTGAGAAAATTTGCATTCCGGAGAAAATTTCCAGAGATTTCCCAATATCTGCCTTATTGATTGACATATCCCACTGGTTTTTGCTGATAAATGTTACTCATACAGATGCACAAAACACATTTTAAGAATTTAGCTTGTCGACGCAGGTAAAAGGGGCAAACGAATTTTTTTTTAAATGACATACCTGACAAGCCGAAAAGGCCTAACAGCCTAGCCAAACTGCTTGATCAAACGGCTTCAAATTTTATGAGCACATTCTGGTTATAGTGTACGAACTCAATATTGCTGAAATTTTTTTTTTAAATTACACCCGGAAGGAAGTGAAAAGCGCATGAAATAATTTTTCGGGTATATTTTTTTTTTATCGCAGGTATATCTGAACTGGTTTTTGTTGATATAGGTAACTTAGACCGGCATCGAAACACTGTTCTAGAAGATTTTTCCATAACACCCGCCTAATGAAAAGAATCAGGATTTGGGGAAAATTACGTGCTTTAACTGAGAACACCCAGCGCCGCCATCGAGGAATAAGAAAAATAGTGGGTCGGCCACCGCTGGCCAGCGCGGTCAAGTTTCAGGTGTGCTCCTGCTTGGCGTCACCGGAGGAAATGTAGCATGCGCAAGTTGTTAATTTAAATTAATCAAAACATACTGCAGTAATTATGCTGGACCGTGCTAGGGATAGGCAAAAGGACTGAACTGTTGGCTATGCGTACGAAAGAGGGGGCAGGCGAAATTGACCTCCCAGTGCCATGCCAAGTAGAAACGGAGGTGCAGAATTTCTAGCATGCATTTTCACGTTCCTACATAGCCTTTTCAGTGCGTTTGTGTTTCTGCTAGAAACCACTAATTAATTATCTGTTCACAGCATTGGAAAGAGGCCGTTCTGTTCATGTAGTTGGGATTAGAGTGCTGCCGTTCTGCAAGTACGGTGCTCCGTCTCACAGGGCTGATTGGGTGCACTGTATGCTCTGTACGCTGCGCTACGTGCTAGTAGGTAGCATTGTCAAAGCCAGTACAATTAGTACCTTAAATACATGAGCTCCAGAAGGGATCAGGCAAGTGGGAAGCATCGAGAACTACGCACCAACTGACAACGATCTTCGATTTCATGGCTTGAATTATTGCCAAACATTCACAGAGCACGTCCTGCTTCATGCTCCCGGCAATTCGTTTCTGCAGGCCCGTTTTCTATCGCGAGATCACGGAGCGAGAACATTTTCTTGCTCCGTGCACAAGGACAAACAGAATTGCCTCAAATAGGTCTGCAGAAAAGGAGCGAGCGAAGACTGCAACCTCTGTGCCTTTCGCTTGTTTTTCTGCGAATACATTTACAACAAAAAGGGAGTTTTGCAATAAGCCTGCCTCTTCATTTTTAAGGGGAAAGCAGGGCCCTAAATATTATTACCCATCATGTAAACTCCATTTATTTTTTATTATTATCTAAACTTGCTGCTGCAGTTGCGAACTCTTGTTAAAACGACGTATGTATTATTGAAAAACATTTATTTGCAGCCCAAAAATCCCACACGCGTTGCTTTAATTTAAACCTTGTATTGAAGTAGCTATTTCGACTTTTTGACCGCTTTTTTTTTGGCAAAAAATGTTCCTCCTTTGTTTAAAAACAATCATGTTTTGCCAGAAATAACATACGGCTGAGTGTTACGTGCCACATGAATTTTCATTATAAACGCTGCGGAAGACGCGCGCATGATACAGAGAAACCAAACTTTTGTGCAAATACTGCCATTGTGCACGGTATTCGCTAAGAGGGAAAATTTATTGTATGCTCACAAGTATTAACAGCTGGCAAACCGATATACTTTACTTCAACAGCAGCGTGTAATCTTCTCTGTAGTTATCCTCATTGTATTTTCTTTTAATGATGCTTGTACAGCAAGGTGAGAAATTTCAATGAAATGAAATCAAAACTGAAACAAAGCCTACCACTTCAGCTGAGGCACTCTTTTTTATAATGTTGTCTAGCTAAAAATTGTGCCGCTTAAAGAAGTACACAACAAGAGAACATTCCCACATACATTTGTTTTACACTTATGTGTCCCTGTTGTCTCAATGTTCGTTTGTCTCAAGCTGAACAGATTACGCGCATTACGTGCAACACTAAAATATTACTCAAGAAGGAAAAGTGCTAATATATGGAGGTTCCCAAAATAGAACAGAAGCAGAAACGGAAAGCTTTTCTTTGCTATGTATGTATTACAGTCGAACCCTGCAATAACGAATCCACCACGGAAAGCCGAAAAATTCACTTTTACAGGAATTTCATTGCCGCGAGGATGAAACTTAAACGACAGAAAAATCGCCCGCAAACCAAAAATTTATCTCCACAATTCGGATATATTACTTTGCAAGCTTACTTTACAGTAATTCACAGCTGAGCTCTCACGCTACAAGTGCTTCATTGCTAGTTGTGCGCGCCTAAGAACGACCGGATCGTGTCAAACGCATCCAAAACATCCGTTTTAGATGCGTTCTTGTCCTTAGCACAAGGCACCGAGTATGTACGAGCGTGCAAGCAAAGCCTAGCTTCTTCAGTTGACGAGCTTTGCCCGACAGTAGCACCTCGTTGTTCCAATGCTGTCCACAAAACTAAGTGAGCATCGCTTTGTTGAGGTCCAGAAAGACCACAGCCATCACTGCTTTGTTTTGCACACATTCGCAATTAAGGGCAAAGAGCACCAAAAACCTTACTACAGTCTACGCTCGTTACAGCGGATCCGGCAACAACGGACTTTCGGTTACAACAACCCATTTCTGTTGGTTTGCCTGGTCCCCATGCATTTTAAATAGAGTCCGCTCCGCTCACAACGGACCCGGCTAGAGCAGACTATCGGCTACAACAGACTAAATTTTAGGCGATAATTGTTTCGACTGAAAGTTTATAGTGGGCTTCCTTTGTTTATTTCTTTGTTTATTTTTGCAAGAAAACTGTTATTTCTGGCAACACTGCTGGCAGTCGGGTCATTGGCGAAGCCAAGCCAGTGCCAGTGGCTTTTTTTTGTGCGACTAGCGGCATGAGCGGCAGGGTAGCTGATTTCACTGTCGGATAAATTAAGCGTAATTGACGCTGTTGAACATGGGGAAAAACGGGCCGACATCACCAGAAGTACAGGCCTGTCTAAGCAGACAGTCCGCTCTACCGTCAAGAACAAGGCCACTGCCGATAAACGCGACTCCGGTGAGATTAAAAACAGGGCTATCGAATACTCGAAGTGGTGCACTCGGAGGAGAATCTGCCCTCGTCAGTTTTTTTATGTAATAAAAAACTCGGGTTCAGTGAAGGTCGGCTTTTATTATTCCCACGCATGCATCGTTCCCATTCCGTTCGGTGAAAAAGGTAAGAAATGCCTCAAGTAGGGGGGTTGTTCCCCATCCATTGTGCGCATTCTGCCAGTAACCGTGCGCAGTCCAACTGGTCTAACTTTCGATTTTACAGTTGAACGTCATCAGATTATTTCATTACAGCTGTTTCAATGACCAGACTAAAATCGCTAAAAATGTGGAAGCTGCCTTGAGGGAACGTCAGATAGCAATCCGATTTGTTTGACGAACGGTTTCGGGAAAACCTGCCTCGTCGTGAGGGGATTTAAAAGAGCCTAGCTAATGTCGATGGCCACGATTGATGTTTTATAGCTGGTTAATAATTGCGCCTAGTTATATTCTTGCTTTATTTGCTCAGCTTATCATGCGTCTTTATACACTCTTGACCGCATGTGCTAGGCCTTCTCCAAGTGCCGGGGCTAAACTTTGGAAACGGTGTTTACGCGATTCTTTGCCCTCGCGCGAACACTGTGCAGAGGTGTTGCAGGCGTTTAGAAAGACCAAAGTGTATGTACTATGCATATGCAATGTCGATCAAAGTACCCACTTTAGGGCTCATACCCCCCCGCCCCCTCGTCGGATACTGCATACTTCGGCTACAGCGGACATTTTTTTCCGGATTCAGAGGGTCCACTGCAACGGGCGTAGACTGTATTAAATAAAAATGGGTGTGAGGTGTGAAAATAGAACAACTAAATAGACAAAAGTGTCGGGCACAAAACTACTAAAATCAAAGAGTTTCAAAGTGAAATACTTGAAAGACGACTAAGGCGGCTAGCGTACAAAGCCAGTTTGTGAGCCCGCCTGATAAGAAATGAGCTGTAAAAATCTAATCTCTTACAAATATTTAAAAACGCACTGAAGTGGAATCATAGAATCTTCAGCAAAAAAGGAATGCTGGGTAGAGCGGAATATGCTGTCTCTACAATTCTGCAAAATGTCTGCACCGTGTTGTGTCCGGCGCATTGCAATAATTAGTCCGTTAATTACGAATGGGCCCCCCTCTCAGGCCCTTCTACACAGTTCTCTTGTACCCGAGAGGCAGCGACGAGCCAAAGGCCGAAGAGACCATTTACCTGCTTGACGCTGGGCAGAGTGAGCATGGCGATGGCCGCTCCTTTCCTAATCAACCACGGGTGGTGCTTGGAGAGCGTCTCATCGTAGCTCGCCTTGGCCAGCTTCCCAACTGACGTGTCGTCGTTGGCGCTGGTCAAAGACCTGAAAGGGCGCAACAGGGAATCAACTGGCAAACACTCCCTCCTCTCGAAGCAACCTCGAGCGTAGTAAACAGCGTTCCTACAGCATGTTGCAAAAGGTTTGCTCTGATTCATGTTGTGCCACCCCAATTTATGAAGTGGTTCTGAATCTTTGTTTGCTTCATAGGTGCGTTGTTTTTTACAAAAGATTCTACAAGCTTTCTCTTCTTTTACTGTTTGTGAAAGATGAATCGTTGACGTCGAGTTCCCAAGCCTGATGAATAGCCAGAGCGCGCAGCTTCTTCTGCTGTGTGCTCTGGCTATTCATCAGGCTTGCAGGACTCGACATCTGCGATGCTTCTTGACTGGGAGCTACATGATTGGGAGAGCACACTGCGCACTCCCGATATTCTTGGCTTGCGCAGAAGCCCACATCCAAGGTTGCACTCGTACGCGTGGCGGTAAGCTTTAACCGCTTCTGTACGTTGCACTTCCATTGTCCCGGCTTCTCATCATTTCCCAGCTGAGTGAACCACTCTGTGTTTGCTGAAGTTATAAGAAATAGCAACTGCACACGTCTGTTGCCCCCCTTGGTTTCCACAACAGAAGCAACTGCAGATAGCGACTGGCGGCACCGCATCAAAAGTTAAAACGTCCATTATAAGCGAGATTGATGACCAAAGTTCAAGGATAACATGTCCTTTATAACCAAATATCTTCTACATTCAATGTCTGTTATAAAAGAGGTAAATTTAATGGGAAAGATAAGGCAGCCAACCATGTGGGTGACTAGTGTCTCTTATACCCAATTGTCCCTTACATCCATGTCTCTTATAATGGGGTTCAACTGTATTACTTTATGGCATTGTGTAAAGGCACTAATTTTTCCTTATCACCTTAGCACGAAGGCCAACTGGCAATGTAATACTTCAAACAAAGCATTGCAAAGGCACGGTGGAGCACATTTGTGCAAATCGAGCGCAAGAACTATAAATGTTCACTGGTAAAGTCAGAACACTTGCTAACTTTTTATTTAGAAACCTCTGGTACTAGGTTTACTTGCATAACAAGAGGAATAAATGTACTAGTACTAGGTTAACTTACATAACGAGGTTAAAAAATCTGCTAACCGATGGCTATCTCGGGTAAAAGTTAAATTCACAGTTCTACAAATTTTAACGCACTAGATACAATTTTTTAACCTTTATCCATACCTGAAATGCATTTTTTGGGGTGTATCATGCACTTGCACTTAGGATGATCCTTGGGGGCAGTGGGTTTACAGTAGGTTCAGCTGAGCCACTAATGTGTTCGCTTTGGATGTGCCCATTTACGTCAGGCAAAATGACACGAAATGATTGTTTGCAATTTATAAGGAGTTGAGATATTTACGGTCACAAAATAAAAGATGAAAAAGCTTCAGGGGGACCAGCCTTTCATAAAGAACAGACCTAAACGTTGCCTTCAGAGTCTGCTAATTTCAACAACAAATCTACTCCGGTATGAAAATTCTTAAAGGGACAGACAACCAATTTTTGTCGAGTACATGTTCTCTATACCAAATGAAAGGGCATCCCTTAAAACACTTTAACAAAGAACAGTTTGGCTGATAACGCCCTAGAACTTCTTAAATCGAAATTTTTAGATCTACGAGCCGTATGTGTCCCCCCCAAAACAATGCTGGCAACTATGACACACAGTAGTGTGGCAAACTTTTGTCTGTATGCAAGACAAAAAGCGATATTTAAAAACTTGTTCCCAGCTAAACAAGTATGAATCGCAGGCTTTCTATTCCTTTATGTGTTTTTTAATTCACCAGTCTATTTTCCACGAAGGCGCCATCTGTTGGGATGGACAATAGGTAAAATCTGGCCTCACACTGTGGATGTTGGCAGTTCGATTCTCCCCAGGCGAATCCTTTTTTTTTTTCTTTTTAAGCTGCGATTGGCGTATTTGGAAACTGAAATCGAATTTTTTGGCAGAAGAAACGCCCCTGAGTCGGGAAAAATCGTCAAAGCTCCTTCACTGGGTCTTTTCACTGCATGCTGTTGTTGATTCTGGGCACGGAGGCTCAGTTAGCCACACTGAGAGCAACCCAGCGGTGACAGGTGGCATGTCTTAAAAATTTTCAAAATAATGTTTAAAAGTACATATACAATTTGAACTTATACAAATTAACTAGTGTTAAAATGTTTTCAATAAGTGAATAAACGTTTCAGCAGTTACAATAGCTGCTATGTTCGCAGGTCACATGAGCGGGATGTAGTGTCAGGTTTCTACACTACGAACCACCACCCTTCCGATTTCAGAAAGATTGGTCCCAAATTAAAATTATTTCCGCCAATTTGGTTATAAACTGCTTGTGGTTACCGGCCTATCTAAAATGCTGGCTTTCAAATGAGTTAAAGTTACAGCGCAATAAAAACAAACACACACAAGGACAAGTAAGGGACATATGCAGCGCTTACTTCTCGTCCCTTACTTTTCCTTGCGTGTGTTTTTATGCGCTGTAACTTTAAAGGAGCCATGAAGACAGAATACAAGTTTGTTTTATTCGAAAGATTTCGCGTTTTATAGCGCCCCCAGCGCTTGTCCGGCAGCAACTGATGCCGTATTCACTGAGAAATTGATCAATTTAGGGTTAAAATTTTGATTCTCCCGCCAAATCGTAGGTTTTCGTAGTTACAAAAGACGTCAGAAGGGCGTGTATTCAAGCGAACTTCCACTGCGTCATTTGGGTTTGCGGCCCTGCTGCCCGTCAGCCCTCCCAGATGGCGCTGCTATAGTCATCCACGAACCGTTGTCCGCCGTTGCTTTGTTTTTGAGCGTATTTGCACCTGGCTTGTTTTTGTTACTGTAAAAAGTGATCGTGTCATGAAACCTGGGGTATTCTCGACAAATAGGGTCACGTAAGACAACGCTGCTTACGCCAATCGGCCAGTGTGCTGTAAAACAACTTCAAAGCGGTGGAGTGCTGTGCAGCTAAAACAAGCATAGTGCACCCAGTACCAACAGCAGTGCGTATCGGTACTTCTATGCTTAGGTGCGTGTTTGTAACTTTCATTGTTTACCGCACCATTCTTACTGCTGTAAAATGAGTTTTCATTACACTTAAGCGCAAATAGTTCGTTCGAAAAGCCTGTAAGCCGTGCCTAATTTGCGTTTGCTTTTTCCGTCCTCAGCCAATCGCACAGCTGAGCTCATGTGACATCATAGGTTCTGTTGCGGGAAATGAGCTAGTGGGTCGCATGGCCATTCCGTTTTTTCCCAGTTATGTAGCTGAATTGAGCGAAGTGTGCGTTAACGGTGGTGTCAGTACGATTCTATCGAGGCAATCTTTCGAACTGAACCGAACTTGTGTTTTGTCCTCATGGCTCCTTTAACATGTGGAACCAACTATCCCAGACTTCAACCTTACTTATTTTCATATGAGCTAGAGAACATATACGCAACAAAAATTGGTGGTCCATCCTTCAACCAGTCTGTTCTAAAAAGATTTGCGATGGAAAGTTCCAAGAAAACTGACCATGTAGCCAGATGGTGCACTAACTTCCTTATCAAACTAAGTACACAAAAGCACACAACTAAAAAGCGCCTTGAATTCCCCAGTTTTAGGTGACACTTGTGCCAGACAATGGTCAGGGAAGCTGATGAGCATTGAAATGAGAATGGAGTGCCTGATGCTATGGAGCTACTTTCGACAACGGTCAACTTCCATGGCTCTCCAACTATATATGACAAGCAACTAAAACTTGGCATAATGGCAGAATTGTCTTATGGCCAATTTCAGCATGATTTTTTCCAAGATACCTGTATTAGATTTAGAGCGACAGAGAACATTGCACCAGTTCTAGAGCGAGCGCTTGCGATTCTTTGTCGACGCGACCCAATACACGCATGCAATTTTGGTCAGAATCTAGAACAAGGCAGCTTTGCGGTAAAACATCCCGTCAGAATTTAGTCACTCTGTATACAGCAGGTCTGTATGTCACTTCAAGATTTTGTGCATCTAAAAATTAGCTCGTGCCCTCATGCCAGGTCACAAGCCAATATTGACATCACTTTTCCGAGCACTTTGAAAGCTTGCAGTTCCGCAACTTGGTTTAACAGGCTGAATTACAGCTCATGGCCTACTACAGCTGTTGAAAACAAACAACAAAGCTGTTGAAAACAAACAACAACGTGCTAAGAGCCCCTCCGTATTGAGAAATTGACAGGTGCGAACCTTTTCTTTTGAGTCTTCTCCATGCCCCTCACAATCTCACGAAACCAAGTATTCAAGAATAATTTCAAAAACGATTTTAATTTCCAATTAGGTGGTCTCATACGGGACAAGACAGAGAACAGTGTTTCATGTGACTGGTGATGTTAGCCTGGCAAAGATGCATGTGCCATGCCAAATAATTTTTTATAAAAATACTAATAATAATGAAAATATTATGGCAATGATGACAGTAATTCACGTGCTTGTATAGAGTTTTTTATAGAGTCCTGTACTTTTTAGGACACGACCAGGGGCCCAACACGTTGCCCAATTCTAACCTCAAACGTAGCAGATGTCCCAGGTAAACTTAAGGCACCTTCTGGCGCAGAAAACCACGCACATTCACAAATGAGGTGGTCTAAGTGCTCGCGCATGTCACAAAGTAGACGCAGCGAAGAAATGCCCAGTTGGAGCTTGAAACCGAAGTGCCTTGTTTAGGCAACACCGGTCACATGTGGTGTAAAACCGCCTTGTCATGCTTGGTAAGACCTTGTGGCGTGCAGGACAAATCATTTGCAGCAACTACCTGAACAACTTGGCGATGAACTCGAGTGCTCGGTGCAGCCGCAGTAACGTGCGGCTCCCCGAAGGTTTTTTCTCGTCCGCAATGGTTCCCGCTTCCTTCTCATACTCAATCATTGAGTTAAGCGTGGCGTAGCTATCGCCCACATCGTCCGACCTTCGATACTCCTCCAGGATCTCGATCTTGCTTTTTACGTCAGAGTTTATGAAGCCAAACACGGAGCCCAGACCCTGGAAGAACCTGAACGCAGGAAGACAACAAAACGCACAAGTTGGGACTTGAAATATACACAACAAACACTCGTTACAACGAAATCGTGCAGCCCACATAGCGAAGAAAGGATGAGGCAAAGACGGATCTTCGCCTCATCCGCTGCCGTTTCTGTGCTATGTATGCTGCACTGCGAACAAACATGCCCACACCTTTTCCTTTCTGAATACAAAATCGCTTCGTTCAAAGCGTTTTTACAGACCCTGCCGCTGTGCATACAGAACAAATCATCCCCAGCTTTTAACGAAGTTCTTTTCTGCTCCGTAACTTCGTTATAACGAGACTTTACTGTATTTCATGTAAGGGCACACAGAGGTGCGATTTTTCGAAAGTCACGATACCCAAAGGTGTTCGCGTGCATTCAAAATAACACAGTACAAACAGTAACTTCCGTTTTGTGTGTGCGTGGTGAAGGCAATACAGAGCATTAAGAAAAATATTGCAAATTCGCGACATTTCTGCCACTAAAACGCGTCCGAGGAGAATGTGGGCGGCTAAATCTGCGCTAAACAAGTTTGCGACTGAAACCGAAACCCTTCAATAGTGTCTTCCTCCTTGAATGTCGGTCCGTACACAGTGGAAGGTGGCAAGAACGTGCCACTGATGTTAACAGCGGCCCCAAGTGCACCCGAAGATAACGCGTTATATATTTCCTTATCCGAAACATCAGTGCATTACTGTTATCTACGATCATCGCCGGACTCAACGGGGCTAGACAACATCGTTACGAGCTGTGTGTTACAGCACCGAACGCGTTAAGAAGGATACCAGCAGCACGAAACTGCGCAGTGTTAACCAAACAAAAGGAGTTCCGCATTTGACAACTGTGAAACTTCCGACGAGATCACAGCTGCGCGAAACGTCTGGAGCACAACCTACTTGCAAAGCTCTTTGTAAGCCGCTAAGTAGGAGTCCATGTCGAGGTCGTCTTCATCTTCGAGGCTGCTCTGAAGTTTCTCTATAACGGTTCTGAGACTGAACACGGACATTGAAGGTCCTGAAACACTCGCCTAGCGCGACCGGGGTTTTAAAAAAAAGTTTTGAGTGGTGGCTCCCGGGCTCCGTCGGTCGACAGCAAATTGCACCCGCGAAAGAAAACAAAACAAACACGCTGCCCATGGTTGCCACATTCGCATTCCTCCCGGGCCAAGGAAAGCCGAAAGGGGAGCTACGTGCTGCAAGAAAGGTTTTTGCCGGACAAAATTGTGCCCATAAAATTTTTGGAGGCAGACATGAATAAGCTGAAGCCTGGAAAAACTGATGTAGCCTGAGCTGGGATATCTTGTTGTTGTTGCTGCTGCTTCAGTCATTCGGCGCGAAATTTGAAAAAAATTAGGTGCGCTGAAGTCACATGCGTTCCGAAAAAAACGGTGGTGGGGGTGTTTAATAATGTCAATATATATCGTCGATGTTATCTTTTAATGCGAAGGCATTATGTGCTCACAAGGCTACAACCCCGGAATCGCAAACAGCGGATAGTACTCTAGAGGAAAGAAAAGCTTTCTGAAAGAAAAGCTCCGTGGGATGGTACCTAAAACCCGCGCAGCTTCCCTTATGATATGATGTAGTGATTGCGAAAGTATTAGTGACCGATTATCGACCGTGTCCTCTCATTGATATAATCACCCTTTTCTCTTTGCGACTTTGTCCTCTTTTCTCTGTTGCTATACTCGGCACATACCCGCGTTCGCATAAAGCAGAGACGTTTGCCGGGGACGCTGCTAACTTCGTCATTACTACTCTCAAATTACTCAATGAAGGCCTCGGTACATTTCTCTAACATGTTTGTGAGTCGAACGCCGCAACACATTTACTTTATAGTTCATATTTTTGCAGGTACTGTTAACCCGGTACTCTGGTGTCTGGATGTGTACTCTCACCTCACATTCCGGAGACCCCTTGTTCGCATCTTACCCAGCCTTTGTTTCTACCAATTACTGAATTTTATTTACAGGAGCTTCCCTGATGAATTTGGCATCACACGAAACATTTTTTTCATGCACTTTTTTATTATTTGTGTGATCACCCATCTTTAGTGCCGTATGTTCGGTTATTATTATTTTTTTTTTTTTACATAGTGAGCTCAATGTGGTGGTTGTGCAACGTTAGGTATGGGCCTCGTCAGGTGCGTCAACTGCTTTCTCCCCCTTTTTACCACAGCACAGTAGGCTATAGCTTAGTCTCCGATCTGTAACAAGGGAATTTCTGGCTAGGCTAAGGTGGCAGACACCAGAACCAGTAGTTGCCTGCGGGCAAAATTTTGTACCAATGCCATCATAAGAGTTCCACGTTGCAAGAAATTGGCTCCAATCCACACTGTGAAGGTGGTTGGAAAGCAAACTTTAAATGACACCCACAACAATTGCCAAGCGACGTCACTTGAATTTACACACATGGCTCTACAAAGAGTGAAACCAGAGATTTTGCCAGCCATTACCTCGAATTCACGGGGCGGCGTCCCGAATGCAGCAGCATCGGCCACGGCCAGAGCTAGAGCCACGGACGCCCCCACTGTAGCCCAGCTGTGTGTCAGCAAAAAGAAAACGGAGAGGAGCGTCTTTCAAAGGGTGAGACAGCGGCACCTAGCCATCCTGATGTGCTAGCTCGGAGCTACACCACCGCGCGACACAAGTGCTGACACTGAAACAATTCGGCATGTGAGCTTAGTGCTTCCCATTTATACCGATTGAAACTAGTTAGTTTGGTACGTTTGAGAATTGCAAAAAAGCTGAGGGAACTTTTATAATCGTTATTTATCAGGACCAGTTGCTCCCTTCGCCTTTTGCAATACCTCTTAAAACACAACCGAATTGGTATTCACCAATTTAGAAAGGGAGTCCCATTCGTGGCAAGCACTGCGCAAAAAGTAGCGTTTCTCTAGTAGGCCAGATGTCTGTATATGGTTTGTACATTTTGTTTTCCCGCCCTGCAAACCAATCCTTAACGTATCTTTGCCGTACAACCCCTTAATTCCGTTGTGTCCGGGTTACTGAGGAGGTGTTGTCGAACAAGTTAATCAAGCCTTGCGAAGGAAGCGCGCAATGGACGCGAAGCTGCGCCAAAACAGGCCCAAAACAACAACCGTCATTAAAGGAGACGACAAGGCCGTCCTGCTGGCGTGCCCGCCGGTGTGTTCAGACACCTGCACGCGGGGGAACGCTAGGTAACCATTCGCCATGCCATCTACACTGTGCTCCACGAGTGAAAACCGCCCTCCCAGCCGCGTTGGGAGTTTCTTGTCGCACACGCCACAAAGGAACCGTATGCCGGTAGAGGTAGAAAGCTTTGGTTTAAAAAAGAAATGTACAAAGTTTTTCATAATTTACACAGAATTTTCATATCGTGGTGAAGCAAACAAGAGAGGTGACTTCTTTATTATATGTGTTACCTTGTTTTTTTTTTTGTTTGATTTGACAGCTACACCTGTTGACAAAATTTCCTGACCATCCAGTGAGCACGTGCCACTTTTAAGAAAACATGTACTAACCTGTACAGCACAAAAAGGAAGTGCAATTCTAAAATGTTCCCACATTCAGGGTCTCAAGCTTGATCATGCTTCCGTAAACTTCTTTTAAATAAGTGACCACAATGACAAGACTAACAGAGAGCAAAAATAAAACTTTATTCAATGAGACCCTGAAGTCTCACCTCTGCAGTAAGTTGTTACAGGAATATGAGCTCTTCCAGTAAACTTCAGTGTAGTGCAGCAACAGGGTTCCGAAAGTGAGACAAACTATTCATAAAACATGTTTCATTCAATAACCATCACGTACAGAGCCGCAACATTTGAAGTCACAATGCGTGCAGTCGTTGATATATTTATGATTCCATTTGTTGTTTTAATTTTCCCGCAAACAGCCAGAAAGCCTAAAGGGCAGAGCACTGATTGTAATGATGTAAATACAGGCCTCCATATGGACACACACACCCGCCGCGGTGGCTCAGTGGGCATTGCGCTGCTGAGCACGAGGCGCGGGTTCGATTCCTGGCCGCGGCGGCCGCTTTTCTGATGGAAGCAAAAAGATAAAACGCCCATGTGTGCGAGATTTCGGCGCACGTTAAAGATCCCCAGGCGGTCAAAATTAATCCGGAGCCCTTCACTACGGCGCACCTCATCACCTGCGTTGCGTCGGCGCGTTAAACCTTACAATCAATCAATCATATGGACACACAAGGATGCATGTGAGGATCGGAACATTACAAATAGCGATGACAAATGCACGTGAGCACAAACATCACAAATTTCGCATAGGCAAAAAAAAAAAACTGAGCCATTTCACTGGGAAATGCTTTTGTAGTGCAAGAGCAGCAAAACATGCGTCCAGAGCATGACCAACAGCAGTGAGCAGAGGCAGCCGACAGGCAATGAGGAAAGAACAACACTAGAAGAGGTAAACAGGAAGAAGAGGTGTGTCTTTGTTGGCATCATGCGAACCGCTCTGTGCATGCCCACCACGCCTGGGCATCGCCTAGCAACAGAGACAAGCTTTCCTCCTTCTTGTTTGCTTGTTGTTGTCAATCAGTGGGCAGACCTAGCCTTGCATGGTCTGCTGGAAATCGCTCCCCCGATCAGCACCTTTTAACACTTGTGCGGCAAATCACCAAGAGCCACTCAGGCTTCTGTCCGTCAAAACTGGAGGACCAAAGCAAAATTACCTCCTTGAATCAAATGTCAGTTAGGGAATATGACGTCGTTTAAAGTAGCCTGCGGGGTGGCTTTCTTTCGAAGCCTTTAAACAAAGCTGACTACTTGATGCACACTCACGGCTATCCATGAAAAAATGTCCGACATCACCTGTTACACCTCACGTTGGACACAGAGGTGAGGAAATAAGTTTTAGCTTATGAAGCCATGCCAGTGTTCATGCTGAATTCGTCCAGACGCAGAACAGTAATGATGCCCCTGTTCTCTTCATTCCTTTGGTAACACAAGGTTGGTGTTGTGGTCGCCAAACAGATCTAAAATGGTCTATAATGATGGTTTTTGAAATGCGCCGTTCATCTGGACCCCTTTTCAAAAAAACAAGCATACGATATCACTTCCTGGGCCAACTTGTCAGCAGCTTCACTTCCTAGCACTTCTACGTGTGAAGGGAGCCACTGCAAGCAAACGCTAGGGCTGTTTTCCTTCAGCTGCTTGCTTGCTTCACATTTTTTTCGCACATGCGATTTCAGAATCCCAGCTTTTCAGGAATGTCAGATCCAGTGCCCTCACACTAAACAGACTGGCCTCTGCATCTCTGAGAACAACATGGCTACATAGTACTCAAATAAGTTCCAAAAAAAGGAAAGAATGATTCCCTCTGCTGCGGCGGGATTTTTATCCTACCCCTCATTGACGTCGTGAGCAGGATCAGATGTGAGGTTTTGATCCTACTCCTAATGTAGGACAGAAAATGCAAACGTGAACATCAACATCAAATGCCCGCTAAGTAGCTGAGAAAAACCCCTGTGGCAATAAACGATGTCAAGAGTAGAGTACTCTGTATCATAAGCACACTGAAGTCTTTCGACAGCGCCTTCACATGAGAATAACTTACATAAAAATTCTCCTGACACGGCTGATAAGAAATAAAGGCAATATTTGCAACAGAGCAAGTTGAGCATAAAGGCTGCGCCCCAAATTTTGTCTTGCTGTGGCAGTGTCAAAACCTAACTAAGCAGCAAGCCATAAATTAAAAGATACATAAAGCACGAAAATACGTTGATTGCACATATGATTCACTCATAGAGGACGCACTAATAGTTATAATAGTAACACCGCTTTCCTGGCTGTGGCACGCTGAAATTGAAGTCCTGCTGTTGCTTCTAAGGTTAGTGTGTGTTCACGTAACGTGCTTGAATCTTACGGTGTTTTTTCATAAAGACTGTATCATCGCAGTTCTACTGTAAGTACAAAGTACATAAGCGAAGTTAAAATTACAACATATTATGCTTATTTGACAAACTGCACCTAGGTCACGTCCTATCAGAATCCTCAAGTGCAAAATTTGGGGTGAGACACCTACGGCAGACGCTTTTGGCCATAAAAACTGACAACTTTGTCGTCGTCCAGAGCTCGGATTGTGTTTGGGTGAGACGCATGACACTGCATACCGTCTATTTCTACCCTCAGTGAGTTTTAAGCCACACCAGGCAGCAAATGAATTAATGGAGGTGGAAATGCGTGTCTCAAAGACTTCTGTCTTGACTCTACGTGGTACATTTTCGTCAGGCATACCCAATTTTAAAAAACACACACTTTTGTTTTCCACTATACATTTACCAGGACTACCCTCACAAAGTGGTCCCATAAGGCGCATTTGGCACAAATATGCACAGACAGCTTCCCAGTGGTCCAATACCAGAGAAATAATGCAACGGGATACAAAAATGGAAATTAAGAATTTGGTAACTGATAGACCTAATCAAAGCTAATCAAAGTTCAGGGCTACCGATCCAGTCTAAAAACTTTTGCAACATGTTCAGTGCTTCGTATGACAGAGAAAAGTTGCACCAAAAGTGCCACCTCTCTGTCAGCTGCTTTCTCAGCATATATGGTGACAGAACTGAAGTCATTATAAGCGCAAAGCTGAAGGTCAGCTAGGTTTGGCAAGACCCAGCTAACATGGCTACCTAACCTGGAATCTGTAGTAGAGAGCAAGCTGCCACGCCTTTAATCACAACAATTTCGCAAAGATGCTGGATGTCGCAGACAGATGGTAAGTGAACATTGAATTTACATCTGCACATAACTGTACATCAGAGCGGAAAACAGCACATCACAGCCTTGTAGCCAAGGCAGTATGGCACTAGGGCACAGCGGCTTTGAAGGCAGCGCCATCTCTTTTTTCTTGCTTGTATACGAGACCATAAATGTGCGTTTAAAAATGTTATCTTTTGTCACTTTTTGTCGTTCGGGTAGCCAGATGCAGCATACAACATTTGAAACTGAAGCATGCTTGAAGCGACTTTTTTTTTTCGTCCCATGTCGAGCAACAAGAACTAAAGACAAAGCGACAGCAAAATACACACTCAATACGCCGCTCTGACAGTTTTCTTCATTGGCTGGAAAAGGCACATCCCACCAGTTTTTATTGCTCTTAAAAAGTAACCGATAGACACGAAGCAATTTTGGATGGGGCAAGAGTGACCCCTAACACTCCATTTACAAAAAAGAGGTCCCAAACATAGTTTCACGAAACCCTTGCCAGTGGAATCCTTCGTCACACCAGCCCCTTTTACTGCACGGCAATGTAGATATCAAGTGGCATTGCAGGCAGCTCTATCCGTAAATTTTCGCACAGCTTAAAAAACATTGCACTCGTTACAATTAACAACAAAAGTCAATACACAGCTAGCTTTCGCTAATGTCATGAGGCTAAAATCCTTAGAAGGAAGTCTTCATTTTCGGGTTCACTACTTTGGCTGGCACCAGAGTTCTTGCGGAAGACGGGCAACTGATAGCGAGGCGTGGCGTCGGCAGAAAGTGCCTGGCCCTTGGTCATGACGTAGTAAAAGTAATGAAAGCCGTTGCCAATCTCGAACGTGTCCAGAGACCACTCGAACAGGGACATCGGCGTAGAGCGGACCGCGAAAGTGTGGCTGGGCAAATGTGATGGAGATGAAGCGGCCTCCGTGGCGCAGCACTCGGCTGACCTGCAACGAAATGAGCACGTTAGTATTCGCGAGTAGGTGCTGTCATAGTGACCAAAAAAAAGCATTTTGCCACCAATGGCAACTTCAAGTTGTATCATGTGATTTATCATTTATGAAAATGGATAAAAACAGGGTTCCGAGAACTGCGATTCTGCAGCACTTTTTGTCCCTGCAGGATAAAAATAAATGTGCTGAATTTTACAGTGATGCTTCAAAAACCTCAACTGTGGCGTCGTGTGCCGCTCATGGCCCTAACTTTAATTCTTGCAGAACCACGAGCGTACACACCACCATCTTCTCAGCAGAAGCATACAGCCTTTTACTCGTCGTACAGCACATTGTTAAAAAAAAAAATTCCTAAGTACATCATCTTTACAGACTCTTTGAGCGTTGTGCTTACATTGTCATCACGCATACCTAGAAGAAACCACATTGTCAATCTCGTTTATAATGCCATAATGTCTGTATATGCTCAAAGTTTTCATCTTTTCCTGTGCTGGGTTCTAGGCCATGCTGGAATCACAGGTAATGAGACCGCGGATCAAATGGCCGCCGCTGCTGCACTTACAAATACAGTGGACATAACAACAATACCCTACACTGACTTCAAGCCACACATAAGACAACACCTTTGCAAAACATGGCAAGCCGACTGGAGCACACAGACAGACAACAAATTACACATAGTAAAACCACACTTAGGACGATACACTACTGACTCACACAACAGATTCATTGATGTTGCCCTAGCTAGATTACGGATAGGCCACACACACGCGACACACTCTTATCTGCTCACTGGATCTCCAAGAGCCTTGTGTAGCAGATGTGGGGAGGGCCTAATTTCTAATTCTAATTCCCATTCTAATTACATTAAAGCACTCCACACAACAAGACGCAAACACTGTCCACAACTATACAGATAACACATCCCACAACACCCAGCACTGTTTTTAGCGGATGATCCCATGATTTCTCTACAGCGCACTTCTAAGTTTCTTAGCGAAATCAAATTTTTAAACCTCGTTTCCTATCACGTGTAAAAACACCCTGGCCTTTTACACCAGCCATCCTCATTGCCTTTTACTGATTTAAATTTTGTTTTTGTTGAGCGATTTTAGAGTTTACATTTCCATTGATTTGATTGTAGGGTTTAACGCGCCGACGCAGGCGATGAGGCGCGCCGTAGTGGAGGGCTCCGGGTTAAGACCACCTGGGGATCTTTAACGTGCGCCGAAATCTCGTACACACGGGCGTTTTTGCTTTTCGCCTCCATCAGAAAAGCGGCCGCCGCATCCGGGAATCGAACCCGCGGCCTCGTGCTCAGCAGCGCAACGCCTTAGCCACTGAGCCACCGCAGCGGGTAGTTTACATTTCCATCCGTTATACATAACCACTGTTTTGGCACTTTTTGCCCTAGCTGGCCTTGCGCCATAAACATCCAGCCATCATCATCATCATTAAAAAAGGGGGATTTTACACGAAAGGTACACGAAGAAATTCATAGAATTCTGCTTTTCTTTTTTGTGATTCTGAAAAAAAAAAAAAAGAACTGGTAATTACTAGTCGTTACCAAACACAAGACGCACATCCCATTTCATGTAGGTGCATAAAACTAGGCATCATAGTTGTAGCGAATCCAGGAATAACTGAGACTGTGTTTGCTGCAATTCACTGCTCAGCATTCACACACGCACCACCTTCTAGGTGTGCTGAACGTCTCAAAGTGTGCTCACTCTAACACTTTATTTCTAACTCTTTGCATTCATAAAAGTAAATGAACCTGTACAAGGAAAGTTACCGCTGGTTACAATAACCACGACCAGAAGAAAAAACAGGGAACGCACTACGCCCAGACGGCAAAAATTGTTGCTGCCGTCTGCCACTTACTCTGAAGTACACAGCAGTTCAATTTTTGTGTTTTTATATTGGCCCTAAAATAAAGTTCCAAACAATATTTAGCCTTTCTTTACTGCTGCCTGTCTCAAGCCATGATGTTGTTCTCTGGAGGAATAGTCAACCCAAACGGTTAGAGATAACCAAATTACAAGAAAAGCTACATCTTTAATTGCTGCGCTCAGTTAATTTCTTCATTACCTAAAAAGATAATTCAAATGTTTCGATGGTTACAGAGGCGCCCAGAGGTCCTTTCCCGGAGGGGGGAAAGTATTGATGCAAGAATGACCAATCAGGTTAAAAAAGTACATCATTAAATAACAAGGAAGGCACACATTCATAGAAGAATTATTGGAATTTAACCTTCGCATTACCTCATAAAGCTCAGACAAAGCATTAACCGCTAATCTTGAGATGAAAAAAACGTATTTGAACGTAACTGTGGTCATTAATTCGTCAAATGTTTTGAAAATTGTAAGGCGGTTTTGGTGTGACAGCTACTATGGCTACGGAGCGTGCCATAGTGGAGGGCTCCGAATTAATTTCAACCAGTTCACCATGCGCCAAAACCTCAACATATGGGTTTGTTCATTTTGCTCCTCAATCAGGAAAATGGCCACCATGGATCAAATCCAAGCTGTATTTATGGTAGTACCCTTCTTTCAGCCAAAATCTTGCTTGTTGTCGAACACAGTGCTGAAACATTTACGCTCAGGAGCATGGTCTGATAAGTGTAAGAAAAATATTTTTCTTCCCCTTTTTGCTTAAAAACAAGGTGAGAGTCAAGTGAAGAGTGGATCCGGCAAGAATGCTACTCGCCACAAGGGCTTCGACTCAGGGATTGCTCAATGCACTGCATGCGCTGTCACAGATATCTGCAGGCAAGGTGCAGTATAGGCCTCATCCCACTCACAACAATAGATGCAATGTGCATCCACCTCACGGTAATCAGGACATCTGCTCTGACGCGACCATCATTAGCATCAAGCCTTAGAAATGCACACTTAAACTGAAACAGAATTTTAAAAACCTGGGCTAATTCCTTCGTCGAAGCAGCCAATAAGAACTTAAAGAACAACAACAGGTGATAATGTGTCTGTACACACGCAAATGCACACCATGCACACCTCCTCCGCAACCTACCCCGATTAACATGGTCAGTGGATAACCCCCATTGTCCCTCCCAAGTTCGAGAAGAATTGTGATTCAGCTCCTTATTCTTCTGGAAGATGAATTTCCGCCTCTCTAGAGGTACCATTCTTCAACAGGGGCAAAGACATGCAAGTCATACTTCTACTTCTGTTTACTCAACCACCACTGCCTCTTATCTGTGGTGGGGTCCTGCTTATAACAATGCTCCTCCTATCAAACAAGGAGTGTTCATGGAAGGTGATATTGATGACGATGGAGATGCCGCGATGCACATAGAAAGCAGGCCTTGGGTGCTGCCAGAGTGGTTAAAAGCGTAACAGTGTTCCATGCACATTGGAGATCCGGCAGGTATAACAGTGTAAAGAAGGCAGAACAGGGGAAAAAAAATAGTGAGTACAGCATCCTCCTGTCATTTTCTTCACCTAGTGCCTGTGTTTTCACGCTGTTGTTCGAAGACGTTCAAGAATAGGGATGGCGAGAAATGGGTCGTTATAACAGAGGCAGAGGCTAAGAATGGGACTAGCAACTTCAATTTTTCATCACCTGCCTCTGCTGTGCGCGACAAGGGAACGGGTATGCGACTAGGGAATGAAACAGAAGGAGAAAAGTTAATGTAGTGTCGGGTTATGGATGGCTAAAGCGTCAACAGAGGAAGCAAAAAGGGTCGGTCCTGGAGCCCGTAACAGGCTTCATTCATCCCGTGCACTTGCTGTAGTAACTGTCAGTACACACTGTTATAGCTGGAGTCCTCTAGGCTTTGTCAACAAGGCACGTCGACCTGTTTGGAATGTTTTCTTATTCCCTATGAAACTGGGGTCTAGACAACGTAGCATCGAATTATGCGCACACAAGGAGACTAAAAGTAGTCAGTGACTGGGCCTCATTGGTGACTGTGCACTTCAATTGCGGAAAACTCTGATGTAATGTAGCAAGTGGTTATAGCAAGCTAGGTATTTAAAGCCTGATTCAAGTTTTAAATTTGTGACTGATAGTCAGAAAATTATTACCGTGAGAGCAAGTTTGCCAACCTGCTATTTTGATAGAAGTTTGCATGTGTGAGTCTGAACACCCAACGGAGCGTTTTAGATGTCACGTTTCAATCACCAGTTTCACGTTTGTGGCCTTGCCCAATGCTAGTAAACTGAAATTGTGCCCCTTCTAAAGGTGTCTCTTCACTCGTTCAATTGCAATTTGCTGTTTAGATACAGATGTTTCAAAACTGGGTTATTGGTCTTTTTTGGTGACAGGCATACCTAACAAAGGAAAGAAATTAGAAATAAAAGAAAGCTTCATCCCCGGGCAACTTACTTCTCTGAGCACTTTTGTCACAATTGATCGGGTCGGCTGCGAAATGGTCCACGGGTCCTTTTCGGCCACCATCATCGCATCAATGGTGGCTTTTTCGATGACCACATCAAACGAGCCATCCGGAAACTGTAGTTGCGTGGCATCCATCACGTGCCACTTCATCTGCTTGCAGTCGCCGCAGTGCGAAGCCATTCTGTCGATGACCACCTGGGAGTAGTCGATGTTCTCAATGTTCCTAAAGCCATCCCTGAACAGCAGCTCACTCAGGGGACTGTTCCCGCAACCTGCAAAAGAAAAGAAAATGCGGAAGTTGCTAAGTTTCAGATGCCCCACCCAAAAGCACACAATGCTTTAGTACAGCCATCCACTGCTTAGCTGGAGCAACACTTTATCCACTTATTGTCTCCTCCTGCCTCAGTGTAACGTAATTTAGTCACAACAGATGCATCCTTCTCAAGTTCAAGGGGGCACTTAAGTCCTCCACATTTGTTTGATGCGACGCATCTCTTGCTCGCGGGTATGTCCCTCCAGCGTCGTTGTCGCGGCGTTGTCCGCATGCTCACTGCACATGCGCAACTCTCCTCCGTTCTTCTCTCCGATAGCTGTGCGCAACACTCTCACTCTGTCTCATTATCATAACAACAGCTGCGCGTGTGTGCTTCGCTGCTCTGGGTGCGCGCATGTGTGCGACTCTCCCCCCGGCTCCTCTCCTTTCAAAAGCGGGAATATAAGCGGAGGAGCGCACGGCGCCGGATCAGTCCAGCGCTCGCTCTCGCACTTGACTTGACTGTGCTTGACGATACCTCCGTGCAAGATCTTCCGATGAAGACGTGATGGAAGCGACAGTCCCTTCAGCGAGTGGACTGACGCAATCCAATACCAGCGTCAGTCCAAACGCTCCCCCCTGATGCGTCGCATCACATCAGGGTTCCCTCGCGGGAAGATGGGCTTAATTTTTTTGAGCGGCCTTTTGTTAGAAATTTCGAGATATTTCACGCTAAAGTCGAATCTGATCTTTCAGCTACGTCCATGGACGACTGTATGGTCACTTCACCTCCAACGTGAAACAAAGATAGCACGATTATGCAAGCAAGTTTAGACGAGTTATTTGAATAAACGATAGCTGTGCTGTAAGCAAACAAAACATTGTGCACATTGCTTCTGCATCAAGGGATGCTCAATGTGTCACTAACGAAGAGAGGAGAGACTGAATGAGGAGGAGTGCATCTAAATATAAAAAATATGGCGACAATGACTTCACTCCTTATTAACATCACCCGTGTCCACGTCCTGAAAAGCAGGTCATAACTCCCTCTCCTCGAGTGCGGCTGTGTAGTTTCATGTGACTGCTCGTCGCTCAATTCCAGGAAAAGCTACGGATTAAAGAGTGCAATTCATTTTTTTTTTCTGTCTACAGATACGACAATGAGAACACAGTCACCATAATGTCCAGCCAACAAGCTATTAATGGCCATGCCGCGATAAAAAAAAAATATGTTGTGCCCAGATCATCGTATTGAACGGTTTTGCTGCTGGCACTGCGCTGGAAGTTCGGTTGCTTGCCATGATATGAATTGATGCCCGCAAGTTTTTTCGCATTCTAATCTCGATACAAACTAGATTTATAATTGGCAGCTGGGGCTAGCGCTGGTTGGCGCAAGGTGCTGGAACAATTCATGCTGCTTTGGGCTGCAATCTACAGCTTGTGCAACAGACCTGTTCCAGCAGCCTTCACTGGCTTTTCCGGGTACCCCGCCCAATGCTCAGCGTTCAGCCATCTTCAAAGTGCATTCCAAACATGGAATACGCTCAACTTAGCCCGAATGTTTCACAAGTATTATGCAGATTATTATGCAGGTAGCACACGATTCAAGCCCTTAATACATGCCGCGTGGAAAATTTGAGGTGAAATCACTGTTTGCATAATAATTCACATTTAAATGTTACGTTCTCCGCAGCGGTACTCATGTTTCCTATCACCATGTGTAAAGAGATGCAGTAAGGTTTCAAATTTTTTTTCTTCTGCACAACATACTGATGCCACAAAATTCAACTGGCACCCTAAAAACCCGGCTGCCCGATCGATGCAAGCCCACAACAAACAGCCAAAAGGATGAAATGTAAAGAAGAAAAAGTATTCCAAAATCGCTCACCTATCATGAGTATTCGGTCCGTTTTCTGGACGTGCTGTCTTAAAAGGTGGTCATAAGTATGGTACGGCAGCAACCAATCGTATGTGGCCTCATTGCGATACCTGTCGTCCCAATAAGCGACGTCGGAGTAGCTTGTGTTTTCCTTCGGAATGGCCGATAAGCTCGTCATACTGCCCTACAATTTCTCAAGCCGGCGTTGCGAATTCGCTTAGTAAACAACACTTGAACACCACAAACACGTGTGTGCAACCGCAGCTGACAGACAACACGTGCCACGCGCGCACGCGAACATGGTATACAGCAGCTGCAGAGTACGGACAAGTTTTTGGCGCCGGGAAACTTGAAACTCCTTTTGCTTTTTGTTTTGCCGCATTGTTGACTGCCATGTTTGTGACACACTATACGCTGGCGTAAAGCCATGCTACCACTAATCAGGCTCCCCATTTGCTAAAACTGCAGTAGCATAAAGTGATGAAACAAAATTATCCAATAAAATATGTCTAAATCCGGCACGATTTCAATGTATGTTTAAAGGAATGAAATTTTCCCTGAACGGATCAGCGCGTTTAGGGAGTGGGGTTAGAGCACCGTAGTAGCAGTGAGACTGTATAACTACTGTTCAATTCGTACGCCAACAAACGAAACGTCCACATAAACCACGAAATGGTAAAGTTAATATTTTGAAGGCTGAGATAGCATGCAAACTTATTACAAACCAGTGTGCCGTCAGTGCATTAGTTTGGGGCGGCGGCCGCGAACTTCCGCTAAACAGTCAAATAATGAATATTTTGAGATAAAATATACAATTTTCACAAATTCCTTATACCGGTTCCTTAAATTTTCACTTTATTTATTGTTTCTTCGAGGGCCCCGGCTTGGGGCATTGCATGGGGCATTGCATGAGGGGTGGGGACACTATCGCAGAACATCGCAGAAATCCCGGAACATCGGCGCGCTTCGATGGATCACCAAAAATAATGGCAGCTCCGGCAGGCAGGCCATTCCAATCTAGAGCAGTACGCAGAAAAAGCCGCCGCCGAAAAGTAGTGGTGTGTACATGCTCAGGGTATACACTGCATTGAGTTGTTTGGTGCAAAAAAAAAATGCAATGGGCCCTTCTGTGAGCTGATTTTTGATTGGCAAAAAATAAAAAAAATCGGCCCCATTCGCAAGTTGAGATGCGAAAACTGAGGAAACAGCGGAACTGGTGGTCTTCGCTAGATTTAACTTTGCGTTTCTTAGGTCTGCCCATCTTATCAGTAGATCGGACATTGATGCCGCCGAGGGCACGCCACTCCAATGATTTCTTGATACCAATTGACCAACCTCTCTCAACTAGAATTCCTGCACGTCAGAGCTTACGTCATTACTAGGCGCAGCCAAAACCCAACGCGCGTCTCCCCACCCGTACATCTGCGCCGCGACCCGCACTACCCACACCTTCTCGTCGGCTCCTTGCCTCTTCGCCACTTCCCCTCACACTTCTTGGCATAGCATTTTCGTCCTTGTTGCGCCGAGTTTTGAGCGACACCAGACACGGGTGGAACTCAAGCCTAAACAGCTGCGCTGCTAAAATGTGGTGATGAAGCGCTATCCTGCGTCGGGAGAAAAGAGTGGAAAGGTTAAAGCGACACTAAAGGGCGGAAACAAGTTGGCCTGAATCGATGTATTACGGTGCCGAGAATCTAAATACACTATTCTCGCAACAAGAAGCTGTTTAATAAGGCAGAAAAAAGCCAGAAATGTGAAAGCAGGAGACGATGCAAAGACGTCCTCTTTGGGGTACTACGGTTTGGGACGTCACAAGTGGTGAAAACCATCTATAGATGTTCACCTGAAGTAAACAGTTCCCAAGTGGTTGAGCACGTGAAATAAACCTAAATAAAAGCTTTCCGTGAGCTCATCATATCTAAAAAACACTGACTACAGCTTTTATACACTGCGAGGCAGGCTGTTTCCCTCACTATTCAGTCAGCGGTTTCTGTTTCGTTTTCGAAAAGCATTGGTTCGCAATTGGTTCACGTCTGCAAGCAATATACTTGACATGAAGCCGCTAAAGTCCCTTAATTAGAAGCGGCAAAAAAAAGGCAGGTGGTTAAGCGACCCGCCTGACCTTCAATAAGCTCCCGTTGTACGCGCGCGGGGATTGGCGGTGAGACGTTTGAGTGGCGCCCCCTGGCTCTGACATCGCTTTCTAAGCCGACGTCAGAGCTTAGAGCTTAGACGTCAGAACTCTGTGGGCTTAGTGATTCGCGCTGCTGTCGTCTGCTACACTCCGCTAGTGAGGGGCAGCAGTGCCTGTGCTTGAAATCACCCGCTTTGATGCTTTAGTGCATAAAAAAGCGTATTTCTAGTAATTCATCTATTTTTGCCAGCTTCTGACACATCTGAATAATTTCAAGCTGTATCCCCCACAAGTTTGCAACGCACGAGGAGAGAGAGAACAACTTTCTTGAGAGCATCTGTCAGAAAATCGTGTGTAACTCGTCCTTTCTAGCTTATTCGCTAGGTTCAGCTCTCAGAGCTCCTCGACAAGTAGTCAAAATGCGTAGGCTTCCCTACAGCATATTTGAGATACTCTTATGAAGACTAAACAGTCTAATGTTACGTACCAAGCAGCCGGCCCCTGCACGCGCATCGCAAATCAGGAAATAAATCGGTTGTCTTATACTTCTTTCGTTGTTGTTGACTTGTACCAGGTGAACTTTACTTTTGTTCCCAACGCATTAATTTTTCTGCACCGTCACAAACGTCTTGCGAGTAGGTTAGGAAATGTTTGGGAGGCTCACTAAGATCATGTGGATATTTTCTTTCAGGCTGTATGGCATATTCCCTTCTTCACAAATTGGCTTTCGTTATGGCTGCTGTGCAAGAAGGTGCGTATCCGCAACGTGCGTTGTTCATTCACATGCAAATACAACGAGAAGGTGTGTGCTACGCCACCGCGATCACGCCCCAGACGTTGTCGAGTGTACTTGGAGGTGGTTTTTTGTGCTCCGAATCCTCTAGCGTAACTATCGTTATCATAACTAACTGGCTCTCAACCCGAACATTTATGACATGATTACGGTGCTGAAGGCTTGATATACTCGCTAACGAACGCAATAAATACTATACGTGTATATATTACAAGAATCGAAACCTAATGAATATTGCTAAGCAGCTCTTTATTGTATTCCAACCCTTCAGACGTAAAGAACAAATCCTGGCCTACTCGGGGTGGCGGTCTATGAATTGAAGAAAGTTACTCTTACTCTCTTGTCCTGGACTGAGGAACCGGCCCACTAATCAGCTCGATTTTACTGTTAAATAATTTTTTTATACCCCCTCCTCCTCCTTTTGAGTATATTTTTCCTATATCGCATATCTGAATATCGGGAAGACATTGCTGTGGGAAATGTGGCAAAATATTCCTTCAGGCCTGAACAAGCAGAGTGTGACTGTATCTTTACCGTAGACGTGACTCGTTTTGCTCAATAAACTTCGTCATACTGGTTAGAAGTCTGGTATAAAACCAGCACGCTCCTATAGACGGTATTCGTTGAAAAGTTTAGCGGTCAATTTATTCGCTTGGCAACACTGGAAACGGCCACAGACATGACCGATGCGCCACGGACACGGCGTAGCCTGGGCCACTGCGGCCGCACGCCGAAGAAAAAAGACACCGGCGTGTGTCATCTGCTCCGTTCTAATCAGATTCTAAACTGTGGCGCCAACAGATATGTTATTAATCGCACTCACAGTGAATTCGACGCAATACTTTGTGTTCGGTGAAGAGTTCGTAATGTGAAACACAGTCATGTGTTTCACAGTCGTGCTTAGCACGGACAAGTGCCGCCATCCCGCGGAGCCCGACGTAACGAGTGACGGCGCATTATGGCCTCCGAGATTCCCCCGAACACGCGCGGGGTGACCGCGGAGGCCATGGGCGCACTCACACTAGAATGCCTAGAATATTTCTACTCACACGGTTGCACGGAGGAGGAGAGGGGTGCCTGATCTGCGGGCCGTGCGCACAACGTCGCCTAGCAACAGACGCTTGGCCACAGATATGGCGGCGCACACTTGGTTGCCTGCATGCATTCCACGCCGTTGAATACCGAGGATACACATAGTGGGTTATTTGGAACTTAACCTACAGTTTTTGCAGCCCATAGTGCATGCCGGCATACTTTCATGCCATGTAATACTATACTTTGGAGCGTTCGGCGAGGTTGCAAAACTGATTTACCTTACATATGATTACCGGGAATAGTAATGCCTTCTGCCAAAGCCGACAGCCCCGAAGGCCTGGAATTTGTTTTGATCCTGTATATTCGCTTTTGTCGGTTACTAGCAGCTGGCTGTTCCCTTCGTTCGAAAGAGGGCTTAATACAGAAGCTGACGCCTGTAGCTCCGACTCTTCGCGCTCCGCATAGGAGCGGCTTCGCAAGGAATGGGGTGACGCCGGCGATGTTTCTTCCGTAGCGGTATCCAAAACTATACTTTAACTCAAGCATTGAGCTAGTGTATGCGATTTTAAGTCTATTATTATGATAAAAAGCTACGCACACGCAAAATCTGGTGCGGACAATCATCAGGCGTCAACCGAGCGCAAAGAAACAGCAGGGAGTGAAGCAGACGACAAATGCGAGAATCCCTAAGGTGACGTCACGGAGGCGTGCTCTGCAACGACGCCCGTGGTCGCGCTCACCGCTAATAACCACTGTTTGGCGCTCTTTGCCCTAGTTGACCTTGTTTGCGCCATAAACATCCAACCATCATCATCGTCATCTCCGCGCGCGTGGAGGAGGAGACACACTTTACTTAAAATGTTGCTTTCGTAAAGCGCGCCCGGTTGGAACATGATCGCCCGATAAATAAACTCACTGCGAGTGGTTAGCTGACCGATCCGTCGGTTCCCCTCGAGCCGCAGTTGATAATCCGTAAAGCGTGCGTCGCTCCACCCTGGTTACGTTTGAGCCAGGGGGAGCGCGGGCCACGACGACTACTCGACACGGCTACTGTGAAGAGTGTTTGTTTCACGCTATAGGTTCGCGCCGCGCGATAGAAGATAATATGAGATGGCTGTAATCGCCAGACGAGGTGAAGTGTAATAAACACGGAAAGGCGGGCTTGTTGGTTTCACATCTTAACGGTAACTTTTGCGCACTCGATACGGGGACACGTACAGAAAAAGATGACACGAAGACAAGCGTTCTTCGTGTCATCATTTTCTGTGTCCCCGTATCGAGTGCTCAAAAGTTACTATTAAGAGGTGAAGCTGAAGGCGCCCGAGCTCCTGAACGGCGTCAGCCCGCAACCCGGGACGCCGCGCTTGATATTCGAAACGGCGCTTGTTGCTTCAAAAGCTGCTTCCCCGCAGCCCTCCATGCTCGCAGCCGGCTCCATGGGGTCTGGTCTGGGACGCCGGAGTAGGCGGGCACACCGGCCACTCAAGCATCTAAACGCGTTTCTCATTTCGTCGGTGAAAAATCCTAAAAGTCAAATCAAGCCTCCTTGGCCAGAGAACTGCGTTGCCGTATGTCGGCCATGGCTTGGAGACGTAAAAGCTACCGATGCAAGCGTTTACGCGCTAGACCGCACCAGGGCTTCGCTTCTATTTTGTGACGCAATGGCTACGTCACGGAAAGAAATGAAAGGGAAGCAGGAGAGCGATACGCCATCTTTATTCACTTATTTCTCAGCAAATAATGCATCCTTGCTCGTCCAACAAAATACGAGAAAGCTACGAAACATGTGATCTTTCAGCTAAAACAAAATTTAATTCAGCCCTTATGTCTCTTTAATGGCTTTAACAGCCGAGATGCTTGAATCACGAGAGTATCGTGTTGCGCGTTTGTGGACGTATTCGATACCATAATCCAGTTAATTTCGTATTAATTGAAAATTCCATTAGCATATTCAAGCTTTTGTATGGTAAAAGAGACGTCAGGGCAAGAGTACGGTTACCGGGATTGGTTGCGCTATTAATGCGAGTGGACCAAGTTATATCACTTGAAATACGCACACCAGGCGGTCGGTAAAGTCGATAAAATAATTATTAATATAACTTGGTAACCCACAAATACGGCTATGTTCGGAAATATATTTGTTTTGCTTTATGAACATTTGTAGATATGCCCAGATGTTACACCGATGTTGAATGCCATTAAGGTCTTCTTGAAGAGTACAGGTGTCATATTGTCTTCGAGGAGACGAATGCAAGATGAAATGTAAGACGGCAAATCATTTATATATATCAAAAGGGGTCCCAGGGCCATATACCTTCGGTACCTCTGCCCAAGATTACTACCCGAGACTTGAGAAGTCTCACTTTATTGAACTACACTGGACAGATGCTTGTGGGTGTATAACCTTTGCCTGTCTGCGTTTTCTTCGCATCTTTCTTGCCCCAACCTTTGGCATGCCCTCATAGTCATATCCACAGTGCACCTGCGAATCATGGCCAGTTTCGTTTAGCACCGGGAAGAAGAAAGTCCGAGGAAACCTCAGCGCTTTGGGGTGGTTGTGACTAGGTGAACGGATATGACGGTAGTATGTACCCTGGACGACTAGTAACTGCTGCGCCGCTTGATGCGGCTCGGAAGTAGCGCGAAGCGTGTGGCGTGGCGCGCACCCATGCCGCTCTGGGTCCTAGTGAACGCCGCGCGCCTCTCCTTTGTGTCGAGTTCACAGCCACATGACGCGTCGCTGCAGCCAATGGCGATGTCAATTGCCGGCACATACCCACGTTCACAGCCAATGGGCGAGCTCCTTTTTGTGATTTTTTAACAATCTTGGGAGAAAGCGCTGGCCAGTACACCTTTGCGGGTATGGGTTCGCCTCACAGCCATTAAATGATTTAGGAGCCTTTCCACGGCTACAGACGCCGGTCGCCGGATAATCCCTTAGTGTTTATCAACCAGCTCCAACCGACCCACAAAGTTCCAGACTGTCCAGTCTCTCTCTCTCTCTCTCTCTCTCTCTCTCTCTCCTCTCTCTCCTCTCTCTCTCTCTCTCTCTCTCTCTCTCTCTCTCTCTCTCTCTCTCTTTTTGCTAGCACTTGTCGAATTCGTTGAGGGCATCGTCATCACAACAGCAAGAACACGGGAATCGCAAGTGCCAGACAAATGTAATTTTAGTGAAAAGAAAAAAAAAATACAGGGAAGCCGACTAATGATTTAAGCTAAAAAGTATTTATAGAAAATAAATGGGATTTTCAACCACGGCATACCCGTGAAACAACGTTGAAAATCGCAGCGTTGAAAATCGCAGTGCCTGAACAGATTAACATCAAGGATTCCCCGCCGTATCCCAAGAGAGCGCTTTCCCGACACCGCATTATTTTACTGTCTTTTCCGTATTGTAAAAAAGAGAATTACGCTCATTCTTCCCCTTTTGTTTCCATCGATAACATGCCAATGGAAGTGTATTATATTTTCATGTTGGAGCGTGCCTCGCGACCGGCCAAAGAGAAGAAGAAAGATACACTCGCGGCATTCGATGTGTTGTGGCTCCGAACTAGCACTGGTCCTCTTCGTCGCGGTCGTCTTGCTCGAACCAACCATGGATTCCCGCAAGAAAAAGCACGGTTCTAAAGGCAAGAGGAGTCGACAATCGTCCAAAAAATCTAGCCTTACCAAGTCTTCGCTACCGGCGCCGTTGAGCCATGAAGCGTCCCTGTCGGACTCTCAGGCTGGGCAGAACGAACTCATGGGTTCTGACAAAAACTTCGTGCCCTCCGCCGAAGCCGGCCCATCGGACGTCGCGTACTCACCGCCGCCGACGAAGCATCCAGTGATTAAACAGTTGGATCGCTCGAGGCACCGCAAGCAACGAGAAGGCCCACCCGCTTCGAGACCGAGATGGCCAGAGAATCCAGCCGTCACCTCAAGCCCACCAGCCACCGTACACAAAGTTTCTTCTCGTGATAAGAAACCATCTGCTGAAGACGTAACACCAAGTGGACGCAGCTCTCGCTTTGCCTCTTGGAGACATGGAAAGCACGCACTTCGACGTGCGCTCCAGGGTCGACTACGACAGGAAGCACAGTCACAGGGCGGCCAAGTCCAGGCCATGACCCCATCACCCAGTCAAGCCAGAGCAAAGCGAGCCGATTCTCGTCCAGTTATCGTTCAGCCCAAGGAGGCGGTAACGAGCTTCCGGGAAAGGGCACAGCTTGTCCCCCGCCGTACAGCCCAATAGCCGGTACGACGTCACCAGGCATGCCTGCTCTGGAGCCATCCTCAGACGACGCAAGCCATGCAGATGCGGCAGATGCTGCAGCCGAGAATGACTACTCCGACGTTTCAGGCTCCGACAACACCTCAACGGCGGCCGCACTCAAGGCGCGTCGGACGCTCTCGGCGGACGCGACGGCATTTTCGCTCAACCTGTCTCAACTGAGGTCGCTCGGCCAATCGTGGATCTCTCACGTGGAGAACGAGATGGCGGATGACTGGACTCCCCGCCGGAGTGGCGTCATCGCGCAGCTCAAGGAGCAAATGGCCAAACGTCCTCCGTACGCGATGGCCGAAGATCCGACGTCCGGTAGTGGCGTGGAAGACGCGAGGCCCCTGGAGACCATGTCTGATGTCTCCTGGCTCAATTACGAGCCAACGTGCGAGCCTACAACAGCGGTCGGGAGGAGCCACGAGCCACTGGTGACGCAGCCGTCTTCGCAGAAGTACGGAAATAAGGAACCAGCCGAAAAGGCCGAAGACACGAGAGCAAAGGTCACGAAACCGATGTCCCACAACACCACCGACGTGTCCGACGTGCCCCTGCGGTTCGTCGCATCTTTACAGCCGGGATGTAAGTGAGCCATTTTCGCTTCCCGCGATTGGGATTGCGAGCCTTCAATGCTGCGAGACCATGGAGTCTTACGTGTACAGTCGACATTGAAGGTGGCCACGAGGATATTTATTCGGCGCTATAGCCTTTCAATTCAGCGGGTGTTTGGGAAGACCTGTAAAGAATCGACATCATGCTTATAAAAAGCCGTTATGGTTGTGCAGCTGTAGCAAAGAGTTCTACGAAAGTGGATTTTCGTCAGGGATTACTTAAGGAAACGGTATTTCAACAGAAATACTATAACAGCAGGAACTTCTTTTTCTGCTTTAACTCGGACAGTGACTGTCATTCTGTTTGTTCAGGTACTGCAGTTAAAACACGCATTCAGGTTTATTTTTTGTTTGTAAGATCCGATGTTGTTGACCAGGTGATAATATGAGCCACGAAAGGTCGGGTGATAATATGAGCCAGGTGATAATATGAGCCACGAAAATATATGCAGCAATAAATAAATTCAAGTAGGTAAAACGCCCGAGCATCGCTGTGGGGAATATTAGCAGAAATCGTATACCATTTATGCCTATATGCATGGTTTTCTAGCGGTACTCCTGGGTGTAGTTGCCCTATCCTATAGCTATAAGCTGAATAGACAAGGGCTATACTATGAATTGGCTGCAAGAGAGAGAACACGGTCGAAACTGTACCGAAACTCCGTTCTGGGCTCGGAAAGCCGTTCAATTTGTATCAGAGTGTATTATGCTGCGCATTTTGTGTGTAACCAATCAGGTAGTAGATTCGACTCTACAGCTGATTATGAAAATCTTCATGATTAAATGACTAAGTTAAAGCGACTAATTTCGCACCTTTTGATGAAGCACAGTGGCTGCAGTGCTCCGCTGACATATCGTACCTCAACTGAGAAAAACCTTCCGCAACGCAGAAACTATGAACTGTTTATGCACTGACACGTCCGATGCGGGCAAGCTAAACCGTATATATATTACTGCCTATAGTTGCGTGTGAAGAAGGTGTATGTTGTCTTTTTTTTTCAGCTTCCAGGCAAGCGTCTACGAGATTCACCCCCAGGACACGAGGAGGCCGCGGTGTCGAGATTTTGTACTACGTAGCTCCCGTGATAGCCATCCCCGCCACGATCCTCGTGTCCTTCCTCGTCGCTTTCGTCCTGTCGAAGAAGCCCAGCCGAAACAGGACACGCTTGCCCGAAGCCCTCACCTCGGCCTGCAGAAGCAATTTTGCGTGCATCCGAGCTGTGAACACCATAGCAGGCTCAATGGACCTCACGGCTGACCCCTGCTCCGATTTCGACAGGTTCGCCTGCGGCAATTGGCGCGCCAGGAATCCCCAAAGAGGCAGCTACCGCCTCGAGATGCTGCAAAACTACATGCATAGCATCCATGAGGCCCTGGTTTTCAGAACACCTGCTGCGCCCGGCAATCGAGCACGACGGAATAGCGATATCGTTGGTGACACGGGTGATATGGCCACATTCTACAGAAGCTGCCACGGTTTTCTGGAAGCGAGGGAAGGCCAGAACACGACTGCAGCTGACGTCATTAAGTTCATGTCGCTGTATTCGCATCGGGCGCTTAGAAACTACGGACCGGAAGAAGCGGGTGTTCAGGGATTGCTGGAGTTTATCGTTGCAAGCAGTTTCAGGAGTGGCCTGGCGTCTGTAGTCTCGGTGACTTCCAGGGGCGGCAGGACATACCTGGACATGGGAGAGACGTTGAACTCTACGCTCGGTTCGGGCCACTTGGTAACGGAATTCTTAACCGCGACTGCGCCAGACTTCAGCGATGACGAACCGATGGTGCGTGTTCTGGAGGGCTTGGATCTCCGCGCTGAAGAATTCCGATCGCGGGTGAGCAGGTCGATGCCTTTCGCCAGGACTGCTCTCGGCGACGTACAGCCGGCGTTCGCCGGAGCCAAATGGGTGAATGCTCTGAACGTGGCTGCCTCCAGCAATGGCCGACTGTACACACCACAAAGTGTCGTGTATGTTAGGGGCATGGAAGAGCTCTCGAAGATCATGGCCTTGCTCTCCAACGTCAGATTGAAGCAAGCGCACGTCTACGTGTCCGCAGTGCTGCTGGCACAGGTGATGAAATACACCTACCTGCTTCGAGGAAGGTTCGAAGCAGGCAACCGGACGGGTGCTTCCTCGATCGAAAGCATTGAGGCATGCCTCAAGGTGGCGGGGACGTTTTTCAAGGACCTGCTCCCGCGCTGGATCAAGACTGCCCTGGTACCGAACGGCACGGTCAGCGCCTTCCGGGACATGGTTGAGAACCTGCAAGACACGGCTGCCCACGGCCCCGTTAAGGCCGAAATGATAGGTTTCAACGCCAGCAACTTTTCTTCACTCGACGTGACTATCGTTGGTAAGTACTTTAAGTAGGGAAGTTTACATCTGTTTTGTGGCAATCTGTGGCTCCGGTGCAGTGATTGAACTTTTGTTGCAACCGTTACATACGCGCCATTTTCTTAGGGCGTTATAAACAAAACAAGGGAAGTATACGGGCGTAGGCCTTTAATGCGTACGAATATTGACGCAACTGAAAAGTTATAGGTTACGCATTTTGTGTTCAAAATTACGAGGCCACCTAAGGAGTACTTCTTACGATGTAGCAAATACGGAAGCATAAGTGTGGAATTGCATGGCGAGCGGGAATCCTAGTATGTGGGTGCCATCGCAGCGCCCTAGATCTCTGGTGGCTGCAGCGCCACGGGGCGAGGCAGCGGTGTGAATGCGAAGCTCGGCGCTGCGCGTTCTGAAATCGCATTTACTCTCGTAATTGCTGTCGTTTCTAATTTGTGTTTTTTCTCTCCATTATGACTGAGGGTCTTGAATGACCGCCCTTGTTGGGTCTATATGTATGCTTTACGTTGGGTAGGCGTCACTTACGACGTGCCAAGCAACGACAAGGAAAGCTGCGGGCACGATGTTCAAGCTCTAAGCCTACTGTTAGGCTTAGCGTCAGATCAGCCCATAGCCGCGTTTGCGGCGGCAAGAAATGAGGATAATTGGGGCTAGTGTACTTCGCTACTCGCCTAATCGCTACTTTTGCAATCAACGTGCTCAAATTATTCTTGGAGGTATTCGCCCCGAGCGCGAACACAGTCGGCCCCTGGCGGCGGCGGGACGAACCGCTCCTAGTGTGGATGGCGCTCTCGCGTCGTCTGCTTTTTCACGTTGCGTGCGGCGCAAGACGCGTGCTGCACACGACAAAACAACCAATATGTGTGCTCGTTTGGCAGTAAGCAATGACATAGTTACATCTGCTTGCGCATTTCCTCTAGAAACGCAATAATCAGCGGGCCGTTGCGGGTTAATGCGCTGGTTTAATTCCACGAAACATCTTCGCCCTGGTCACCGTTTGAGCGTGAAACGTGTTATAAACATTGCTTCCACACACTTGCACTTTTCTTATTGTTGAGTGCAGTCATTTGCCATTTCGGGAACGTCGAAGGGTGCTTTTTGAAGGTGGCGTGGTGATTATTTAAAGGATAAAAGTTTAGTACGTCGAAACGGGTAAGAATGCGACAAGACCTGTGCATACGCGTGCAAATTCCACACCCTTGTAAAACTGCGCTGTGTCCTTATAGAAAGAAGAAACAAACAAAACATTTACAACTGCCACGACCCGTGCGCTATCGCCCATACATTACCGGACACGTATTTTACACCCGCAAGCGCCTGTGTGATCGGGTCCTTCCCATACCTTTTCTAAAATAAATACCATTTTTGAACAGTCGTTGTTTATACTCAGGAGGTGGAATAAACATTTATTCAACTGTATCGAGTTGCTAATTTTACGTATTATTTAAAATACGTTTCTATGAATGGGCAAGAGTATTTAGGGGGGATTTCTCGGTAAAATTAAGCAGTTGAGTTTGCGTCTGTCATGTGGCATTTCGTGTGTCATTTTCATATATATCATTTTAAAATCCGACATGAACCACCTTGTCCAGAAACGTGTCTCACTCAGCATAACCAAACGCCTAATATGGTCACGTCTTAACCTCTTGAGGTGGACCTAAGTTTAAAAAAAGAGGAGAAAACGCGTAATATAATGCACGTTGTTGCCCACATGTGTGAGGGGTGTGTGCCATGACTCGCTGTTTTTTTTAAAATTTTTTCCCACAATGCTTGCTTTCAATACAATTTTGAAAAAGGTGAGCCACAATTCCTGGACAATCCGGGACCAAAGGGGGGTTAATCAGTTTTGAAAATACGTCCGCTACAGAACACGACGCCTAGCGTAGTTTCGAATGTAAGTAATACTTATAACTACAGTTTGGCTTTTCGCGTTACATGCGTTCTCCTCTCGCTGCTCTTGCAACGTTTGCAGGACCCCCCCCCCCCCCCCCCCCTCTTCAAGAAAAAAAAAAAAACTAAATGCACAGAATTTCATTTCTTAACCAATCCTCACGAATTAAATGCCAAGACAACGGCGATATTCAGTTTACAAAACAAAGTAGTTACCGGGAACCCGTTGCGCTGATTCGCAACAAGAAATAAAAAGGAAATGTTTTACTACATCTGCAACAGCGCAACTTCATTTATTGCCATCTTTAGGGTTCGTAAGCGACCTTATACGCAAGAATGAAAACACATCTCGCTGTTGCAGGCACATGTTAGATTTTAAAAGGAACGCAAATGGTCAACAGAGCAGCCGTAACAGAAAATTTGTGCTCACTGTGAGGTCCCAGAAGCTTGGCTTGCACACTGTAAACCTGCTTGTCACTTTGCGAAAACCTAGCTAAACATGAGATGTTGATTGTACTGCGTGCGTTGACAATTCAATTCGCAAGTTCACTTGCGACGAAAGCCGTAAATAAGTGATCCTAAACCGTTATTCATCAAACCTTCCTTCAGAGTCGTTAAAATTTCATTTAAAAGACCCGTTAGAGGGGTTACATTTATATCTTTGCGCTGATCAAAATTCAGTAATTTTATGTTGCCTTTTGAACACACAAAAAATATCGTCAGCTCTTAGACAGAATTTCGGGGCAGTTAAGTAGTGTTACCATTTCAGGGCATTCCACAAATGCAATAATGCGTCATGCTACCAGTGAAAGCGATTGAGATTCCCGTTGTATACTGGATTTTAGAGATCGAGGCTTCCTGATTTGTTTCTATTTATGCTTTTATTGAAGGCTCAAAGCCATAGTCTGGAAAGACCGAGCTTGCTACGAGCCACAGCGTACAAGTTCATTGTCACAATCACGGCCATTCTGAGATTCCCGATGAGTCGTCGCTTTTTTTTGGCGTAGTAATGAAAACTGACTGCCGCTTCCATGCTATACATTGAACGTTGAGGAACCGAACTACAGCATACCACTCTTGTTTGCACCTTTCGTACGCACATACGGCGGGAAAAAGGCACGATGCACGCCCACAGTGTGCATTCTTACGGGCCGCTCAGCGGAGCATCCACACTAGCAGCGCGACGCTGTCGCCACCTACATGTCTAGCTCACGGCGAATAGCCTCGTACGTTTCTCCAAGTAGCTTTTCTAAGTCGAAGGTCGCAGAAAGTTCACTAGACGCACCTTTAGTCCGCTATAGAGCGGTAGAACTGTGGTGACTTTGTGGGCGCGTGTCCGTTTCGCGTTCCACTCAACTCCTGACTGAAATATAGGGTTTTTATCCTCATCTGCAAAACTGTTCGGCCTACCGGGTCAACTAATGATTTCGTATTAAAATTTTTAAGGTAGAGGTAATGCCAAGCCCCAGTTGCGGAGTGGCCTCGTATTAAAATGTGTAAAAAGAGAAGTAATAGCGAGAAAAGATAAGCGAAAGTGCATGCCAAAGTTACACAAGACGCCGAGTAAACTTGGGGCACAACAAAAGGCGCAAGCATGCGGACTATTGTTCATTTCACAGACTGCATGCAGCAGCTATAGAGTTAGTTCTCACGTAATACGTGTCTAACTCTCTCACAGTGTATACCGAGGCGGCCGTGCATCGTGGGCGTTCACCTGCACACAAGGGACCACAAATATTAGATATAAACGCCTATCATCGCTTTTCTTCGTCAGCCTTTGTAGAATCCCACAGCGAATTAGCCCTGGATTGACTGAGCTGCGTAGCCTTTGTAGCTCACCAGGGTAGACCTTGTTAAACGAACTATTGGCAAAAAGTGTGTGGCATGGCGTCAGTCTAAGTTACATGATTATTCATCAGAGGCCAACACATGTGCCTGATCATGTCTTTGTAGAAGCACAATGTTAGCCTTTCTTTATCTCAGGCGAGAGCAGCCTTGCGGCTGCCGATGCAGCTCAGCACACAGCGTCGCCTCCAACAAACTACGACGACCAGTTCCTCCTGAACGTTGTCCGGGCGAGTCGAGACCATGTAGGCGTCGACTACGATGAGGGTGCCGTCGAGCGACAGCTGAGCGGTGAAATGGCCTTCTACCAACACGGTGATCACCAATTCGTCGCCGTACCGGCCAACTTTCTCGTCGTGGACGCGCTTGTCGCCGACGAGTCCGTACCGAGCCTCGACTACCCCTCGGTCGGCAGCCGGCTGATGACTGACTGGCTCGTCGCCAAGTTCGCCGCCCAGCCCGAGTCAGCCAATCAGTCGGCAGTCCTGGGACGACGAGTTCGCTGCGTAACCGATGCAGCGGCTGCGGTCCTTGGCAGACACGTCGGCAACGAAGAAGGGCGGATTCTGGCCTTCGCAGACTGGGCGCTGGACGTGGCCTGGCTGTCCGCTGAGGCGCATCGGCGAAATCTCACTGCCGATGCGCGTAGTGGTTACGCTACGGACGAAGACACCGACGACTCGTCTCCGCGGATAATCAGTCTCAAACTGTTTTACTTGAGCTTCTGTCATACCTTGTGCGGGGACCAGAGCACCTTGGCGGGCGCCTGTCGATTCAAGACTTCGTACTCTTTGGAATTCGCCAAAGCATTTCGCTGCCGTGAGTCGAAGGCGATGAAGTGTTGAAGACGGACCACCCGCCTTGATTTTCATATGGACATTTGCTATGTGTTCCTTCAAAACTGAACGTTGATGGTTTCAAGAGCTTGAAACGTGCCTTTGGTGGGACACGGTTGTAGTTGTAAAAACTGCTGCACCATTCCACTTATTGTGTGTATATGCTTTTAAGGAATGGCACAATGTCTTCTGGATTATTTTACCATTGCAAGGAGGCGGTGATGTAGCTGTCGTAAAAATTTCTTTCGGGGTCGTCAGCGACGTGAGTGATGGAGGTCAGCGTGCAATTCCGGAAGCTATAGCACAAAACTAATGGGGTGTATATGTGGCTATCCAATGCATATCTACTCTCACCTGCTTTGGTGTTTTGCATCCCTCGTATATCAGCCGCTGAATTGCGGTCTCGAAGTTTTGGTGATGTCTTCCACATCGTACCGTTGGTAACTTCATCGGTACCCGATTCAAAATGTTGGCGTTGCTAAGGAAAATTCACGCGTTATTGAAAAAAAAAAGAAAACACTGGGACTACATGCAACGAACGTTGCTTTGTAGCGAGGAAAGCTCCTGTCCCGCTTGGTCCATGCCGCCGAGGTTTCATGGCTTAGTCCCTGTGGAATGAGCAGTAGTGTTGATGGAATAGTTTATTAGAACAAGATTAATGGGTAGATACGCCCGATTAAAGCTGTGTTCCTTGCTAGAAGTCCGTGGTGAGGGAAGAGGGGGAGGGGTGGTCGAAACTCTTTTGCGTGCAGTAGAAGTCGGGGGCACTATGGCTAGACAGGATACTGGTAAACTTTCACAGGAGACGAAAGATCTAATCAGGAAACGGCAAACCATGAGAATCTCTACTGCAGCTGACAGAATAGAACTAGCAGAGCTCTCGAAGTTAATCAATAAGCGCAAGACAGCTGACATACGGAAGTATAATATGGAGAGGATCGAATACGCTGTAAAGAACGGAGATAGCCTGAAAGCAGTAAAGAGACGTCTTGGCGTGGGGAAAAATCAGATGTATGCACTTAAGGATAAGCAAGGCAATGCCATCACAAATAGGGATAAAATAGTCACAGTGGCCGAGGAGTTCTATAGGGATCTGTACAGTAGCCGGGACATACAGGATAATGCCGAACGAGACAGCAGTTCAGAGGAGATAGACATCCCACCAGTAACGACCGAAGAAGTAAGGAAGGCTTTGAAAGAAACGAAAGGGGGCAAAGCACCTGGTGAGGATCAGATAACAGCAGACCTCTTGAAGGATGCCGGAGAAATTGTACTTGAAAAACTGGCAAACCTGTATACGCAATGCCTAATGACCGCAATGGTACCGGAATCTTGGAAGAATGCGAACATCATCCTAATCCATAAGAAAGGCGACATGAAGGACTTGAAAAACTACAGGCCGATCAGCTTACTGTCAGTCGTCTACAAGATATTTACCAAGGTAATCGCTAACCGAATCTCTGCAACCTTAGATTTCAGTCAACCTAACGAACAAGCAGGGTTCCGTAAAGGTTATTCAACAATGGACCATATTCACACGATCAATCAGGTGATAGAGAAGTGCGCTGAGTATACTCAACCCCTATATATAGCCTTCATAGATTATGAGAAAGCATTTGACTCGGTCGAAACCCTAGCAGTCATTCAGGCATTACGGAACCAGGGGGTAGATGAGCATTATGTAAGAATACTAAAGGATATCTATAATGGGTCTACAGCTACCATCATCCTCCATAAAGAGAGCAGTAAAATACCTATAAGGAAGGGTGTCAGACAAGGGGACACAATCTCTCCAATGTTATTCACAGCATGCTTACAAGAAGTATCAGAACGTTGGATTGGGAACAGGTGGGAGTAAGGGTTAATGGAGAATACCTCAGTAACCTCAGATTTGCTGATGACGTTGCCTTGCTAAGTAACTCGGGGGACGAATTGCAAAGCATGCTTTCCGCACTGGGCGAACAGAGTAGAACCGTGGGCCTGAAATTAATATGCAGAAAACTAAAGTAATGATCAATAACCTCGGGACAGCACAGCAGTTTGAGATAGATGGCGAGGCAGTGGAAGTTGTAAGCGAATATATATACTTAGGCCAATTGTGACCCCAGATCCCAACATGAGGCAGAGATTATTAGAAGGATCAGAATGGGGTGGAGTGCATATGGCAGACATTATCAGATAATGAATAGCAGCCTACCATTGTCGTGAAGAAGAAGTGTATGACAGCTGCATCTTACCAGTACTCACCTACGGGGCAGAAACTTGGAGGCTCACTAAGAGGGTTCAACTTAAATTGAGAACGACTCAGCGGGCAATGGAGCGGAAAATGATAGGTGTAACATTAAGGGACAAGAAGAGAGCGGAGTGGGTCATGGAGCAAACTGGTGTTAAAGACATATTAGTAGAAATTAAGAAGAAGAAATGGACTTGGGCAGGGCATGTAATGCGAAGGCAAGATAACCGCTGGTCATTAAGGGTAACAGAGTGGATCCCTAGAGAAGGCAAGCGCTGCAGGGGGCGGCAGAAAGTTAGATGGGCAGATGAGATCAAGAAGTTTGCGGGGATAAATTGGTCACAGCTGGCACAGGACCGAGGTAATTGGAGAATAATGGGAGAGGCCTTTGCCCTGCAGTGGGCGTAGACAGGCTGGTGATGATGAAGGATGGCGCTATTTATGGTTCCATCGAATTACTGTTGCTGATATTTTTATAGAAATACGTTGGGTGATGATGTCATTTTAAGCACAAGCTGCACAATACCTCTTGGTAGGAGGTGCATCCGCCAAAAAAAAAAAAAATTACGGAGGACACCTAAGCCCTTTTAACAAGTTTTGAAGCGAGCGCATTTATGTCCGATATAACAATCCTCCTCCGAGTGCGTATGTTGAACCCGCAGCCAGTAAGAATGGGAGAATCGGCTTTGAGCGTCTGCTGGTAGCGGTATTGTCCCTGGCTAATCCCACTGAGCGTTTGTGTGAGAATTCTAATCCTTCATGTTGTCATCGCAGCCAAATAAAGAAGTGGTGAGTCGGGCGTGCGCTCCTAACAGCTGCCACCGTGATTTGCCTATCCCCTGGAGTGGGTATACGACGTCGCCGCAGACAAATGGGGATTGGTGAAGCGGCTGCGAGGTTTTTACGGCAGCCGTCATGTCACTGGCCAATCTCCACCGCCATTGCGAGTATTTTGTTATGCCTATTCAGCCTTAACCAAAGCTCGAGCCTAACACCTTGCAACGCAACGTCGCTTTCGTTGCACATGGAGCTGTGCGTGCCGGTGGCCGATGCTTTCTAAGTCAAGGAACAACGCATTCGCTTTGTCCCCTCTTAGTCAGCTGGAGCCCCCAGAGGCGCCGGGTACGCGCGCTCGACTCGCATTCCGGAGGTCCTGGGTTGCCCTCTCATCCAGTCACAAATCTCCCCATTTTCTTTTCAGTTCGATTCTTTTGAACACCACAATTGCGCAGCGATAGTGCTTATTGGCAGACTTCTGGGGTTTCGCATCCGTGCGGTGTTGATGTACAGACAAGAATGCCATTGGACTTTATTGGAAGACCCCAATGAGGTTTTTGTAACCAATCCAATCCGTACCGGCTCAGCGGTCAGCTCAAGGTGTTACGTCAGCGGTAGTGGCACGCGGACTACCGGAGTAGGCTGGCCGCCCTTGCCCGCTTAACCTCCACCGCATCCCAAAATTTTCAAAAATAAATGTCCATTCTCTCTCTCTCTCTCTCTCTCTCTCAGGGATACTGGCAAAAATAGGAGATAACCGGTCACGAACGAACGGTGCATACGGGAGGTGGACGGAAAACGAACCCGGACAACAGCGTAGGCTTGACGCGCTGGCCAGAACCATCATTCCCATTGTAGTCAGAAGAAAACCGCCAGCATAAATGCATAATAATGCCAGCTGCAAGAATCAAAACTAGTTTATTAGAACTCGTATCACAGCTGGATTTCTGGCGAAAAGTTGCAGCTGTTGTTCTTTCACGTAATACTCCCATCAAGCATACCAGTATAAAAGTTGGACGTAGACGAAGAAAGCAGCAGCTACAACTGCATTTGGCTCGGCGGTGCTGCTTCTGGTACCCACAACACTACGATTACACAACGAATTCCCGCCGTTGTGTTTGAACTTATATTCGGGTGTTCAAACTTAGCGGGCCAACCTGTATTTTCCGCCGCAGCGAATACTTTTTGTGCCCTCCAAAAGGTGTCCCGACTAGTCCGGTCACGGGGCTAGCGACGCACCTGGGGCTATCCTTCAGCAGAGAAAAATCATAGATCATGGTCTTTAACGATAGTACGGAGCACAAAACAGTATCAGTGCAAAAAGTAGAAATAGCACGGGTAATAGAGCATAAATATTTACGGGTATGGCTTAACAACGGCGAGGACTACACGCATGCGCATGAGGCTCACTTTCAGAAGAAAGGAAGACGGAACACGGCTATAATGAAGCATAGAGCACTGTTGGGCTACAACAAATACAACGTGGTAAAGAGAGTCTGGAAAGGGGTCATGGTACAAGGATTGGCTTTCGGAAATTCGGTTCTCTGCATTAAACCAGAGACCCAGGCGGGCCTGGAGGTAAATAAGAGGACGGTAGGCAGACTGGCGCCACAGCAAGACTACGAACGTAGCGGTACAGGGGGATATAGACTGGTCGTCCTTAGAGGCAAGGTAGGCGCAGACCAAGACAAAGTTTTAGGAGCGACTTCGTGATATGGAGGACGAAACATGAGCCGCGAGGGCGTTTAAGTACCTGTATATGAGGAGCATGGACACGTGGTGGAGCCGGAGGACCAGACAGCTGACCAAGTGGTACGGAAAGTCGGTAGGGGAAAGTTGGGTTTACACAACAGTTAAAAAGCAGGTCAAGGCAGCAGAGACGACAAAGTCGGCACAGACAATGGAAGCGAAAAAAACCCTGGATTCTTGGCAATACGAGAGGCAGTGCATTGCCCTCCGAAGCACGGGCGGGGTGCCTGAGAACCTGGGCACACACGGGTATCTACAGGCAGCAGGATGAAACATGTGCGTGCTGCGGCAGGGATCGGGAAACTATAGACCATATTGCCAGGGGCTGCACAGAGATACGACCACCGCGGGGTGAGGGGAAACGACGCTGGCGGAGGCTTTGGGATTTGGGGCGAGGGGTAACCTCAACTTCAAGGCCATAGAGATAACGAAGAGGCGACTGAAGTGGTGGTGGAAGAAAAGCAGGGAAGAGATGGGTACGCAGGGGGAGTAATTATACAGTGAGAATTTAGAACAGCGGGGGAGGAAGAAATGGGGAGTGAGCGATGGGAGTTTAAAACAGGGGTGGGCGAGCTGGGGTGGAGCAAATATATTAGGTTAGCTAAGAGTAGGGCAAACTAAGTGGAATAAAACAGGCAAGTTCATTGCTGACGACCGACGTCCCGATTCAAAGGGAGAGCCACTAATCATCATCATCCTCATCATCATGGGCACTGCTTGTCTCGGCGGGCTATATAAAAAAACTGTGATTGATTCAGGGAAATCAGCAGCTGAGCATGAGTTGCGGGGCGGCGGCTTTCTTGTGGGTGTGCTTGGCGAGCAACGTCCTGCTGGCGGGTCGCTTCGGCAAGGGCGTACATGACGGATATGACGTCAGTGAAGTAGAACGCACTCTTTAGTACTTAGGTTTGCTTGCCCGCAAGGATACCCTGTGTGCAGGGGTGCACCCTTTACAGGCCGCCTGTTTCGTTGTACTGGCGTAATTTCGTGACGAATATGACGGAAGTAAAATTTTCGTGAATCCCGGAATAAAACACTGTCGTGTTAAAATCTGTAGCAGGCTCCCAGAACGGCTTGCGAGAAGGAATCCGAAAGCTTTGTAGTCCTGCTGGTGAAGTGTTATCGAGTGATATTTTGCATGCATTACCTGCACAGGTGCTCCGGAATCCGTGAACAGCGAAGACTTGTCGCGGTATTCCCCATGATTTAGCGAGAGCATTTCGCAAGCGCCGCATCAAGCGGGCGGGCTTAAATTCCGTTCGAAATTCCATTGTAACTTCGAAACCAACGTAGCCGGGTCGAAACGGCTTAATCAGAGGTGTCAGTCGCGGGGAATGAAAAAAGAATAGCGTTTTCTTGCTGAGCAGGCCATCCCGGCTGCGCAATCACAAACCGTACCCCCTAGAGGCCCATTACGCGTGGCGCCATCTATGGGTTCACTTGAGCATGCGCAGCCCGGCTGGCCGCTGCCGCCGCCCTCGACGGATGGGAAGAACGACGTCTGCTCGCCTCTCTACGGAACTTCCTCGAGACATCTGGCCTCCACCATTTCCTTTAGTTTCGTACCCATTGGATGTATCAAATTTTTTTCCGAATAGCCCATTACCTAATCCCTCTCCCTTAGACACCAAAATTCGCTGAAAGCGTAACATGGCGTCTTTGCATCCCTTGTAAATAAAATAAATGCGCGTCACCACCACCAGATGGAAACTTTCCGCTCCTCCACGTGGCTATGCGCATTCCCGGGCGTCTCCTAGCAACGGAGCCTCGTGTTTTTTTCTTTGTGTTCCATTTCTGAGACACGGCGCGTGTGTGATGACGTGTTTTTGTGACCATCTTTCGGTCGCAACAATGCCGCCGTCTTGTCTTGTAAAGGTACATATAAGGCTTCAGCATGCTAATGCGGAAACATCTTACTAAAGATGTTTCTGGATTTCTTCGCACTGCCGCGATGGCACTGGAGAAAACTCGCGCGATTAATTGGGACAGCTCCAAATGAATGGTTATGCGGTGGCTACAAGAGATATACTAGTCCATTTGGAGCAGATCAATTGCAACATAATACGTTAGATACTTTTCATTTTTTGTGAGCCCGGTTGACGTCACAATCACCACCACCACCACCATCATCATCGTTTATATACTGTCGCGTGCATAGCACGACAACCTCCTCCATGGGTATGTACCTAACGGAATGTCAACATCATGCAATCCCCATGTTGAGGGTACATGCTATGTCTGGTACGCTATGTCTCCTTCCCGAAGAAGACGTTAACTTACCCGCATCCTGCGCTCGTGTGACTGAGTCAGCATACAGTTTCTCTCGGTGAGCAGGCACCCCCACCCCCCTTCCCGAGTTTACTCTCGCCGAGGTCACTATCATTCCTAAACCATGCAGGGAAACCCCTCTCTTACAACTTCCTGCTTAGGAAAACTGATGGTGCGAATAGTACTTGCCCGGCTCAATAACTATTTTGACGAAAAACAGTTACTTTCCCGACACATGTATGGATTCCACGCAGACCTTGCGGCTAATGACGTACACCTCCGACTGTGAACTGATCTCCTACAGCAACCACCCAAAAACGACTATTCCGCCATCTTGGTTCTAGACTAAGAAAAAGCATTTGATCACGTTACTCATCAAGGCATACTTCCAGGCCTTGCCAGCATAGCTCCTGGTGATCGTAAATGCAATTACATAAACGCTTTCCTCTCAAATCGCACGGCACGGTACGAATTCAGTGACGTCCAATCGCTCACCTAGCAGCTACCGTCCAATCGGCACTCCACAAGGTTCAGTCCTTCCCCCCTCCTCTTTAATCTCGCCGTCTCTCATCTTCCCCCAGCCTGGGAAATGTCCCTCGGCTATGCTATAGTATCTACGCTGATGACATCACCCTTTGGGTAAATGGGGTCAAGGACGCAAATATAGAAGCAACACTTCAAGTAGGAGTCTCAGCGGTACAACAGGCAGCCCAGGAAGCTGGTTTAACATGCTCGCCATCAAAATCCTAACTTCTCATGCTATCACCACACGCTACCACCCATGAAACAGCACCAAGCGTGCATGTGTGTCTGGACAATGCCCCTATGCCAACTGTGAATCGCATAAAAAGTCATCCAAACCAATTGCCGAAACACATCGGTCCTACACACCCTTTCTTCACATACAACGCAGATCATAGGCCTCCTGAGGCGCGTAACTGCTAGGGGCCACGGCACGACGGAGAAGGACCGCTGCCGATTTATCCAGGCATTTCTACTGAGCCGGATTACCTGTTGCCGTGTCTGTCCTTCTCTACCACGGAGGTCACCAAAGTAGACGGACCCATCCGTAATGCCCACAGGTCTGCTCTCAGCTTGCCTCCTCCCGCATCCACTGCCAAAATATGGGCCACCGGCACCTACAACTCCCTTGTCGAAATTATTGAAGCGCACTGTACGGGCCAGATACATCGCCTGGCTAAACACACACCTGGACATACTCCTCTGAAATCAACCCCCCCGGCTCGCACCCTACTTATCATACTGACCGACAAGCTGCTCGAGCACTTGCCCTCGTGCGCCCCTCGCCAAACAGCTCCGACGTAGATTCTGCCGCACACAGGCCCAAGCCGGCCTTCACTGTCGCTGTCGTCTCCTCGCCGACTACTACTACTCTCACGTCCCTCACTATTCCCACCACAACTCCACATATTGCGGAAGAGGTGGCCTTGGCCCTGGCTCTCGCACACCGGCCTTCCCCTGATCTAATATTATCCGATTAAAAAACGGCCATCAAAATTTTTGCTAGCGGCACAATCTCCGCGCTAGCTTGCAAAATTTTCCTTCAAAATTAAGCCCCCCAGCATCCAACCGAGCTCCTCGGGTTACCGGCACACACGGGACTAGACGGCGCTGAGTGGGCTCATAAGGCGCACGAGCACTCGTAACCCGTGCGCCTGACGAGACCACTTCCCGTCACGGAGGTTACTAATTGCTACCGCCTCTCCCGCAACACGCTGCTCCCGGCTCACCCATCCCTAACCCCCCGGAGGAACGACTGTGGCGCCTCCTCCAAACTGAATCGCTCCCCAACCGAGCCCTCCTATATCACATTTACCCATCCGCCTACCCCTCTCCCCTCTGCCCACATTGTGGCGCTAAATCTACAGTGCAACACCACATGTGGGCCTGCCCCTCTGACCCCACCCCACCAATAACCTCCCCTGACCACTGGACGGAGGCCCTGGGCCGCTCGGAACGAAGTACTCCCAGCGCCCACTGGTCGCCCGAGCAGAAGCGGTGGTGGCGGCCCGATGGCGGCCCCCTAGGCTAGTCAGTGTCAATATAAGTTTTTTTTTCACTCTCTCTCTCTCTCGGTGAGCGCCCCTTTCATGGCCAATCCCCCTGAGTGGGTATGAGCCATATCTTATGGCACCACCACCTTCTTTGCTGAGACTGCCGTTCGAGCACCCCTGCTGCCTGGCGTTTCCAGTTACGCGCCACGCTTAATGAATAGGTGCATCGCCACTCCGCTGTTCGTGGTTGCGTCTACCAAGACACAACAGCACATTTAAAGGTTCTTTCGGGGGTGATTCATAAAAAGAGGGGCAAGTACAAAATTCAACGATGGGTGACTACCGCCCCTCTCTTAATAACTACCTGCCGAATGGTGTGGGCTTGTCAAAACACCCCATCACTCACCCCAACCCCAACCCGTCCTCCAAGAAGTGGGAGGGCCTGCTGTCCAGCTCCCATCACGCTGACCAGATTGTCAGGGCTGCAGCCAAGGTCAAAGGGTAGCTGGACTAAGGTCAACCCACCCCACTGACCGTGTGACGGCTCAGCCACTGCCGTTTGCTCTATTAAATGTTCATTCATTCTGTCTGTCTGTTTGTCTGTCTGTCGGTCTGTCTCTGCCTGCCTGCCTGCCTGTCTGTCTGTCTGTCTGTCTCTGTATGTGTGTGAGTGTGTGCGGGTGTGCGCGTGTGCGTGTGCGTGCGTGTGCGCGTGCATGTGGCGTGTGTGAGTGTGTGCGCGTGTGCGCGTGTGCGTGTGCGTGTGCGTGTATGTGTGTGTGTGTGTGCGTGTGTGTGTATGTGTGTGCGCGCGTGCGTGCGCCGATGCAGCCGCCTCCACGATACGCCACCTTAGCCGTTTCCTAAGGCTCAGGGACCACAAACACTCTAGAGCTATTGGAGGCAGCTCTGACCAGCTCCGACCCTGGGGATCAGAGGGACTTGGTTCTTCGAGCCTGGAGAGGAGCGGAGGAGATCGGGGCTCTGGACAGAGGGACCCGTCCGTAGCCAAATCTCAGTCATTCGATCCCAAATAGCTGTTTATCTCGCTCTCTCTCTTTCTCTCCCCCACGTGTAGGGATGCTCCCACCACCCAGCGCCCCTCCGCGCCCCGTCCACGGACCAGTGGGATGGGTGCAGAGAGAGAATAAACTTCTCTATTAGCAAAAAAAAAAAGCGGAGTGGTGTACTTCTTTCAGGACCCCATTCCTGGTGCCATCTGCGACGGCCCTTTCAACTAACCGAAGCTGGTCTTCAGGAATGGAACTGGACAGCACGCTCCCCCACTGCTCATAAGACGGACGAGGAATCCTTTCTAACCTTGGGGTTTTTCTGACAACCCCACACCATATGGTAGAGCGTGCCAGGTTCGCTACAACACTGACACAGAGCGGAGTGCTGGTTCGGATACATTAGGCGCAATTTCGTCAAGTGGGGAAACGTATTCGTTTGAAGCATCCTAAGTAGTCTCTCCTGGGCTTTCGTTAAGCATTCGTGGGCCGGGTGGTAAATCCTGAGCTCGAGCTTGTAATGCTGACTGATCTCGTGGTAGGTGAGTAGAGGGCTCGCAGCCTCTATCCCTCGTGGGTACCGGTGGGAAAGCTCTCGGGCAGTGTTGTGGCCGGTGTTATTGTCCTGGAGAATCGAATGGGCTGGAGTCCAGAGTATTTTGACTCGTCGGTGAAGCGGACGTTGAAGAAGAATGCTTAAGGCACATTTGGATATTCTTCCATGGAGGTAACTTCGGCATGACTGTTGCGAATCTGTTATAACTGTATCTGCGTTCGTCTGAGAGACGGCCAGGGCAATGGCAGCGTCGTCTGCTTGATCAGTGGTCGTGCAGGGTAAGGTGATGCTGGTAATATGCGACGTTGCGGTTGTCACAACGGCAGTTATTGATCCCCTTCTGGTGTACTCTAGCCACATCAGTATAGACCGTGCGGTCCCGGTTGTCGCGGGCCTTTCCGAGTGCACGAGCTTTTGCCTCTCTTCTGCCTGCGTGGTGTATTGGATGCATGTTGCGCTGTATGAACGCTACTGCAATCTTCTCTTGCAGTTCGATTGGCACATCCCGATACTGCCTCTCTACAGGGAACGTCATTCCTAGTCTGTCTAGTGGGTTGACCCCAATCTTTGTCGCTGGTTTGATAGAGGAGCCTCGATGATCTCGGCCACTGTGTTTTGAATACCCAGGTTTAAAAGTCTAACATCCCAGAGCCTGCTTATATGCCTTTTTATTAATGCATCCAATTTAGTAGTTTCAGCCTTGTTGAGTATGGCATATGGAGTCGTGTAAGACAGTGGGGATATCACAAAGGCCTCGACAAGCCGAAGTGTGTTCGCCTCTTTCATGCGCGTAGACATTTTCGTTATTCTTCGGAGCATATGTGTGACCAGCTCGCAGCTTGGAGGTCAAGAACACCTGATCTCACGGGTCCGAGCAAGCAATGACAGCTCGCGGCTGTCTCGACCGAGAAATGCTTACCTACTCAACTCCCTCTTCTTTTTTTTTTTTGTTCATGCTCGTCTAGAAGAAACGTTATACTCACTCACGAAGAAAAGGCATCTCCCAAAGCGCATCATTGAGCTGTTGAGCTCGTCATCGAGGTCCCTTGGCGAAATGGCAGTCCGGACAAAAATAAGTACATATGCAGCCATGTCCAGGAAGCCTGGTAGTTTTAATGACGTTCGCTTTGCCTAGCGCAAAAGCTTCGTCTTCCTGAGATTTGCTTGTATGCGATGGTTTCCCTTTGGTTAGTAGGCGTTACAGTCATGACGTGTGGGAACACAGCTCCTGTTTTTCCAAGTGTTTTCTGAACTTCCGCTGGCATTACGCCTGCTTCTGCTTTCCCACCATGCCAATTCGTTTACGCATTACGATGATCAGGTCAATAAAGATTTCTTTCAAGCTGCCCACGGTTTCAGTGTCCCTTTCGGGTTTCTATGTACCTACGATTCTTGTGCCTTTGGTCTCCTTAACGCGGTTATGTCTTTTCTTGCCTGGCAAAGACTTGTAGAAATTCGGGGAAACAATTGTCTTTTCCATCTGCTCTAAATCTGTAAAATAAACGTTTGTTCCTCCTCCTCCTCCTCCTCCTCCTCCTCCTCCCTGCTCCTCCTCCTTTTCCTCCTGCGTTTCAAAATTATCATCCATTTCTTACAATGTTTTGATCTTCTGATCTTCGCTTGCGTGGCCCCTTTTTTACTTTGTTTCCGAACGTGTGTGCGCGCACAGTGCGCCAAAACGACTTCGAACTAAGGGCGACTGTCTTTCTTCACTTTCGCACGTGCCTGGCCGCCTCATTTCGCTGGGAAGCCGGCCGTGAAAGTGCCTTGACACGCCGACGCTTGAAGTCCAGGGCTCCGTGTCTGCGCTTTTGTGTACGCCAGCACGCGCCAGTGAACACTGCTCTGAGCTCTTTCTTTCGAGTTCCCCCGACACCGCCGCTGCACTGTTTGTAAGCTTATTCTGCCCAAACTGCAACGCAGTGAGTGCTGTCACCGACGGACGCCAGGGTCGAAAAAAAAAGAGAGCAGGGTGCGGTGGTGATGTTGAACCATTTACAGTTCACAAGACTTTCTGCACATGCGCTTGCATCCACAGGTGGCACTTGTGTGTATAGGTTAAGGTAGAACAATCTGTGTTTTGACTTTGCTTAATTAAGGTATGTACTGGTCCGCTTGAGATGAGGCCACACGATGGCTGTGCGCAAGACCAGACCCATATTCCTATTAAATTAAGTCAGTGCAATTTAGGGGATGTTAGAGCGGAACTGATTGACGACTTCAGGCATATAAAACGCACTCTGGCTAGATGACATTATGCGCACATTGTTGCGTTTTGTCTAACAAGGGCGCATATTGGATGGGCGCTGGAAGGGCACTTTTTATTAGTAGACCTCTTTAATTTCTCAGTTTGGACAGCTCTGAACTACTCAGAGCAGTTCCGTAATTTATTTATCCATAGAATTACCATGGCGGGAGAAGTTCTGGGCTGCCCAGGAACTGTTCGAAGCAAATAAAAAAGACCGTTGATGACGGCACTAACCAGCTGGTGATATACAGTCAAACCCGGCTATAACGAACCCGGATAGAGCGAATTATGCTATATATCGAACAAAAATAATTCAGTTACGGAAATACATGGGAAACATATTCCTTATAACGAAGTTCACATCCGATATATCGAACTCTGCGCGCCTAGAATGCCGCCGAAATGCATGGTCTCGGCGCGGCGATTGAGATGTGGATTGGCCGCGACAACGGAGCAAGGGTTGCGACTTAGACATTGCGCCTCGCACGGAGCAACGTGACGCCCGACACTTTCTGTAACTGTTTCCGACGCGCGGGACTCACGACGGAACCCGTGCAGTCAGCGAGGCCGGACCAAGACGGCAGCATCGGTGAACTGTGCGAAGAGCTCCCCCACATTCCCGATGATGTCGCGAGTGAAAGCCGTCCGACGCTTATAATGAAGCGCTTTCGGCAGTCAATGTGCTCCGCCAGTGCTTCTTAGATTTTGGAAGACGCGGATTCGAACTGGTGCAAATAATGTTTCGTGTAGAGAATGCTATGCTAGTTGAAGCCGCCAAAACGAAAGTGAAAACAAAAATCACCGCTTTTTTCTTTGCAAAGTAGGCAGTTCAGGCGGAAAGTAGCTTTAATACTTGCAATAAATGGATTATTTTGGGTATGGTAACGGCAACTTTACTGTGTTCGTTTTTGCATGCGGGGATGGTGGAGTTGAGGAGGGGGAGGGGGGCTCCCGCGGATTGCGAACTTGTAACGATAAGTTCGTTATAGGCGGGTTCGGCTATATCGAACTATTAGATATATCGAACTAATTGCGGTGCATATTGCAATTCGCTATAAACGGGTTTGACTGTAGAGCTAGCTGTAAAATGGCGAAGAGCCAAGCACGCCAGCCTTGCTGCCTGCCCAGCGCGCTTTTTCGTCGCCGTCTGTTCTTTGACTTCACATGACTCGTACCCACACGGAGGGTAGCAGACTGGTCCTCACGGCGTCGCAGTAGTCTTTGAGGGCTTGGAGCCAGGAGGGATCGCAGTTCCACACGTGACAATATAAAGGTAAACTAAGAAAAACAGCGCAAACGACGGGACGAAGAAAGGTAAGACTAAACACAGGCGCTGGGTTTAAAACACAGCGCCTGTGTTTAGTCTTACCTTTCTTCGTCCCGTCGTTTGCGCTGTTTTTCTTAGTTTAACAATGTACCAACTGGCCCGTCAGCATACCCTTCTGGAATATAAAGGTAGTTTCACGCAGGAGAGACGTGTGCTAATGGAATCTGTTTCGTCCAAAACGCACTGATAAAGAAGACGCGCACACCAGAATACACCAGCCAAAAGCCAACAGCCTAGAGTCCGGCCATTTTCTGGACAGAGACAGAACGTGATCACGATATCCAAATGTTTTGCTCTGGTTCCTGGTACAAGTAAGGACAGGTTTTCGGGAACGCGCTAGGTATTCCGGCCCGCTAGCAATGTCTAAAATAGGACCCCAAGCGTCGTAACAAAAATTTGAAACAAGCCAGGACATTCTGACAAAGGCTTGAAGGAATAGTGCAACCTGTGTGGACTAGCATATTGATTGTTGTAACAGTTTAGCTGATGGCCTTAAGACTCAGACAGTCTGATATGAGTGTGCAATATTGATTTTTGGCTTTCAAATACGTACGGAGCGAATTATGATTTTTTTTACGAATAATTCCGAAGCCAAAGATTATTGCTAGTTGTTGTTGTTGTTGTTGTTGCGCCTTTAGGGATGGCACATACCCAATCAGGGGATCGGCCAATCAACAGAGGATGGTTAAAATGAATGGAATTCTTATCTAATCACGAGACCCTTAGGTAAAGATAATTTAGACAGGTTGGAAAAAGTTTTGAGAAAAAAAAAATCCTGAGAAATCAAAGCGAGGGTGACCAATCGCAATCATAAAGAGTAGTTTTACCGCTTCGTTTTCTTTCACTTCTTTGATTGTCGCTCCAATAAACGTTTTTTTTATTCTGATCCGCCGCCTGAGAGAGATGTAAGGCGAAATGTAATGACGATGTAATGTCGATGTAATAAAGATGTACTGAAAACCAACCAGCGCAAGAAAGATAAAAACGAAAAAAAGGTACAAACACAGGGCTGTCTTTGTACCCTTTCTCGTCCTTGTCTTCCTTGCGCGGGTTGTTTTTCAGTATGAATGCGTACCACTCGCCAAACTTACCATTCGCTGAGGGTAATAAAGATGTGTGCGGCATTGGGCCCACCTTCGTACACGGAGCTGCAGGCTGTCGGATAACTTTATTGTAATAAGCTCTATCATTGCGTAGGAAGGGAGGGGGTTTTGTGTGAATGCTGCGGCGATAATTGTATAGACCATAATTATAAACGCAAAACTTAGCAATGACGACAGTCCTAATGCAGACCACGTGCGGACGGCAAGTGTCTCCGGCGTGGTCTAGTGGCTAGGAAATCTGGCTTTCACCAGAAGGCCCGGGTTCGATTCCCGGCGTCGGAACGCTTTGGTCTCATGGTTGTAACGGTTAGCACTCTGGACTCTGAATCCAGCGATCCGAGTTCAATCTCGGTGAGACCTTTGTTTTTTACCTTCATTAGGCCTTTACGGGGAGAGAGAGATGATAGAAATAGACTTTATTGCAAATGACATTTAGGACGGGGCGGTGGCCGATAGCTGCGGCTCGCCGGGGACCAAGGCAGCCCGCTCCATCAGACTTTTTCCGAATATGTGGGTGAGAGCTATACCCCGCGCTAACCTCCCCTTGCTCGGTCGTACGGATTAATGGGAAATGATGTTTGTTAGATTCCCACATAGTATGAATGGGGGTGTCTTCAAGCCGCATGCAGGGCAGTTCTCGAGCTGCTTTGTTGGATGTCTCGTTGTGCTGATTGGTAGTATTTTGATCAATAATTTGAGCGCCTGTAGAGAGGGGGTACCTCTGGAAAAGTTTTGAATGACCATTGAGCCACGCGTTCTTTTATGTTGTCTTGAAAACGAATTTGTACACGTTACTGAAAAAAATTCGCGTAGCTTGCACTAGTGGTTCAAGGCTTGAGAAACAGCAGAGTCTGCGGGTCGACCTAACTTCTCCCCACACTGACAGCGGATCCCAGGAGAGAGAACGCAGCCAGAACCCAGCAGTGCACTGCAAGCAAGAACCACTAAACTATGTACAGTGTTTTATGCAGTAGCGATAGCCGTCATCCCTTTCGTCGTCGTCTCCCGACAGTACAGCCGTGTAGGCAAATCCTCTTGTACCGCGTCCCCGCGTCGGTACGCCTACCACTTCTTCATCAGCTTGTCCGGTGGCCGTCACCACGTGTGGATTGCGAAGGGATGGTTTGAAAACTTCGTCGTCATATTCTTCGGCGCAGCGGATCCGTGGCGCGCTGGTCGCTACCACGACGACGAAGGCGGGAGCTCTCATGTGGCGCGAGCCCACGCGCAAGCCTGGACGACGCCAGGCGGTCGCCTCGAGGCACGCGCTCACGTGCGCTCAGGTTTTCAGTTTACTCCGGTCGGATTTGTGTCGGCCTAAACAGCTCTGCTGTTAAAAAGTAACCGGATATAATTATTTAATAGCACAAAGTAAACCGATTACAATAGGTCTTTTCGCTACAGGACGTTTCGGTACAGGGCGTTTCGGTGATGGACCTTTCGGGACACGGAAAACCGAATTCAGGGAGCGCTTTAGGCGGCGCGCGCTATCGATGCGAGGTTTCACGCACGCAATCCGTACCTATTTATTACAGATGTTTTTGTTCGCAATTCTGCGTTATTTTAGGTAAGCGGATGGTTATGCGGCCATACCAAGAAGCGTCTGTTTATTTCTTGAATATTAGCAGGGAATATTTTAACCTTTTGGATGCGTCTATCAGAGAACGCAGAAAGTCAGAAGGAACAACCTTAGCAGCGCTGCGCTTACTTGGTACCAAATACGGCTTTCGATCGGGAGAAAAATTGACCGCCAGTCCTGCTCAAATGATTCGACAGTGAAGCTGAATTACCCAGTCTAAAATGACAATGGGAATACTGCAGAAATCTAACAAGAATTCCTGTCGTACGACAAAAAACTTTGTTGTGACAGCAGAAGAGCTGTTGTTACGACAAAACCATCTGTTGTTACGACACACATTTATGCGCTAACGACAAAGTACATTTTCTCAACGACAAACATTCCTGTAGTCACAACAGAACTGTCCTGCCGCTACGATAGCCATCATGCTGTCGTGACATAGCCAGCTGCCAGAATCACGACAGAAGAATACGACAAGACTGACAGTACGACACGCAAAAATACGACCAAACTAAGGAAATTTCGTTCGTCATTTTCGACTGGTATTACCAATGAAAATGATGTTACGAAATTGAAGTTACATACGCGATTTGAATCGCAATTTCGCAATACTGTCGACTCCCGTTGACACCAAGTCCACGGGGACCTCGAAAGACTTCGAACAGAACTTCTAGATAAATGGTAAGCACGAAGAGAGCATTGCCATTAGTACACCACACGTCATTGTAGTCACCCCCCCTCTGGCGTAGCAATACTTGTCACTAGCAGGGCTGACCTCGCCTAGTTCATATTAAGAGCCCTCTCTCTCTCTTCTCTCTTCTTGATTTTGTTCAGAACCACGACTTTTATGCGAGTTCAAGCGCACGACATGGTTTGCTCTGATTAGTTCAGACTTACGCTGAAGTCGAAGACTGAAGCGTCCAGCACTCAAACTGCTCACACAGAGTTGTGCGCAACAATCAAGGTTAAGGACCTGAGAAGAGAGGGATTCGTACGCTGGCGGGACTCCTGAGGCTCCCGCGACCTGAGGCCCTTCAACGCCGCACAACCCATCCTGGCGCGGGAGGTGGAGACGATGCACCCGGACCCCAGAGTCATCAGCGGCCAAGCTCCACAGGTCCTGCCTGGCCGCATCAGCAGGGACGCCCGCTCCATACTCCTCCGCATGCGGCTCGATTGCTGCAACGTGGCAGCCCGCTTGCACCGACAAGGCCGCTGGTCGTCGCCCACATGTGCTGACTGCCCTGAACCCGAGACCCTGGAGCACCTGCTCTGCTCCTGCCGCCAGCACGACACCCCGAGAGCAGAGCTTCGGGCCGCACTCCAGAGTCTTCGGGCTGCCCAGCCACACCCTGATGGACCTGCTTTTCCCGACGGGCCCCAACTCCATCCGGCGGGAAGCATTCCGACTTGTCCTGGCCTTCCTCGAGGAGACCGACCTCATCAAACGGCTGTAGCCCAATGCCTGCCGGCCAGCCTTACGACTCCTTCTCTTTCTTTCTCTTCTCTTTCTCTGTTTCCATTTGTTCTCACCTATCCCCTTTCATTCCCCCTCTCCCTTTACCCGGACTGGGTTTTATGCTGGTTAACTCCCAAGTGAGTTCAAAATATCCCCAGTCACTTCTTTCCACTTTCTATTTCAATAAAGCATCACTCACTCACTCACTCACTCACTCACTCACTCACTCACTCACTCACTCACTCACTCACTCACTCACTCACTCACTCACTCACTCACTCACTCACTCACTCACCTGAGGCTCCACGTGCCTTCGAAGCGCGAGGCGTTGTAAAACGAACGTCCCCGTTTGTGCGTGTGCTGTTAGCGCGCGGCGGCAAGCGGTCACCGCCGAATTCCTCGCACGCCGTCCAAGACATAACTAATATTTCAAGCTTACACGAATCAGCACGAAACTACTTATATGTGTGATGTGCGAAAGCGTATGTGTGGGTGGGTTGTGTTAACAGCGAAGCCAATGTGAACGGCGAAGTGGCCGTGAGCCTACGTCGGCAGCTGTCATCTTCACTGGCCAACCCCCGGAGCCTGCATGTGGGGGCATGATTACGTTGCACCCGAATAGGAATTGAGAAATCGGTCATGAACTTTTGACGGCTTCTGTCATCGTCATTGGCTAATCTCCCATGAGAATGTTGTTAGCCTATATCCAGCCTTAACATTGGGAACGTTTACCTTGATCGCAAGAATGCGTGCCAAGTAACGTCACTCTGATTGTACGTCAAGTTTCGTGTATCGATTGACGACGTTAAACGTCAAAGAGCGTAATGTTTAACGCCGGACCGTAACACACAACGGGGACATCAGTCCCTGAAATGGCGCTAACCTCGGCCGCCATAGTTTCACGACTGACTGCATGGTGGGAGGTGTTCTGGCGAGAGCTTGGCCCAAGAGATACAAACGACCATCCGTGTAGAAATTTGTGGCGATCAAATCTTCGGCGGAAGAAGAATCGACCCAGGAAGCTAAGATGTGCAATTTCAGTCAATGAGCTGCACGCATCCTGTGGTTATTTCTCTTGGTTATGATGATAAGGCTTACCGTGTAAATGTTTGTTTGTTTTCAACACACCGGCACCTCGTACCAGCGCCAATTCTCCTTTCCTACAGGTAGATGACCTCCCTCTTGAAATATCCTGCCACCTGTAATTTCTGTCCTTCTCCCGGTACCCTGTACCATCGGTATGGGAATGTAACAAAACCCCGCACCTCACTCCCAATTCCACCTCATCCTACGAGTAGTGGATGGCTTGCCTATGCAGCCCAGAACCTGGGATACACAATTGTGACGAGAACCCTGCCGACAGCCAGGTGCCGCCACGGCATCATCTACTGAGGATGCCCTTCAACGGGCGGGTGACCCGACATCAGCACCTGATGCTCGCTCAATAAAGGTTTATCGCTCACTGATATGTGACTTCTTTCATGCGGCGTTTCCGCTGTCCCATGGTGGATGCTGTTGTCGGCATTTTTCGGCACACAGGGTGTGGACGCCGGGCTAAGCGCTAGTAGCAGCTGAAGCTGTATAACACCACGCATAATACCTCTCGCGAGCAGGCTTGCTTCCCAGGCACTGATTGTGTAATTACACTGCTGCAAGTGTTCCGCGTAAAAACAACAGTTACACACTAAATTCTCCTTTTCTGGAGAAGGGTTACTAACACCGATCTGTAACGAATGGGCGACAAATGTTTCTAAGCGCATTCACATGTCTGAGACCTCTCTCCACCAACAACCTTTTATATATGTTTATGCAATGTTAACGGACTCATTTGCCTGCACTTCAAGAAAGCCAACTCTCTCTGACGATGATGGTGATCGTTGGTGAAGTGGAAAAAACTGCATTTGATTCCTCTGTCATAGGAATCGGCAAAACACAAAAGTGAAGTGTGCAGCGAAATCTGCAGGTGAGCATGATTTGCGGGTCGGCGGCTGCATTGGGGGTGTGCTTGGTGAGCGACGACCTGCTGGCGGGCGCTTCGGCAAAGGTGCACTGGCGTAATTTCCGTGGCGGATATGACATCAGTGAAATCTTGGGGTATTGCGGCGTAAAACACTTTCGTGTTAAAATATAAAACCCGAAAATGAACAACCCTAGGTATAACGTACTGATGATGATGATTGCTATTGGTTTCCCCTTTGAAGCGGGGTGATGACATGTCATCTTACCAAAAAGGACTAATATACCCATGTTTTACATTCTTGGTTTAATACTAGCGCTGCTTAGGGCTGGCACAAAAAGCTTATTGGGCAGAGCAACGCCGCCTGTATTAACATTGCCTGACGCGTCGCGCGCTTTTCAATGGGAAGGGTAGGACGCTTAGTTCAGGACTGATCCGCTATGTGGCGCGTGCCGGCGGACATCGCCTTACGTCACTGCTCGCGTCCGAAGCCTCACCCACTTCTACACGTGTTGTCAGCTTGCCTGTGGCTTCAAGGGCCGTTTCGCTTACATCTTAGCCGCGAGGGCGCTAGTTCTGTGGCGCACTGGGGATCTCGTTCAACGTTGCTGCTTCATATGCTGCATTTTTCCAAAGATAAAGACGGAGGCGGACTGAAAAGTCTAAGAACATAATGATTGTCGGGTAGACATTAGCTAACAGAAAAACATATTTTCGGATGGCAGCCATTATTTTACTGATATTTTTCTTTCTGGAGTATTTAGAGAAGAAAAAATTGCTGCACGTTTTTTGTTCAGGCGCTCACTTCTACGATTCTTTCCAATATATCATGTGCTTGTAAACTTCAGAAAATTATAGGAAACAAAAGGATAAGCAGCTGGATCCCGCCACGCTGTCCGGGCGCTTCTACAGTACAGTCCTCAATTTAGAAGTGCGTACCGATGCGGAGTGCGAACAGGGGGGTCAAAACAATACCTAAATGTGAGGGGATAGAGGGGATGCCCCACTCAGAAAATTTCAGGGCCTGTGCATGGCCTGTGATCCGAGTAATAAGCGCAAAGCGGATCAGCCTGCGGCAGCGCAAGGGATTTTGCTTCGTGACAAAGGAAGTTTTATCAGTGACAGACCAACAGACAGGCATGGTGAAAAACAAGAAGGCGTATGAGCGCCGCCTCGGGAACGCTAAACAAACTTTCCACTATTTTGCATAGTTTCCGAGAAGCGGCGCTGGCTGGGGGACACAAAAGCACGCTGGAAGGCTACGGAGCGGGGAAGGGTAGGAGAGAGCAACAGGAGAGTGGCTGTTTGGCCATTTTTCGCTCACGCGTTAGGCACTGTTTATACAGGCGGCGTTGGGCAGAGAATACTTCTTTTTTCCTGTTACAGGTGGTAACTGTCCCAGGCAATATTCCCCTCTCTGCTTTTCATCCACCAGCATTCTAATCTTCTTTTCGTCCCCTCGACAGCCTTGAAGTTAACTTCCTCTGTGATACCCTTAAATCCCAGGGCTTCTGGAAGCCCAAAATTTCCCTTATGTAGATTTGGATGGATACCCTCACATTCTAACACTATGTGCCGCGTAGTTTCTGTTTCTTTTCCGCAGACCACGCATGCCCCATCATTTTGTGAATACTTCCCCACAAAACTCTTAGTTCGCAGGCAACCTGCTCTAGCCTCAAAAAGCAAAGCACTGTCCTGGGAATTATCGTAGAAAGTTTCCTTTCTGATGTTCAATTTCTCAGCCCTGTACATCTCTAACGACGTTTTAGCTTCCATTTCTTCTCTCCATTTATTCGTTTCAATCTGCCTTGCCTCTTTTTTGGTTACCTTGGCTGCTTTGGATTCTCCACTGTTCTTTCCGTATTTCATCGTTAGCCTTCTATAGAAGTATTTCTTAACCACTGCGTGTCCACGCTTTTCAAGTATAGGTACTCTTTAGTACTCTTTAATACTCTTTAGGTGCTCCTTAGAACTAAAGGTTGCTTCCCCGCAACAAGACCCTGCGTGCAGGGGTGCACCCTTTACAGGCCGCTTGCTTCGTTCTACTGGCGTCACTTCCGTGATGGATATGACGCCAGCGAAATATTCGTGTATCCGGGAGTAAAACATTTTTGTGGTTAAAAAATTAAATCGCTTCCCGTTTTCGGGATCGAACCTGGATTCCTCGCGTTATGAAGCCGACATTTATCAGGTTGAGTTATTCTGGCACGGTCGAAGCAGTTTGTATTTGGAGAGGGGTGCAATGGACCAGCAAAATTAGACAGAAAATGCACCCCGACGTTGAAAGAATTGAATTGAAAAAGACCTCGATGGTTGAATTCTATAGAAAGCCATGAAGTGCCCGTATCAGTAAAGTACTAGAGAGCACATCACAGGGTAGTAAACCGTCCCGATAAGAAATACCTTATGTGAATGGTAAGGTTGATTGATCGTAGGGTTTAACGCGCCGACGCAACGCAGGCGATGAGGCGCGCCGTAGTAGAGGGCTCCGGAGTAATTTTGACCACCTGGGGATCTTTAACGTGCGCCGAAATCTCGTACACACGGGCGTTTTTGCTTTTCGCCTCCATCAGAAAAGCGGCCGCCGCGGCCGGGAATCGAACCCGCGACCTCGTGCTCAGCAGCGCAACGCCTTAGCCACTGAGCCACCGCGGCGGGTTGAATGGTAAGGTGATGTGATGTGGGTCCGCTCGCTTCTGGATTGGTTCGCGTGGTGCTGGAGTTGATTTTGGAACCCTCCTCGTTCCCCCATCGTCGTCGTTTCGACAGAGAGGTAATTGGTTTTTATGTCTGCATCTAAATTTTCGCACCACCTACCTTGATACAGGTGACACTTGATCAGTCAGCAGCGCAGCATATTTCCACCAGTCACCTTGGTACGCCATTTTGCACAGCATTATGGAAAACGGGATGTATACCGTTTCATGTCGGTCACAAACGCACCGGCAGGGGCCATGTATTGCAGCATCATTTGTGCCATAAAGACAACGCTGGTTTTGCTTCCAAGTTAGCTATCACTGTGAAGTTGGCTTTGCCGCAATCACTTTATTGCCCCCGCGCGCTCTCACAGTCAACCCCCAAAAAAGCGCCTGCTGCGTATAGCTTCGCAATCAAAAGGAGCGCTATCTCCTTTGGAGGGTAATGGCAAGCGAGCCGCGTTCAAGGGAGATAGCGATTCTGAGTAGGTTGTAGGTACACATAAGGAGAAGAGTTTCCAGGACGCAAGTGCGGCTTTTAAAGTTTATTTCTTTGTTGTGTGATAGCTCGGCGCCGCAACTTGATTTGTGTTCGCAAGCGACGCGCCACGCTTCCCACCATCACCCGCGCGCGCAGCAGTAGCTGGTCCACCAGACAGCGGAGACATTAACCCCGACTGTTCAAATGGCGTCGTGGACACTTTTGTGCCCGGCGTATCCAGCATCAATCGAGGCTGCTAAGAGGGCTGCCCATGGCGTGATGTAGAAGCGGCAAAGGCCCTTCCACTCGCCTCAACAAAACTGCAGATGGCTCCCTCAAAATTACTCCAACGTACATTTTTCTTCCCTTGCACTCACTTACACTCAGTCTCGCTGCAGCAAGGATCACTAGCCGTCACTACTGTAAGACGTTTTAGGGCTCGCTCACACGCCAGAGGGAGTGCACTCGAGAGTGAAGCAGCCGACCTTTGCCTGCGAAGATTCAACCTCCGGAACCGTCTCCTTGGGTTCAAGCTGAAATGTTAGGCTGCTTGTACCAATGGCCAGATCATTTAAAGTGGAATTAAGAAGGCCGATACTTGGCCGTTTGACGTGGGTCAAGTGTCGCCGTACGCAGTATATATGGGTATTTCTGGGAAAATGAGGTCGTCGTGGCCGGGATGCTAAGTAGCGGACTTCGGCTGGCGCGTTTCAGAGTGACCTGGAAGAATATTTTAGCCGGTGGGAGAGGTTCGTCATTAGTACTACTGGTACACACTGATACTACGAATTCACCTCAGCGAAGTACTGCTGCGCTTTGGTTGAGTGATTGATAATGGTATCCATTTTGTAGCGGGGAAATTATGTGTGTCATCTCACCAGAAGGCTAACACCGCGTTCGCTACTGTTACCACTAAAATACTGCTAATAACGCTTTTACGATATAGTAGCGCTTCAAAAAATTAGCAGTGCCTTAGCTCGGCTATGCCAGGATATACGTAGCGTGAGCTAAGATTCAGCTGGTTATTCTTAGGTTTCCTGGTTGTCTAGGATTAGCTGATTGTCACGCTAACTGCTGCTAAAACGATTTACAATTAAATCTAATCCAATTTAATCCAGTTTAATCCAATCCAATCCAATCTAATCCAGTCGCGGTGGCGGCGGCTCCGGGGCGCCAGCTGTGCGCCGTTGGACGTCACTGCTCCTCGCGCATGCGCAACACGGCTCTCCAGGAGCCACGTGAAACTGTTCAACCTCAGCCAGTGTAGCTCACGCTACAAGACGCTACTGCCGTTACTGCTTCTCCGTCGCATTTCTCTTGCTTTAAAACAAAGGAAGCTACAGAAAACAAACCACGACACAGACTTTTTTCGATGTGATCACCATTTATTGGTTTTCCCGCAGCAGGAAACGTGTTTTCGTCGGCGCCAGATCACGCAAGACGCGGTAAGAACTCACAGCAACGACGACGCACACCCAACCTTATTACGCGTAAGTGCCTGGGGATAAAAGAGGGGGGGGGGGTATAGGCGGAGTGAAACAATCAAACGCAGCTCATCGTTCCAACGAAAGTGCTGAAAAGGGGATGAAAAAAAAACGCAAATATATTAGAAATTCGTGTTAGCAGCACCGTCGCCGTCATCGTCCGTCGTCGTTGCCTCAACTTCACCGCAGAAGCACATCGTGGCAATATGTTCAACAAAGCTACAGGAAACTGCGTCGCTTACATTGTTTCTGCTACACAAACACGCGCGCGCACACACACACAGGCTTGGCATGGGGAAGCACATGAGGCTGCAGTGTCCGCTGGAGACTTGTTAGCACGATGCGCACATCAGCGATGATGGGGAGGTACGGAGCACACATGCTTGGGCACTCCATTGTTGGGAGCGGCCGTGGAAGGCAGTCGCATTAGGCGATGACACAAGCACAGTTTTCACGCAATCCCCGCGGACGTTTCCTTTCTTGCGGAACTCAGTTCGAAAGAACGCCGCAATCCCTTCTGCGGCGACGCGCACTTCATTCTGTTCTTCCCTCCTTCAGACAGGAAGTAGGAGTACACAGGCGCCACTGCGCAGGCGCGACAAGCAAACCCTCCATTTCCAGTGGTCGGAGCAGGCAAATCTCGCCGCTGCACAGCTGAGGTTGTTTGTGAAATCTAAAAATGACATTGTTTTGTTGCTGTTTATTTCTTATGTAATGGCGTTGGCGTTTACTTCCCCTAAGTTGGAACGGTTAATTGAAAGGTACTGCCTGATGACTTGTGGTTGCTAATCAACAAGCGTCTACGGGCTTTGACACTTCGTGACGCAGCAGCAGTCACAAGACTGTTTCAGCCTAGCGGAGGTTTCGTAAAAGAAAAAAAGAAAAACAGGGCCTCCTTGGAGGAAGCGTTCCCTTCTCGGGCAGCCAAAATTGCGGGGACGGCGAATGAAAAGCACTTCACTTCTTCGTATCGACGAGAACAATTGCATATGCGCTGCAGTGACCTTGCGTTTGATATTATTGCGCAATATTTACGACACTTAACACGCGTGGTGATAAAGGCGGCCCCAGATAACGTCACGAAGTGTCAGCCACGCATCCCGTAATTCCTATTTAAGGCAAACGCTTGAGAACTTTCAAGGCGCACTCAAAACATACAAACACGAGGCCGCCAAATCAACTAGCTGCTAATACCTGAGCAGTTTGGTAGAATCGAAGTGAAGACTATCAGATAGCGCGAAATCTGCACACCGCCAATTGTTTGCGTACTGGAGGCCAGACGCTCGAAGGGCCTGCTGCCGCACCGCGCGCCACCTCAATAGCGTGCGCACACCGAAGACGTCACCTATGCTGCGACGGTTAGTAACACACGCAGCGCACACTGCACACGGGGCGCGCACATGAGCGTGCGGCAAGCATCATGCGCTCTTCGCGTATAGGCACTGCGTGGGAATGAGTAAGCGGCGCACAGGCGCTGTTCATCAGGTTGCGATGAGTGTGTATTTACAGTGATGATTCAACTTTTTTTTTCTCACTTGTAGGCGAGGGAAGGGTCATTATATACACGGGATGAATGTACAGCCTTTGCCAAAACTTTCTAGGCCAATCCTAAGCATTCCGGATCACAAAGAATTAAAAGAGAAAACAAGCTTTACCTTTATATGTCAGAAAATTATTTTATGACAGTAAGAAATAAAGGTGTTTTCGTTAGCTTTCCAGCATAAAACGTTTCAGCTTCTCTCGGGACGTAAACTCGTACATTGAATTTTTTTTGCAGCCTGTGCGTTCTCGGCGTGGCCTAGAAAATTTTGGCAGAGTGTGCTTATTTAGTAACACGAAGGTATCTGCAGAAATTGGCAGGAAAATGCGCCACTTCGGTTAGTCGCTACATCGGCAACGCTAGAAGTAGCAGCTGCCAGAAAAAAAAAGCAAATACAGTAAACCCTCGTTATAGCGAAGTCCTCGGACAAGAAACTGACTTCGGTATAAGCGACATTACATTATAAGCGGGGAAATTTGCTGTCCGTGCTCTACCGTGGGGGTCATCGAAAACTTCGAATAAAACGAAAATATTGTGTAAAGGCAATTTCGTTATAAGGCGGGTTCACTGTAGCTAAAAAACGGCAGATTCGATAACTTAATTACAACGCTTGATTTCCCTTTTTAATACTACAACGATCGCAGTATGCTCCAGCGAGAAAATTAAGACTGGTTATAATGGTTAAGGGTTACGAAAAAACTGGAACAAGATTAAGTAGCTGCACGACCTTCTGACACCGCAATTCAGCCGTTACTGTTATTTTTTTAGGGGAGCGATTGCATTGGGGGAGGGTTTAACCCGAAGAGAAGATATGTTCTCACAAAGTGGCATTTTCGGCACTGTGAAGGACCATACTTTGAAGCGAATTTCCTCCTTCAGGTTTACACGAAGAGTGCTATTTGACATGCAATGTTTTTACCAAAAGTCCTTTGTGCACAGCGCCGAGCACTAACCGAGAGAAGGTCCGCAAGTTTGGATGGCAGCCCCTACAACATCAGTAACCATAGTATACTATTGTTAAAATTCTGCGTCATATTATTTTACTCTTTGCCTGCAAATTTTGGAAATGGCGGGTCCTGCGAGGTTGAACGCACGATTGAACTGCCTTCCCGCACAACATGTGCATCCTTGTTAGCGTGCTAAAGTTGTACACATCCGATTCTACCGATGTAAGAAGCCGATTTTCGTATTTTTCTTCTGGCAGCCTCCACTTTTCATTGCAAAGGGAAAAAATATACATCCAACAAGATAAAGTTTCTTTCATATATACTTAGTTTGCACTCACAACTCAACCGCGTATAATACACTGCGTAGTGACTCGGAGCTACAGAAGGAAACATTGTGCATAGCTGCGCCTGGTGCGGCGTTTGGCCTCTGAATGCGCTCGCTGTTAATTGGCTGCGCAAGCACATCGAAAGGTTATCCCCTGTAGTAGTTTCCACCCCGGAAGACAGCATGCAGAGCGAGAGGTGGTCTGTCCATGGCATATTTGCACAGACGGATTTGGTCGTTGAGTAGACAAAAGTGGTCTATCAGGAAGTGCTGACGATACGCTAACGAAAATGCATTGGCGTATGAGCTTTGTAGTCTTGATAGAAAAATATCCAATAGAAACAGTTCACGATGACTTGTAGTCTTGATAGAAAAATATCAAATAGAGAAAGTCCACGACGGGAGTTGTTCCAGCAACATGGAATACAGAGCAATGACATAAATTTGCTCTGTTCAACGCTTGCGCACAAGGCAGGATTTTTCGTCTATAGTTGGGCACTATATCTTGCCGTTATCGCTTTATCCATGAGGCAGCAATTAACATCTCCCCACGCAAAGTCGTCGTATGGCAGTTATGTCGTAGAGAACAGGTACAACGTTTCTAGAGTGTAAGACAGTCAGTTGCACGATGCCATTCTCGAAAGCTCTTAAAAAACTACGCCGAGCACTTCGCATTTCAGGTGGATTTCATGACTTGAACATGGCTTAACAGCACTCCGAAGTTGTACTGTTTACAAAGGCACTACATTTTGTGTACAAGCAGCAGGCACTTCCCTAAAAAAGGAATAGAATTGGCTTATAAACACAGCGGCCAGTAGTTTAGGAGGTCGCTGCCGCTGTTACATCAATACGGGTGTACCGAGGTCCAGAGACAGGTCATGTAGTTATCTCATTAGACTTGCTTGGTTTTCCCCAATGCTTCAGCTATCGCTTAACCAAGACGAAGCAGCAACAGCCCCTTTAAATGCAATTCACATATAACCACTCGGACCCGTTCTGCTCCTAGTAAGGAAATTGTCAGACGACACCGACACGTACGCAATCGCATTACGGCACGTATGGTTCCTGGAAGACCTAATTGGCCGACCGTGGCTTGCTTTGGTAAGACGTATTTTTTTTTTGCATACGTGTGCGTCCTTTCTCAAATGAATACCCGGGTGGCTGTAGAAGGGTTCGTTCAAACAAAGTTCTTAGTGTGCCATCCTTACGTCATCAAACGTTTAAGAGAGCTGGTCTGTGTCGTCAGGCTGCTTGCAAGAAAGCGGTACCATTGAGAACACAACACAGCGCTCCCGTCATTTGAAATCCAACACTACAGGCGAGACATTCTCCATGGAAGAAAGACTGCCTGCCAACCCCCTCCTTAAGTTCTGGTGACGGAATAATGAAGGCACGTCCTCACTGACAGCCCGTTTGGTCTCACGCTTTCCACTGGCATGAACGTAAACAAGAAGGCAACTCAACGGCCCGGCTGGGTTGATTCCCACTATGACGCGGCGCGTATCTTTTTCTCTGCGTCTTCATTTCGTCATAAGGAAGGTCACGCGGTTTCAAGTTATATACACCTAGATAAACTCGGAGATGACAGTCAGCCTTCCGGCGGGTCCCACGGGCACGTGCCACTGGCTCGTGGGGCTGCCGATCCTCCGGATGGCATTGATGCCTCCCAGCCGGTGTTGCTGGAACGGGAACCGTCGGACGGCTGTAAAGCCGTCGTCGATGCCTTCGCAGTCGAAGACCAGCTTGTGCTTCTTGAGGCCGATCCTCTTCTTAGCCTTGCGCACGTAGTTCCTGCGGATGACAAAGGATGACCGGCCGTTCTTCATAATCGCCTCCATGACCTTCTGCCCGAGGCTGTATGGGTCGCCGGTGACGCCGCCGTGCTCCCTCGCCAAGACGTCGTCGGCGGAGACGACCTCCGGGTCCTGTTCGGCGGGCGGGTTGTATAGGGACATGAGCGACTCGCTCCTCGGTTGCCGCCACGGTGTCCTGAAGCCGTCGTCGTCCGCATGCTCGTTTCCGTCATCCATCTTGTCGATGAGGTCCAGGTCGTTCATTGAGTACGAAGCGTTCCTGGAGCCGGCCATGCTGTTGCACGACTCCTGGTAAGGTGGCGGATCCGCGGGCTTCTGGATGCGGCCGTAGCCTCCACTGTTCTCTGAGTAGTCTTGTACAACCCCGTACGTGGCGTAAGCGGCGTCCAGGGCTGTCGAAGGGCGCATCCGAACCTCACCACCGCACGGCCGGGTGTCGTGGAACTCGAAGTCGTCGTTGGCGTCAGTCGTGAACGAACCTGCGTCGTCCGAATCGGATTCTTCCTCGGGCGCGCTGAACGTGGCGCAGCTTTCTCCGGCCACGGTTGACCTGTGGCAGGAAAGAAGTGTACATATTAAAACGGATATAAGAGTTGGTCGGAATACACCGGTTCTTATTAAATAACTGAACAATTTTTAGAAGACACGACACTGCGCCACCACAACGAAGTTTTCTTTGCCTCAACTACTGTAACTTCGATTCGCACGCGTCCACGAGTCTAAGCAAGGATGACAATCCAGAATGGAGTTCAATGTATTTTGTGACATATCTATGGAGCAAAATTCCGCGACATCGCGGGCGGAGGGTAGCGTGCCTCATCGCGCTACGCAGGCGATGAGGCGCGCCGTAGTGGAGGGCTCCGGATTAATTTTGAACATCTGGGGGTCTTTAACGTGTGCCGAAATTTCGAACACACGGGTGTTCTCGCTTTTCGCCTCCATCAGAAAAGCGGCCGCGGTGGCCAGGAAACGAACCCGCGTCCTTGGTAGGATACCTTTATCCAATTTTTAACATACGTTCAGGCAAAACCGCATATATAAGAAGTAAGAGTGACAAAAAAGTGTAAATTCAACAAAATAGTATATGTTGTTTTACGTTAGGTTCGAAGGTATGGTTAGGTCATAAACGAATTTAGGACATGGTTAACCTTCGCAAAACCAAGGTGAAATAGGGTGTAGAACAGCAGAGTCAACGGTGACAGCGCCATCAGTAGCTCTAATTCGCTCAACAACAAGAGCACGGCGGCATCCCCACCTGAGGCTGAGCGTGTCGGACAAGGTGGCGTAGATGTGGTCTTCCTCCTGCGCCTGTATCCAGGCCGGCAGGTCCTGCTGAAGGGCCATCGAGTGGCGACGCTCGGCGGCGTCGTCGTCCGAGCGCATCTTGTCCGACTCGTAGTCCACGGCCGGGATGTGCACCTTGACCGCGGAGTCGATGGAGCAGCAGCTACCGGCGTCTTCCAACGGCCTCTTGAGGTGTCCAGGACTGTCCGAGCACTGCTGCTGCTGCTGCTGTTGTTGTAGATGCTGTTGCTGAAGATGCTGCTGGTGCTGTATCTGAACCGTGCAACTGCGCAGGTAGGCGGCCTTGTCGAGCACGCAGTCGACGTTGTAGATGCCGGGCACGAGGTACTTGGGCGGCGGTAGTCCTGGCAGACGGGGCCTGTCGCTGGCCCGCGAAGAGCTCGAACGGCCCGGTCGGCTCTTGGACACGCGCCCGTAGTTGGCCGACGAGCGCTTGTAGTTGGTGACGATGCCGATGGGCGCCACGGGACCGAGGTGCTTGATGTAGCTCTTGGCGTCACCCGGATACAGCCGGTATCGGTTGTCGTCGCCTGCGTCGGATAGAAAAGAGCGGACATGCGGGAGTTAGAAGAAGCGAGCTGTGCAAGTAAAAGATAGTTACTAAGTTACCAAAACAGCGAAAAATACGTTTTCGAAATCGGAATTTGTTCGACGCAGCGAAGCATTCTGCGAAACCAGTTGTCAGTTATTGTCCCCCTTTCTACAGCGAGAGCAAGGAAGCCGTGCATCATGCGACGTTTTCGGTGTCTTGTAAATTCCAGATCTGTATTCACTACCACGTCCATTAACGAAACGGGAGACTTCCGCAGCACTGGGGTCCAATATAAACGATATATAATACCAGTAAAATAAATGTACGCTACAGGTCAAACGTTTATGCCAACTCTGGCATGTGCAAACATTGCTGGCTGGTTGCTTGGGAATGGAAGTCAATGCAGTCGAGGTTGTGGCGTAAAATAGCGTAAAATGTAGGACTAATGTAAGCTGTTGCGTTTTAGTGTTATTAACGAGTTAGGCTTGCTTCTTTAGCTAACGTGCTTGAGATGCTTACACTGAACACGTGATAAACCCACAGCCATAGTTACTTCTTATTATCTGTTATAGTTTATCCATTGAGAAGGCTGTGTTTCGTGTGAACCGGTACAGAACGTAAAAATGCAGACAGTAAAAAAAAAAAACATCTGGCTAATTTTTTTCTCAGAAGGTCGTCCTGTCGACGAGGAATATGATTTCGGCCGCAGCACCGGCAATGAAGGCCACATGAGCGAAAACAGTGTCACGCTAATTATGAAGCAAGCAACCAGGCCTGCTCACAATCGAGCGCACAAATTAGCAAGCGATCGCTAACGGGACCTCACTGACGGGGTTGAAAGTAAAAGCGACCTTTACTCTCCTTTCAGGGAATTAAAAGAGCCAGAATGACGGCGTGTACTTGAATGCAGCTGCGGACGACGGTGAGCATTCATGCATGAACGCACACACAAAAGCTTGGAAGACTCGTTACCCTCAAAGCATTTCACGTTTAAAGGTAGTCGAATATTGCTGCATCGAATGGGAGACGCTCGCGGCGTTGCTCTTGGGCGAGCTGTAGAGGTACGGTGAATTTTGCTCTACTTGGGTTCTCACCCACTGATAATATCTGGCGAAACGCTGTATAACAAGCATCAAGCTCTCTGTTTCCCTCCCGGGTCGTTGACATCCTACTGTTTCTGTAACACGCCAATCCAATCCGCTCGTCCACTGAGGTCACTGGACAGGTCTCATTGGGCCACTTGACGTTCACGTTTAAACTTCCCGCCTCCACAAAGGACATGTAATTAGTAAGGGCTTGAAACCTATAGCCGCGCGTGCACGCCCTCCTCCCTCCACTCCAAACCCATGCATGCACAACCAGGCAACCGGTTATGCGCGTGCTTAGAACTGAGACGCCATCGGGCTGAACAAGTAATATTGGCTCCCGCCGGCGTCCTAAGCGGGGAAGTTGCTGTTCATCCGGGAGGTATTCGCAACTACTCGACGAGCTGGAACTTGAGGCGGCAACGGTGGCGGCAGCGACTTTGCATTGTTCTCGCGCCTCGGGCCGACGCTTTTTCAATTTTCGCTCTTGTTTTTGCAAGGAAACGGCATGTGCCCGCCCCATTGCGAGTTAAAACTTGGAAGGCCTGGAGCTTTATTCCAGAGGACAAGCATGTGGCTCTCCGTTAAACCACCCCCGTCGTAGGCATCTTACTGTCTGGGTAACACACCAACCTGGACCCAAACCGCTCGATTAAGAAGGATTACAGGGCGCATTAAGCCATGATAATTCCGCGTTTAAATATTCCACCAGCACAACGGGCATGTCATGGTTAGCGGCATGAAGCCCAGCTGTGGGTTCACGCCCCCTCCTTCCCCCAACCCTTGCATGCATAAAGCTGCATTGGTTTTCTGGTTAGTCGGCATAACCGGTGTTGGTCGGCAGCCGCACTGTACGGAGGAAGGGCGTATGAATGCTCACACTTCTACTAGACGCAGAGGAGGCCAGAAATCTCAGGAAAATCCAGACCAATACCTACCAACATAAGTCCAGATTAGCACTTATGTTTCCGGATAAGTGTAACGAAGAATGCCATAAATGACATCAGAAGGCAGACCTCTTCCCCACTATATGGAACTGCCCGACCATATAGCAACATAATTATTACAACACATCACTAGAGTCCTGAGAAGCGGCACTGTCCATCTCGGACCCTCTCCAGTCAGCGATAACTGCTGGAAGGAGCCAAGCTAGGGGCTTTCGCCACTGGAGTCCTGGAAATAGGATTCCAGCCTTAACTCCACCCCTCGCCTTCTACCTTTGTTGTAAATAAAGTTTACTACTACTACTACTACTACTACTACTACTACTACTACTACTACTACTACTATTGCTGCTGCTGCTGCTGCTGCATAAAGCGGCACCCGGTGACGGGCGCATACTTGGGCGTGAAATACACCGGCGAAAATGTCGCTCGGAAAGCCTTTCAATCTGAAGAACTATGGGTTCCCACCGGCGTTCTTACCATGGACGTTGCTGTTCAACCAGGAGTGATTCGCAGTTACTCGGCGAGGTGGAATTCGAGGGGTCAACAGCGGCGGCTAATGTTCGGCGGCGGCTTTCGGTTGTTTTACGCACATGCGCGCTGCTGCTGGTTCTCCACAATCATCCGATAACGGCGCTACCGCTGTTGTCAGACGATTGCGCAACGTGTGAAAGAGGCCTCAGTGGTGGCGAGGGGCGAAACAGTTTTAAAAGAGGAGTCGGTGGTGGCGAGGAGGAGACCCGGAGGGGCGCCAAGTAAAGCGTCTTCACTAAAATGAAAACTGGGAGGGGGGGGGGAGAGTAGATTTATACTGCTTCGCAGTAAAAGACGCCAAGCTCAACATAATTAGGATTAGAATCATAAGTCCTCGGATCCCGCGTACGCGTGCGCTGCTTTCATCTCATGACAAACGTGGCGCTCGCTTATCGATTTTTGATGACGTCATGGTGCAACTCGGTTGTGCAGACCGGAAAATTCCCCCGATACTGTTGCTGTATGCCGTATTTATAAAAGTATTCATTTTTCTTTAGACTAGAAATATTTGAGCGCAAAAAGCTGCAATGTCGGCATTGCTAACCCTAACTTTCTATTAACAGCGCTTTACATCGCCTGGGAACCAAAAACCCGCAAGGACTGTGCCCAAGCGGTCACACCCACTGCCGCGACTGAATAAGCTTACTGTTCAGCTTGGCGCGCGATGATCATAATTTCTTCGTAGGCTCGGCCTCGCCTGTACGCGAGATAACCGACCACCAGCAGGAACAGCAAGTTTGTTTTTAATAAACGGGGATTGTCTGCTCTGCCGTCTCCCAATTAGCCGCCATTAGACGCGGACGAGTTGACCCAGGCACGGTGCCAAGAACTCTAATCAGCGAGTTGCGAGCGCTAGTCCCAAGAAGCATGCACGGCCAGTGCCATGGAGCCGCGCCTTTCGTAAACATACGGGTATACGCTAGCTTCGCTGAACTGTCCTCGCCGCCGCCTCCTGTATAATCAAATTTTAAGTGCGCTAACGTATGTACACAAGAGAAGAGAAAGACAACGAAAATTACAAATTAGTCACGCAATTTCTCTTCCAGCTTGAGAAGAACACTGTAATCACCACGGACGTACAATTAGCGATACAAAGAGGATTTACTTAAGGTCTAAAAGGGAGAGAGCCCCAACCACGTGCCGGCGTTTCGACAAACATCGTGGTCTCCGTCAAGTCCTTAACGAAGTCAGCTGTCGAAAACGTAGTTTTAAAGTGCAGCTCACGTACCGATCAAATTTTGTTTGTGGCCACGGTGTTCGAAGTTTCATTTTCAGCTAGGAATGCGATAAGGAAACCTGAAGCCAAATTTACAAATATTATGAAGATGAAATCTGATTCGATAAGTAATTCTGGATGCTTCCACAACGGCTTGCGCGTCTCTCATCACCCTTTCATCCCATGCGAAACCGCTTGTAATAAAAGCGATAGGGCCTTGATTGATTGATTGATTGATTGATTGATTGATTGATTGATTGATTGATTGATTGATTGATTGATTGATCGGTTTAACGCACCGACGAAACGCAGGCGATGAGGCGCGCCGTATTCGAGAGCTCCGGATTAATTTTCCCCACCTGGGGATGATCCTTAAAGCAGCCATGAAGAGAAAATACTACTTCGTTTAATTTGAAAGAACTAGGATTCAGTATCTCACTCAGCTCCATTACAGCCACAAAAGATGTTTTTTAACGAAAAAAAGAAAGAAGTATTTAAAAACTTTCAAATTTTGCGCAACAGTGACGTGTTATGAGCAAGAATGACGTCATACGGGCCAACAATAAAACATAATTTTCAGTGCGTTAACTGCACGTTAGCATTCAAGTGATGCGCTCAAATGGAACTAAAGGCCCCATTACAGACGTCCAGTCATGTGTCGTCGCGACAGGTCAGTTAGGCGGCCGCCAATCGCACAAACAATGTTCTGTGACGTCATAGAAAAAGTTGCGGGAAATTGGCTAGGGGGTCGCGATTGCTTCACGTTTTATTTAATATCTCCGTTATTTGTTCGAAGATTGCGACGATATTGCTATCATTGTTATCGTGACTAAGCAGTCTTTCTAATAAACCCAACTTGTATTTTGTCTTCATGGCTCCTTTAACGTGCGCCGAAATCTCGTATACACGGGCGTTTTTGCTTTTCGCCTCCATCAGAAAAGCGGCCGCCGCGTCCGGAAATCGAACCCGCGTCCTCGTGCTCAGCAGCACAATGCCTTAGCCACTGAGCCACCGCCGCGGGTGCGACAGGGCCTTCATACTCTGATATTAGGCACTTTTTGTCATTTCTAAATAAGTCTTCCCAGCAATCTGGTTGTGTATAGTATAGTGAAGCCTACGTTAAATGTGCCCAGTGAATAGAGTTTATAGGGATACGCGGGCATTATATAGGTATTTAATAAAGAGTCTTTAGGCAATTATGCATTAATGTCAGACTCCATATAGTGCGCCTGAAAAGATGTCTTCCGAGCAGCTCGTTTGTGTTTAGGAGTGAAGCTGACTCAAAATGGACTCGGTGTACAGCGCGCCGTAAGGATACATGGGGTTTTGTGGAGGTACATAACGCCATACGGCCTTGATGTTTTCGCATAAACCTGTAATATCACCCTGAAAAAGTGTCTTCCCAGTAAAGGATTTGTGCGTAATAGTGAAGCCGACTTCCAAGGAACACGCATATGGATCCCCTCCTTAATAATCACAACTCCCGGTGGATGATTCCGAAAACTCGCCTTGTTTTGAATAGGCATCCCCTGTTTTCGCACGAAAGCGAGAGTACAATACAGGGACATGTGTTCGACAGGAGCCCCAATGCGGTTTCTTCAGCTGTGGTTGATGAGAGTACGGCTGACAAGACGCCCCGCTCGCAGAAACGCCATATCCACGGGGCCCCAATGGATAGCGTGAGACCGATTCCTTTTTTGGTGCATGACTCACAGTAAGGCTCGAATATTGCGCGAGCCTCAAAGTGTCGGAAACGTTTTCCAGCACCCACCCGTCACGGGTGATAAATGCCTTGAACAGAAAGGGCGCGGAATCTAGGAAAATCGGTAACGATGCCTAACGGGACGCGCCCACCGGCTTTGCCTGGGCTTCTAAGGAAGGAAGCGTCACTTCGAACCACCCACCGATACTCGACCTGCCAGATCCTATATACAGCTACTTTTTCCTCCTCATACCCACGTTCGCCGTCACTTAAGCGCCGCTAATAGCAGCCACAGCGTTCGCAACGGTACGGGCACCAAATAACACGCGTTACCGTGCTGTGCGCCTCGCTGCCGGAAGCGACCGTGCGCCACGGACCGCTTGCTGCTCGCACGGGAGGCGGCACAAGAGGTGGCGGCGAGTGTCGATGATAGCATCGCAGCAGCAGCACCTTGATGCGAGCTATTTTCTGCCTTGGTCGTGCACCGGTCGGCAGCGATCACCACACAGCCCGCACACGCGCACCGCGGCACCCGTGCCCACCTGAACGAGATTTCAGTTGGGAGCACGCGCATGTCTGCGTGCGTGTGTGGTTGCAAACATGCGTGCAACACGCGTTGCGCCTTGTAAGGAAGGCGATCTCCAGGTCAGATTCGAGAGCTCGCTGCTTCCCGTTTCGGAGAACACGTGTGCGGCGTGGCGGAGACAAGAGCTTTTTTCGGAACAACTGCTCGCCACGAGGACGTGCGCTCGAAGGGCTGCTGTGAAGAGTTTAGGGTGGGGATTATGTCAAGATTCGAAGTAATTCCTAATGACAGTCTTCGAAAACAATCGTGAACCTCGTAGACAAAGAAGAAAGCAGGGGCAGGTTTGGGGAATTTCTTCGCAGAATGGAGAGTGACGTTGGCTGGAGCGGACCTGAGCGGAAAAAGGACCCGGGGAACGGCACACTGCTGTGCCTTGATTTTACACGAGACAGGAGAAATGGTTCCTTGGCGTTGGATTCGCTAGTGTCACTAGATAAGGTATCACAGTACCGCTCCTGAGACACGTAAGTAAGCAACGGCGGCCATTTTGGTGTTTATCAGTGCTGCGAGATTGCCGCTTCTGCGGCGTCGCTGCTAGCTTCGACCGGGTCGTTTGTTAATAGCACTGGCGAAGATGCAGCAGAACGAAATTTTCGCACGCACTTCTGCTGCTGAAATGCTGCTACATGCGCTATCTTTGATTCACGTTCGGAACGACGTCAGTCGCGCACAGCTGCAGAGCAGGGAGGACAAGCTAAGTCTACCACAGTTCACCGATTAAAACGCTTAACAAAATGGCGGTGCCCATGAAACGTCGCAGTGTAAACAAAAGTCACGTTATGCGAACTGACCAATGATGACGTCGGCGGCATCGAGCAATATGAGAAAAGAGTGCCAATACTCTGTAGCCTCATCTAATGACACTAGGATCCACCGTTAAGAAAAATATTCTTTCCAAAGTCTCTTCACGAAGAAGGCAGTTCGAATAACGACGTTGCAAATCCAGTGATCACGTTCGTTCAGTTTTGATGTCACACAAAAAGGGAAGCTTGGGGCCTGCAATCCAGGATGTACAAAACGTGCCTCCACATGACGTCAACGCAAGACAACGCGGAGTTAACAGGCAACGTTATTAGCAAAATTTTCAAGAGCACGCCGTATACTGTGATTGAAAAGCCTGAATGGAATGGAATGGATGACTTTATTATAGGAGGAGGCCAATAGGCCCTGTTGTGGGACACGGAGAAAAGGGGAGGGGAAGATTGTTCATATAAAGTCTGCACTGCACTGTGAGCGTTCACTTAGCACGATATGCACAGGTGAAGTTGTGACGAGGGCACTCTAATACGACCACGATTGGGGTATCCAAAAGGAGCCGTTCAGGAGCCACAAAGGGTGTGTTTGGGGGGACTGAAAAATTATACGACATTAGTGTGTCCTAAAATGCACTGTAATGCCAAATAATTACACTGTAATTTCCAGTTGCGTTATTTTGCTTCCCCTGTGCATCAGAACGGTTAAAAATTCTGTTTATACTGCCATTTTTCTGCACCTTTACCACGGTCACTTTTTCCACTGCCATTAATTTAATTTCTAATTCCTCTGTGCATAATGGGACGTGAGAAAATACATGCAGAAGGAGCAGTGTTTTATGGAAAGTTTCGCAATTGCTTGGAGCGAGAAAGCACGTTACAGAAGGCTCGCCGCATATATACCAAAGCAAAAGATGAGAATTTGCCACGACTTGCCACGCAAATTTTCTGCGGCTGCGTATATCGAGCAAGAATAGATTCCTGTCTGTCATCGGAAGCGCGACCACGCCAAGAATGCCCACGCGCTCAACTGCCGCGGCACCACGGAATACAAGGGCCTTGGGGTCATTTCTGCGTGACTACGGCCCGAACGAAACTCTGTGAACGCTTGCCTTAACTCTACTACCGTGCGTGTGCTCCGTGCATGCTCCTGCGTCCGTCAGTTTCTCTATGTTTATCTGCCTTTGTTAGTGTTTGTATGAGTATTTGTGTCTTCGCTTCCTTCACTCATTTTCGCCCTTCACGTGTTCATTTGGGGTAGCAAGCCAGGCTCGTTGCCAGGCTCACTTCTTCACATCATTAAAGGACATCCTCCTTCTGCTCCTCCTCCTCACTCAACTACACCGAACCACCAGCCTACGAGCGCGTGAACAGACGTGACTTGGCTCTCTCTCCGTTGGTCCTCCCTTCACCGAGCGGGAACTGTCATCCAACTCGTTCCCACGTCGCTTCATCAAAACACCTCTTCAACCCCATGCCCTAACCCATCTATGACCCTATTGGTTGGTTACTGAATCGTTTTAACTATGCTTTCATGTGCTTCAGGTTGATTCTTTCGTTGTTCCATTTGAGATCTTTTGAGGCTCACGGAGGTGGGAGAGGGATGGGGTCTGGTTGCGAGGCGATAGGAGCCCAGGTACTTACACGTTCTCGGACCGCGACCAAAATACCAGGATGAGGAACACTCGGCGGAAATGCTGAACTGGTGGCCAGACACATTGTTCAAAAGTCCAGTTTTGACAGCTCGTGCGGCACTAAGCCCAAGGAGGTTGTTGACTAAGCCCCACATATTCACATCGTGATGGGAATACCTACAGCCACAACGGGTTAGCCAAAAATCCACAACCCCGCTCTTCTTCCCTTGGAGGTTGTGCTGTTCTGCTGCAACCAACGGGATCAGTGACAAGTTGTCCAACGGGACTGTAAAGCACATGAAGACCCGGAACTAAGGGCCTCAACTCAGTAAGAAATAAGAGCAAGAGTATATTCTTTTTCTCTCTCTCCTTCTCTCTCTCTTTCTCTAACTCGTAAAAATGCTGAAACCAGCCCGTCGTTGTACGTACGAGATGTCATTTCCTCGTTTTCACCACTGGCGTTGTTACTAACTATAACACAAAGCAAAGGTACCACACGAAGTCCGCGCCAAAAATAAATTTAATGGCTCCACAAATATTTTGAACCAACTTGGTCAACCACTGCCCTCACTCTCAATGCGCTGTGACAGTATGCATGCTTACACTAAGCCTGTTATTCGACAGTGTGTTCCCGTGACGTTGATGGTAGCATGCACCGAAGATATTCGGTTCGCGTACGTGCGCTTGATGTGTCCCTGTTGTCACTAATCCTTCGTCTTCCGTGCCTCGATACACAGCGCATTGGAGATTCGACATGCACGGTCGTGCGTCAAAGACGCGCGCATACCAGAGAAAAGGCACTGCCGTTCATCACGGGACCCAAGCCGTCCTGGCGGCAGCGTGGCGCTTCTCGGCGCAGCAAGGCCTTCCGCTTTCAGCAGGTCACGCAGAGAAACGCGTCTTGGCGCGCGCGGCGTTCGCGCACAACCAGCTCCCCAAGGTGGTCAGGCGAGCTGCTCGCGGACCCTTCCGAAATTTTCCCGCCGACCTCTGCTCTATTGTCTGGCGCCGAGGGTGTGACGTCGAAAGGGACGCACTAATTACCATCTCAATTTGCCTACGCGCCGTTTCCTAGCGGTGAAAGCGACGAGCCTTTGTTCGACCCTTTTCCTGGGCCCCCTGCAGAGACTACGGCACATCGCTGAGTGCGCGCAAGCGTGGAGCAAGCACCTTCTCTGGCACAGTGTCGACGACTGTTGGCTTATGACAGCATATGCATGCGCGGCCGCGGAGCTAAAAAAATTAGCAGTGGCTTAAATCGGCTATGCCAGGATATACGTAGCATGAGCTAAGGTTCAGCTGGTTATCCTTAGCTTCCCTGGTTGTCTAGTATTAGCTGATTATCAGGCTTACTGCTGCTAAAACGATTTCCAATCCAATCCAATCCAATTTAATCCAATCCAATTCAATCCAGTCGCGGCGGCGGCGGCTCCGGCGTGCCAGCGGTGCGCCGTAAGACGTCAGTGGTTCTTGGGCATGCGCAGCACGGCTCTCCACTAGCCACGCGAAACTGCTCAACCTCGGCCAGTGTAGCTCACGCTAAAAAAGCTTGGCTATGAGGCGCGTAGTTACGGAGAGACACACGGATTAGTTTTGACCACCTAGGCGTCTTCAGCGTGCGCCGAAATCTCGTCATACGGGCGTTCTCGTTCTTCACTTCCGTCATGAAAACGGCTGCGCGGTTCAGTATTGATCCCGAGGCCTGGTGCTCAGTTTCGCAACGTCCTCAGTCAGTGACTAAGCTAGGCGGGTCACGGAGAAGAAGCAAAGTGGATTCCACGTACGCGTGTTTAGCACAGAACGTGATCTCTGCCTACCTTAACGAAGAAAAAAATTTACCCTGCCTTTTTGGAGATAATGAATGGCAGCCTACCATATTGTCGCTGAAGAAGAAAGTGTATGACAGCTGCATCTAACCGGTACTCACCTACGGGGCAGAAACTTGGAGGCTCACTAAGAGGGTTCAACTTAAATTAACGACGACTCAGCGAGCAATGGAACGGAAGGTGATAGGTGTAACAACATTAAGGGACAAGAAGAGAGCGGAGTGGGTCAGGGAACAAACGCGTGTTAAGGACATATTAGTAGAATTAAGATGAAGAAATGGACGTGGGCAGGGCATGTAATGCGAATGCCAGATAACCGTTGGTCATTAGGGTTAACAGAGTGGATCCCTAGTGAAGGCAAGCGCGGCAGGGGCCAGCCCGAAAGTTAGATGGGAAGCTGAGATCAATAAGTTTGCGGGGATAAATTGGTCGCAGTTAGCACAGGACCGGGATAATTGGAGGGACAGGGCTTTGTCCTGCAGTGGGCGTAGATAGGCTGGTGATGATGATGACGAAGAGATGCGGGAAAGCTTCGCCCAATCCAAGGAAGTGCATCCGATCGATCGTCAAATCTTTAAACATTCAAATCACAAACGAAGAACGAACACGTGAGACGATTTTTCGCGCACTATAAACGCATCTACGAACGATCTAAATGCGTACCGATGCATGGTTTATAAGATAAGGGTGTAGTATTATTCTCCTTCGTCATGATCGATGCGTGCATTGTCTTATCTAGAATCGTTTCTATTTCGCGATTTTAGAGTAACCGTTTTGACACAATTGAAGCCCGCTTTCACGCACGCGCCGTGTGTCTAGAGATCTTATCAGAGCTTTTCGGTCGACCAACCGGTCTATGGGGAAACGCATAAGCTTTTTGACAGGACGCCATGTGTCCCACTAATAATGCTTTCGCTTTAAAAATTGAAAGCGCGTATGCTTGCTTCGCTGTAAGTGACGAGGAAAGATTCTAGCATTTCTGCCTACGTAGCGGTCATGGTAATTATATCGGTTGTCTAATTTGTGTTTCGTACAGTGTACGAGAATACAGATTTAGTTTCAACTTGTCACCCCATGCACTCCGGAGCGGACCAGCAACTTCCGCGGCGAAGGTACGTACATGTACCGCGAGCTCGGTGGTCGATACGACGTTCACCAGAGGCTCTGCTGGTAACCAATAAGCTACATGTCACCAGTTGGTCATCGATGGGTGACCTTACAGTCACTCACAAGTGATCACCCACCGGGTAACGACGGTTGAGTCACTACTGAGAAGAGGGTTACTAGTGATACGTCAGCCACCAGTTGTTAGTCCCTCCCCTCCCCCCCCCCCTCCCCAACTGGTGATTGGTGCGTTTCTTAGTGAGGACCTACCAGCGACTGCTGATATTTCTTTACACGTATATCTTTTCTGACTGATTTGACAGACAGACAGACAGACAGACAGACAGACAGACAGACAGACAGACAGACAGACAGACAGACAGACAGACAGACAGACAGACGAAAGTTTTCGCGCTTAGGCAGACCGGGAAAGACTGCGTGTGAGTGTGTGTGCCTGTGAATGAGTAGGTGGGTGAGTGGGTTGGTGGTGCTGCTTACGCCAGCGGCAGCTGTTACGACGTTTTCGAGTGCACTTTTGATAGGAGGGTACTTTGTAAGTAATTATTCGAACTCAAAAATTCACCGATACAAGCGGCTGGACCGGTAGCTCGGAAATAACTTCGCCTGCCTTTTTTACATATAAAGTGCGATAACCTTGGCACTGCAAGCAATTCCATTACGGCAAGCGTTCCCACAAAACCCTATAAAGGCCATGCAAAGTGTGCGAAGTGCTGTGGCGGCTTGACGTCGATGTTGATTAACCATAGCCATCAGCGAATGGTTCAAAGGGGACGTTTTTTTTCTAGTTCTTGTTCCCTATTGCACCTCGAAATGCACCTCAACAGCCGTTTAGCAACCTTAAATCACCAGCCCCTCATCGTTGAGTACGTCGGAGCTTCATTGACAGTGACGCCAGCCAATAATTGTGACGGTACGGCAACCGCCAGACACGCCTCGTAAAACTGCACTCCTCCACTCTGCCCGTCCTGGACGTCCACTGTAATTAGATCCAATTCCCAAATTAAATGGCTGTAATTGATAAATAGTACGACCCAGCAGTAACGGTAAATGAACCACCAACTCAAGCGGGTTGATTGTGCCGCCTCCCAATCAGCACAAACTTGTGGTCAGTGTAATTGATTGTGTCGAAGACACCCGCCAATCTAAGAATGTAGCGCCGGAAGCAGTCGGCTCGAGCTTACACGCCCCTTGTTGAGCGCCGCATTTCCCTTTCGGAAGCAGTGATCAGACAGACCACGTATCGCTCCAAAGCCACCGCAGGGCCCGTAGCTCAGCGCTGCGAAATAAAAACGAACGCTCGCCCGTCGGACGGACAAACGGAACAGGCCGCTCAAGAACAAGCCGTTCCGGACGCTTCCGACGACGGCGAAGGTGAATGCGCTGCGTCGCCGCTCCCGCGAGCACTCGAGCGCGAGGGGAAAGGTGCCACCGGCTGTAGAAGTGCATGGACGAGATGCAGCGTCGCCCGCGACCTTCCAAACAAGAGCACCGGTTCCGCTATCTGGACCGGGACTGGTTCCGCAGAGGCGGCAGCGGGGCGGCTTCTTGTTGGCCGTAGTACAGCGCACTGGAGACGACGACGACGACGACGAAATGAAGTCCGTGTGTGCTCGGCCGCTGTATAGGAACAGCCGTGACGGCTATTCCCTTTCCCCGGCCCGCTACCCGTGCGGACAATGGCACAATGGGCAATCGGCCGGAACAACGACTACGGCCACCGTGACTACGGCCCTCGCAGAAGAGCGCCGGACAAGAGCAAACGCCCCCGGGCGAACAGACCAGCTCGCCAACGAGGTGCCTTCCTGCGCCGGTGGCTCGGCTACCGTGCACCGCCGGGGAGTGAGGTCTAAACAAAAGAAACCGTTCCGATGGGAGCGTCCGACAGAGGGCGGGGCTCGGTCCCTCGCTGTTTTACAAGGCACTGCCGGGACGACGAAGTGTAGAAATTGAGAACTAGTGGGGCTGCCGCGTGTGATCATCACGGCAAGTTATGGACGGCCGTGATGATTGGGAGAAGCGTCTCCACGACATCCGGATTGTCCGTGTGTGTGCGCAACGGTGGCTTCCTTTTCCTCCCAATGATCTGTCGCAGAGCATATCTGCTGTCCCTATGCGAATGCGGAAGCGGACGTGAAGGTCTTCAAGGCACGCAAGTTATCGTGCTCGACACAATGGCTGCTTGGAAGATCCACTGCACTGTTATGATCTGTCCCCATGGTCGCATCCTGTGTCCACTACGTATCATTCACCGGAAGTGTCATCATACCGTCACAAAGCGCGGTGTGCGTCTCACACAAACAAAGCTAAGAGACAGAAACGAAATAGCGGCAGTATGCGGACATTGTGGCCGAGCCTTACCGGTCTGGGGTGAAATTTTGAGTTGTTTTCGTTTTAAAGACGCCCGTTTAGCGTCCGTTTCAAGTGGTGATGTGCCTGAGGTTGCGGAACCTCTGACGTGTGCGCTGAAACCCACACTTCGCCTTGCTTGTTTTCCGTCACATCCTTGTCGTCGACCATCAGCCAATCAGGGCGCGCTCGAATCGGATGAACAGCACACTTGCAGCCAGACAGACAACGGACAGACTACGCCACTCGTCCCCAGCGTTTGAACAACCCTTCCACAAAAGAGAGAGATAGGTCAAGTTGGCATATCTTTCCCAGTCTAGAAGCGTGGCACATCTCGGTGGCATTGTCGGCAGTCTGCGCACCTGGGAGTATATTCATCGGCGAGGTCGCTGTTTGGCGCAAGAACCATCATCCTGAACAACGTCATCTGTCCCCGCACAAACCGAACTGTGCACCACAGCGTAGAAAAAAAGGATGGTAATTTTCTTCGTGTGCCTGTTGAAGGAACCTCTTGAGAATTAGGAAATTTTACAGCTCCGCTGTTACGAGTAAGGTCTCGCCTACTTATCTCGTCCTCGCCAATATCACCATCCCCGCCATCACCATCACCAAGGTTTGCCTTTAAAGGGGGCTCCACAACAAGCACCCTTAAGGTGCGGTGAAGGTAGCGAAAAGGAGTTTGCAGCGATGGAAAATATTAGTGTTCCGGGATGATCCTAATAAGTAATAATTCATTATAATTTGTGATAGCTTAACTTTATGGCAGAGCTGGTAGAAGCTGCAACCCATGTAAACCCTGAATAACCGCATTACGTTCGTCGTCTTCAATTTTTTTGATTGAATGTAGGGTTTAACGCGCCGACGCAACGCAGGCGATGAGGCGCGCTGTAGTGGAGGGCTCCGGATTAATTTTGACCACCTGTGGATCTTTAACGTGCGCCTAAATCTCGTACACACTGGCCTTTTTGCTTTTCGCCTCCATCAGAAAAGCGGCCGCCGTGGCAGGGAATCGAACCCGCGTCCTCGTGCTCAGCAGCACAACGCCTTAGCCACTGAGCCACCACGGCGGGTAGTCTTCAATTTTATTTTCTTGCACGAGGCGCGAAAGCTTTTAATTACTCTTACAAAAGTTTGGCCTCTGAAGACCTTCCGCCGCTTGAAAAAAACATCGAAGTCTACGTTAGTCTGCGTACGCGTGGCAGAATGAGTGCGCTTTGGTATTTTCAGCCTCAACGTGGCTTCACCGGAGCAAGACGTGCAACTGGTAGGGCACCTCTCCAGGTCCGCCTACTATCTATACATTTCTCTGTATACCCCTCAAACAAGAAAGCTAAAACTGTCCAAACCAATCATACCAGGAATAGTAATACCGAACAAAATATTACGTTTTTGTATTTTAAAAAGCACGTACGTTTCGTAGCCCCCACAAAAAGAAGAAAAACGTTTCGTCCGCCGACAAAACATAATACACCTTCATGCGCTTACATTCTGTGTGGCCTAATTTAAACCAGAATAAAAGCCCAATATTAATTGTTAATACAGAGGAAGGCATAAACAAGACTGTCAGGTGAGCTGTTCGCGAAGCCGGTGCTTCTATTTAGATTCAGGCCATGCACCCGAAAGGTTTGGTGGGTTGCTACAGACAGACGCGCACCATTGTGTCTTTTTTTCGGACATACCATTACTCGTACTCGCATGTTTGTGTGTGTTTTTAGGGAACTAGTTCTCAAGGGTGCCGTCCGCTACAAGCATTTGTTGTGTACCGTATAGTGGGGCACGGCGAATGGAGATGGAGCGTGGTAAATTTTTCTGACAGGTTAAACTGAGAGCGGCGCTCACCTCCGGTGAAGTCGGCCGAGGCGGACCTCCTCTGCAGCGTCTTCTTGAGCGCCGTCCAGTGGTGGCGGTCGGTGAGGCAGAGCACCAGGGGAAACAAGAACCCCTGCGCCAGCCGAAGCCACACGGCGGCCATGTCGTGCCAGGGGCTCCAGAAGCCGTCGATGTACGCTCCCAGTACAACCATCACCTGCGCAAAAGAAGGTCGGGGGCAAATTAAGACAGGGAGACCACATCTGCATGCAGGGGTGAGTCGGCTTTGGGCGGAACTGGGTCTTTGACGGCATACATAAAAGCAGTGAAGACGAAGAAAAGATGTACAGTCGGTAAAACGCTTGTCTATAACGCGGCTTTTTGTACTTTCTGCCTCCTGCGGTGCTGGCTTTCAAATAATTTCAGAGAAAATTAGTGCACCATTCTGAAGTGTACACCGACCACTTCAAGTTCCCAACTGCTTGCTTGAAGAGTATCCGTGAGCGCTTTCCACTTTTTGCCAGTTGAAGTAGAAACGGCTGTTATAGACAAGCGTTTTACCGACTGTACACAGCAAGTCATGTGGCGTCATCTACCTTGTGCAGATGAGAATTACTACCGTCCACCGTGTCGTCAGTATTCGCGACTACGGCACTTCGTGACAGCGCTTGGCAGAGTACTTAACAGCGCCGACTTCAAGAAGTCTACCGCAGGGGTGTATGTCCGCTTCACCGAGCTTCAATCAGCATTTAAAAGAATTTCCGCAGTAATTTGTTTCTCCGCTTTTACTGAACTAATTAAATTTCATTATTTTTGTATTCAGTTTCTTTTAATTACATTTTTTGTGAAGCATGGGATTCGACTAGAGCCCAGTGAGGCCCAACAAAACATGCTTACCAAAAAGCATAGGTATCCCGATCCTCGCATCCTGTATGTTCATTAGTAGTGCTGCAATTTTGCCAGCGTTCGGTAACAAACTAGTGTGTTCCATGGTGAAGCCCTTCATGAGCCAAGAATTTTGAGCCATTTGTCGAAATTCGGCAGATGAACCGTGAAAGAAACAAACTATCGCGGAAATTCATGTGAATTGCGTGCGGTAGATTAGGACTCTCTAGGACCAGAGAAATCTATAAAATCGCCGGAAAAATTGTTTTGTGTCGTATTAGAATGAGTAAACTTTGTTTGATACATTTTGCCTTCTATTTGTGTAGAGATTCGGAAGTTTTCTCCTCTGGAACCGGTCCAACTTTCGCCCCACCATCAAACTTCACCGCAGTACAACTCTGTTTGCTGTGGAGCACACTAAAAAGGCGAACCAATACATCATGCTCCGATTCGGGACATTGCTTGAAAAACGAGCCGTTACCAGAAAGCCGTGACGGAAAAGCGGCTCACAATAACGTCGCTATCCCGTGAACCGCCATCGAGCTGCCTTACAGGCGATTCACCAGATGGCGCGAGCTAACCTGAGGCGCGTATACGTTGGACCTGAGATTTGTTTGAACGTGAGGAAACAAAATAAACTTCTCTGCTTTCCAGACGAAGCTTTTTATTCCAGTGTTACAAACCCAGAAAATGGCTCGTTCCTCGTAGCGTCCATCTGACCTTCAAACTCACCCAAGGTCAAGCCGGCGCCTCGTGCAGGTTGCGCAGTGAAAGCGTCTAATCCCTTGTTTGTTCCAAGGGAAGGGGTGGGAAAAGGGGGATACGGGGAAAGAGTAAGGGCGCGTGCCACCAGGAAATGATACGAGGAGTAGCTCGCTACAGAGTCCAAGTTAACTGCGCGTTCTCCGATTGCGCCGAGCAGCGTCTTGGGATGCAACTGTGGGCACAAAACATGCCCTATAGCTCGACAAACTTGGTTTAACCGCGCTCAACCACCGCAAATCTTCACCTAAATTATGTGTCAGCTCTATGTAGTGTGCTAAAAAGCTTAGCTGCGTAGTCATACACATTCACAGAGTATAATGGCTGAATATTTTCTTTTGTTATAAATCCTGTAGGCACGTATGAGCATTAAAGAAAATTTTCCGAAGGCTACGAAGAACGCTCTCTCATTTCATCACCCCACGCCGAGTACAGTGTTGTACCCGTGTTGGCGTTTGATGTTACGAGCAATATGAGGGACTCTATCTTCACATTTTCAAACCCCGCGTGGCAATAACGCGCGGCGCTTTCGCCTAAGCGAGCTCGTATACGCGAAGCGGGTCGCTGAAATTACACGTTGCATGACACGCGCCTGACTGGCGGTGTATATAATGAGCCCGTAATGCGTCCCGCGGCGGTAACGAAAAATGAAAGGCGAGGGAGGCAACCAACTCCACACCCCCCTCCCTCTTTCTCTGTATGGGACGACGTAATTTTCGGTCTCCTCGGGGGTCAGTCACCACGCATGTAGCAAAGGGAACGACGCATAGTAATAAGAAAGAACACGCATACGCCGACGGTCATATACGCCAGCCGTATACTACAATCAACCGGCGCCTTCTGACCCCTCGCGCTTAAAGGCGTGGTCCTTTATCTGGGTCATTTTAACGCCTTCTTTATTTCTTTCCTGTAAAGGGGAGCAGGGCGTCTTAGTGTTTTTCGGTGGGAGCACATGCGCGTAATAGTCCCCTGCAGCTCCGTTTCAAACGAGCTTGCTGAGCTCCTAATTTCGCCATTTAGCCGGGTAATCTTACGCGGTGCGCGTTTAAGAGTTGATCGGTTAGGCGATTGCGCTTGCGAAATTCAGCTCCGCAACGTGCGCGAACAATTCAGAGAACCTTTGGAGCTCGTTGACGTAACCTTTCCCTGCATCCTGCGCACTTTTAAAGGGACCCTGCAACACCTTTTTAAACTTTTCTTGAAATCTTAAATGCTTGCAGAACGTAGTCACCAAACATACTCAGTACTTAGATTAGGGGATTGCAAAGTACCTCAGCCAGAAATTACTGCTCTATGCCCTATCAGATAACTTCGAAACTTGCTCGAAAGATTTTTCTCTCTTTACCGGTCTTGACGTTCTTTGACCGCTCGAATTACGTCATTAAGGCCATGTAGCGGCTGTTGGCCCGGTCTTCCTTCAGTTGCAGCAATGAACGCTTTTCAATAGCAACTTTAAAAAATAAGCCACAAAAACACAGCAGAAATGGTAGGCGTATATGGTGCGACAAGCAAATCGCACAGTGCCGGTCCGAGCTGGCGATAACCATAGCTTTCGCAGTGGTTCCAGACGCGAAGGAAAGAGTGAAAGTGCTTATCGAAAGTGTTGCAGGGTCCCTTTAAAGGGACTCTTGAATACTGCTGACAAACGCTTTCACTTTGCGCATGGAAGCATTGCGAAAGCTACAGTTATCGCCAGCTCGGACCGGCACTACGTGTTTTGCTCGTCGCACCAGATGCGCCTTCCGTTTCTTCTTTGCTTTTGTTACGTTTTTAAAGTGGTTGCCAAATTCATTTATTGCTGCAACTGCAGAGGAAGCCGGCCAATAGCCGCTGCGCCGCTCTGATGACGTAATTCGAGCGCTCGAAGAACGTCAAGACCGGGAATAAGAGAAAATTTCTTTGAGCGAGTTCTGAAGTTATGTGATGGTCGTAGAGCAGTAATTTTTGGCTGAGGCACTTTGTAACCCCTTATTCAATGTATTCAGTCTGTTTGTTGACTACGTTGCGAAAACATTTAGGATATAAAAAGAAGTCGGAAAACGTGTTGCAGGGTTCATTTAAAAAGCAGCTCGACTCTCGCCTGCTACAGCGCCTTGACTGCATTCCGCTCCTTCCACCACCCTACTAAATTTTCTTGCATGCGGTACTTAAGTCTGCTTAGGTGCTTTGAAAGCGAGAGCGTTACGGCTTCTCCTGGTGACACTTATCGAAACTTACTTCTTCACCGCTACATCATATTTGCGGCTCTTCCTTCGCTTTCGTTTCTGCCTCTTTTGGGCGCCATTAGCTTCTACAGGCGGACTGGCCACGTTTCCATGCCACAGCTTCTCCAGAATCATATATTTTTTCGTGGCTGGCATGCACCTGTTCCACTCACGTACCATCACGTTCGCCAGTCTAACCCTTGTTCCATCGCTGGCAATAAGCTGGGGTAACTTGGCGGTAACGCTCTCGGTGCTTACTCTGGATACTTGGGTTGAATTCCCGTACGAACACAGATGCGCTTTATTATTCTTTACAGCGTCAGACATTTCCTAATCCCGGACAACAAGAACAGCACCGGTTTGTCGCGCAACGGGGCACTCGAGGCTTTCGCCCCAAAATGGCGCGCAAGTACAAACACGGCCAAAGCACGCACGGCGGAGAGCATGGGTGAGCAGCTACCGACTCGCGCCCAACAGGGAGTTCTCCCAAATTCCTAGCTCACGAGCGCATCCTCGTTACAGACGCTGCCCGCTCTCTCCCTCGCCCATTCCGGCGGAGGCTCGGCCCACTCGAAGCAGGCACATTCTCCACTTCCCAGCATCATTGTTTCTCCTTGGCGCGATATTCTTCCCCGCGTACACCGTCGCTTATCCCGTGTGTCGACGCGCTCTTTTACGACGGCTGCAGAGAGAGAGAGAGGGGGGGGGGAGAGAGAGGGAAGGGTTGTAGTCTTTCTGGGTCAGCCGAAGCACGGCAGTAGTGCAGACGTGGCTGCCGCAGCCAGGAGGGAGTAACCCCCTCGAGGCAGCAACAAAGCCGTGGCCTCTCGGCAGCGGGGCCTCGTCGCTGCTTTAACGGCCTGCTTTAACGTCAGGGAGGGTGCGAGTCCGGACAGACTCAAGCACGCAGACGAGGAAGGACCTCCGAGTGATGACCGAAACGGCGCCCGGGAGTGCCGGAGGTGAAGAGGGCCTGGGCGGTTGGGGCGCCCGAAGCGGGGCCCTTTTTTTCGGCGCCTTCTCCTCTTCGCGGGCGAGGATGCCGTTCTGGCGACGAGGAAGAGGAGCGGACTCGCTGATCAAACTGCGAGGCGGTGCGCGTGACTGATGAAGACTTCGCCCGTGTCTTGATCGATGGTGGTTCCGTCGGTTTCGCGTTGTTCTTCTTAACCCCGGGAAGGCTCGGGGAAATAAGGATACGTTTCGCGTGTTGCAGCGATCACAGGACGAACACTGTCGCACAGGCTTGGCTACGGCGCACTAAGACTTCTGTGCTCATCCGTGCTGTTTGAACAATTGAAAAGGGCACCGAAGCGTCATTTTGTAAACAGAATAAAAGCTATTCCTGTATGTATGTATGTATGTATGTATGTATGTATGTATGTATGTATGTATGTATGTATGTATGTATGTATGTATGTATGTATGTATGTATGTATGTATGTATGTATGTATGTATGTATGTATGTATGTATGTATGTATGTATGTATGTATGTATGTATGTATGTATGTATGCATGCATGCATGTATGCATGTATTTGTAGGCTGTTGTTTTTAATTGGCCAGCTGAGCATAACTCACGGTGACAGAGGCGGTAGCTTGTTGGCCTACCGTTACATAGCCACTTTAACAGAACGACAAAGCACTATCACCTCCCTCACTCTGTATAGATGTAAAAACGGACACACGCACACAGACACACGCACAGACACACACACACGCACGCACGCACCCACCCAAACCCCCCCCCCCCCCCCACACACACACACAACACACACGCACGCACGCAAGCACGCAGTGCCGCTGTGCACATGTACGTTCGGGCGAACGCTCCCCAGAAAGAGTCCGCAGATGCTTCATGCCGAGATGAAAGCTCTTCCAGTACATTTCCACTGCCTCGGGTCGCTCTTTGCCCTTTTCCACCACATGAGCAGCGAGGAAAATGCACTCGTAGCAAAACAGCGCGCTCAGATAGCGCGCGTATGCAGCGTCCTCACAATCGTATACGCAACACCATACGCGCACCTTCAGGACAGGGCAGGCGAACATTACGCAACGATCAGCCTCCTCCCGGACACCGCGGTCGACCCCTGCACGGAGGTCACCGCAGATGGGGTGCGGAGGTCACCATAGCGAGGCACGCCACATTCCATCATGAACGAGAGGGAAGAGAAGGCGACGGACCGATAGCGAAACAGCTATGCGTGCGGGTCTTTGGAAGGCCGGGCACATACGCCAGTGCTCTCGTGTATGCACGCACAATGCGCCATGGCTGCCCTGGCGCACTCCATCACGTACTCCAGATGATCCCGGGCCCAGAGGGCGGTCGTGCACACCGCCGCTTCTGCAGGCCGAAGAACGGCATGCCACCCGCACTCCGCGTGCGCGTAAGAATGGCGCTGCGCTATATGGCGGATCACTCACTCCCCAGGCGCAGTTTAATGGCCATTGCGTGCCGTTGTTCTACATACCTGCCGGCGAACAGAGTATGGTAAGCTGTAGGCGTCAACGCCGAGCTCGTCTTCACGCATGTGCTCAAGGGAATGTGGTTCGGCGGGCAGGGACCGAACACCCGCCAAACCCACCAACCTCCTCGGGGACACACATCCAGACCTTTTGTCTTGAAGCCACCACAAAGCCTCACTCCCTCCCCTTTCCTCCAAATGGGTCTAGAGCCATCTCGACCAATATGAGTGCTCGTCCACATTCTCCGCTCGAATTAATGCGGGAGAAACATTTATTACAGTGCAATTGACGGGGCATCGGGCATGTATGTTGTGTTGGGCACCGTCGAAAATGTGGCTGGTACCCGCCGCGGTGGCTCAGTGGTTAAGGCGTTGCGCTGCTGAGCACGAGGTCGCGGGTTCAATTCCCGGCCGCGGCGGCCGCTTTTCTGATGGAGGCGAAAAGCAAAAACGCCCGTGTGTACGAGATTTCGGCGCACGTTAAAGATCCCCAGGTGGTCAAAATTAATCCGGAGCCCTCCACTACGGCGCGCCTCATCGCCTGCGTTGCGTCGGCGCATTAAACCCTACAATCAATCAAATCAAAATGTGGCTGGTGTGATAGCGAATCCGGCCAAGGAACATCAGCGAGCAGAGATCCAGTTACCGACAGCCGAGGGGTGTTGACGAGTCGAAAACGATCGCAGAAAGCCGGCTGTTTTATGGGGACGCATGTATGTGACGCATGTGTTTCATGGTGAGGCCCGAGGCCCATGTCTCGGGCGGGGAAGACCGAAAAAGTAAGCCACGGCGACAGCCCCAAATTCGGCTCGTCGTGACCGCTGTCGGGAGGAAGCGGCTATGGATGAAGATGGGGCAGCAGCTCGACGAGGGCAACATGGAAGTTCAAAAAAAAGTTCAACAGTCGATCAGCACAAGGTCCTAACTTCACATTCTTAGAAACTCCTAAGCGTCTCCCGTAATTGTCATGTTGTGTTTTTGTGGCTGCATCCAAATGCGGCATAGCCATACCACCACTCCGACAACGTATCTATGTGCGCTTGTTTGTGTAGACACCCAGAGAACTGGCAGCGGAAGCCACAATTTTTTAAATGCGTAATAAGCACTTCTTAGTGGACTCTGCAAGGAAATCTGTCTGTCTGTCTGTCTGTCTGTCTGTCTGTCTGTCTGTCTGTCTGTCTGTCTGTCTGTCTGTCTGTCTGTCTGTCTGTCTGTCTGTCTGTCTGTAACGCTTTACGTACCACACTTTAACCACATACGAAAATATTATTAATAACCTTAATAATCAAACTTATCATGCCAAACAACTGTCTTGCCAGCAATACACTTGTGTATAGCAGTGAAGTCGACTTTAAGCAAACTAATGTGTAGTTTGAGGTCATATTAAGGTTGACAATAAAATAACCCAGGGCCTTCACGCTTTGATATCAGGCATCTTAAAAATGCTAAGAAAACGTATCCCCAGCAATGCATTTATGTAAAGCAGTATAGCCGGCTTTAAAAGGTATCGCTGTATAGAAATGCGGCCCACGTGTATAAAGGCGATCTTATGCGACGCCTTCAGCTTGCCGACATCGAGGGTGAAAATGCAGCCTTGATACCGCCAATCACCCGAACAATGAAGCACCCTGTACATGTTCCCAGACAAGAAACCTTTCTCATACACGCGTTCTTTCTCAACTAGAACACCGTACAAGATGAGGCCAAAAAGTGTACCTAACACGGCAGGTCATGCCAATTACGTTTCACTTGCGGCAGCGCCCTAGTGCCGCGAACCGCAAGTGACCCAGCGGTCAGCGTGTTCCTCTCGCGGTCGTGCAGTCACCGTCGCCTTCTCGGCGGCTACGGCGAGCTCGGGCGGACGTCCACCAGACGGACCCTCCAATTTCTTTTGCCCTGCGAGCACTCCGCTATTATGGGAGCCGCATTCGGACAAGCGCCTGCGCTGCCGGGAAGAAATAAAGAAAAGAAGGAAGGAAGAAAGGATAGAGACTCCTTTCTGCTCGCCGTGCACTTTTCTGCAACGCTGGCGGACGCTCGGCGGTGCCGACTTCGCGCAGCGGAGTAGACAGCCTTGAACCAGAAACCTGTGACGATTTTTTGTGCTCTCTCACGGCGTTTTATGTCTTCGCCGTTTCTTCGCGCCCGTTCTCTTCGGCCCGGGAGGACGACCGGCTTCCCTTTCCTGCAGCTTTATTCGGCTCCATTCCCGCGCCATTATCTCGCTCGTTCGGTCGGTCGGAACATTGGAGGCCGCCACGCGGGAGGATTGAGCCTCCGCCGTATAGTTGCGGGCACTTCGCAGGCTCCCTCGTCGTTCATCGGCTCGTGTCTGTACACGTGCGACGTCGTCGTCACTGGCGAACGTTTGTTGTAACAGGAAGGCTTCCTCAGCGCTGCAATCATGGTGCCACCTACCGGCAGGCTCCTTCCTATTGCCGGAGATCGAAAAATGGCCAATCACAGGACCAGGAAAGCCGGGACGTGGACGCAATCTTGTCCAGGAGGTGTAGCCGTGGTTCGCGAGTCCCTACCCACCTAAGAGGTTCCAGAAAGGCATCAAGAGTTCTCGAGCGAAGGACCGCATTCCCCCTCTTGAAGATCATCATACTCTGGAAGCCTGTAATTGTTTCCATCCCATCTACCTGCCTTAACTTCGTGGTCCACTGCTAGCCCCACCCCGACCATTGAGGAAGCAGAGACGTCCGTCCACCGTTGCGTTGACGACTTCGCGGTACACGAGGGCTTCGCCACAGGCCTCGGCGTACGATGAACCTTGCACAGAGACAGCCAGGCTTTAGTATTTGAAGGATAGTGGCCTTCCTTATTGCGTGACTGATGACACGTAGAGATGGAAAGAATGGTTGAAGCCAATTCTCTCGAATTAATTTGCGGGGACAGGCACTAGTAATTTTGCTAACGCGTCCAAACAGTACCAGTACCATGTGGTTCGGTGGCTACACATTCTGGGGCCGCCAGAGAAACGAACAATGAAACACTAAAAAACTGTGGTTGATTCCTCTGTCATAGGAATCGAGAAAACACGAAAGTGAAATGTGTAGCGAAACCTGCAGCTGAGCATGATTTGCGGGTCGGCGGCTGTTTTGTGGGTGTGCTTGGCAAGCAACGTCCTGCTGGCGGGTCGCTTCGGCAAAGGTGTACTGGCGTCATTTCCGTGACGGATATGACGTCAGTGAAATCTTGGTGTATCCCGGCATAAAACACTTTGTTAAAATATAAACCCCCTACAACGCACAACCCGAAATATAAAGTAATCTTTAGTACTAAAGGTTGCTTCCCCGCAAGAAGACCCTGTGTGCAGGGGTGCACCCTTTACAGGCGGCTTGCTTCGTTGTACTGGCGTCACTTCCGTGACGGATATGACGTAAGTGAAATCTTCGTGAATCCCAGAAGCACAGTCAAGCTGCCTTTTAACACGAAAGTGTTATAAGGCAGCTTGGCTGTGCTTAGACGTCATATGCCAATATATACATATTCTCGCTGTTCACAAACGATGTATACAGTGTGCAGACGTCAAGGCCGGCGTAACGGCCTTTTACTTGCAAGCCCTCAATTGAGGTGACTCACCTGGTCACGCTTCCTGGAGCCTCTTACTGTAGTTCTAGCTTTTTCAGCTCAGTCAGCTTTCGGGGCGGACAGAAAAAAGTAGCGGCACACGCCTTATGTTACTTCACCGGGGAAACGCTAACTACGGCCTGTGCACCGCAGAACGTATGTGGAAAGGCACCTTGTCTCATAAAACAAAGAAATATATACATCCGCCCCGCGACGTACAGAACAATCTTGGTGCAATCGCGCTCGCGAGGTGTCGCCAATACGGTTACGTAACCTAACCGGTTCGCCCGGGGTAACTCTCTTCAGGTGGTCGTTAGCGGGCACCGATTCCGGCGACAATCTGACCAGCATCGCAGCGGCAGAGCCGACGACCTCAAAAAAATAATAATAAAAAAAAACTCGCAAGACTTCTACAACGTCCAAAACAGAGACGAACGAAAGGACGGAGGAAAACAAACGTTAGCCCCGAGCAATATAATCCTGCCTTCGCACTTGTTTAGAATATAGCCACCTGTACAAGGCTCAAAGGCGGGGAAAGATAACGTTGGTGCGATAATATGAAATTAAGGTGCAAATGTGAGGCATAACCAGCGTGGAAGCAGGAATAAAACAGGAGTAAAAGTGCCTCACAAAGCGATTGTCAAAGCAAATAATAGCGTTCCGCAAAGGGGCCTCGCTTGAAGCACAAGGCCTAAGAGACACGGCCAGCAACGGCTTCACCGTGGAACAAAGTAATTGAAGGTCGCAACAAAAAGAAGGCAGCGAAATGAAAGAGCTCGCCGGCACTCGGAGCGAGAAAGAGATGCACCGAGATAAAAAAGGGTCTTACTTTACTCGCTGACCGCTTGATGGCGAGTAAAAAAGGAAACAGGAAATTCACTCGCGCCAAGGCGGGAGCGGGAAAAGGGCGAGGAACAACACTGGCTCAGGCTGACGGAAAGCAAACAGAAGAAGTGAATCAGGGGACGCGAAAAGCGTGATCGGTCCATTCCGAGAAGGGCCCAGTGCACGATAATGAGGCGAACGCGACGGCTTTAATTGCGCGACACACCGTGCCGGGGCGCACTCCGCAAGGGTGGAAAAAGAAAACATCGGGGTTACTACGTGGACCCCAGGAATAGACGGCGCGACAGCCAGGCGCTGCTCGCAAGCTGGTCGTCCGCGGATGCGAATCGGTCACGTGGGAATTGAGTTCGAAGCGTCCCTGACCTCCCTTCCCTGGGACCGAGAGAAAGGCCCTGCGGGCCGGCTGCCTGCCTCCGGGACATTCGCGTCGCCCAATTAGACGACGTTTCGGCCCTGAACGACCCGCTCCCCGCCAGCCCCCGGAGGGCAGCTGTCTCTCTCCGGCTTTTAGGGCTATTAACCGGGCGGCTGCTATGGTCACTAGTGGTGTCCGGTAATTTGGGTAAATTGCACTGCTTCTGTCACGTAGTTGTGAGCGGTGTAAGGCTCTCGGCTAGTTCATTCATTACTGGGGCGAAGTACGCAACATCACTCGCGCTGAGAAAAGTTTGGCGCTGAAATTCCCGTAAAGAGGGCGCGAAACAGTTTTTGGTCAACTACTACGTAGGATTACTATACCAGCCACCTGCCAGATCCCGAGAGGCTGATGTTGTTTCATACATTATAAGACAATCCTGTGGTTGCGCTCCTTGGATAGCGATGGTATGTTGACGTCGCAGCAAATCAGAATTGGCGAATCGGCCGTGGGCATCCGACGGCAGTTGTCATGGTTGGTGTCAATGGATCTTCTTGAGCGGATGTCTGAGAATTGTGAGCCAGCCAATCTTGTTTTGAAGCTGAAGCTTTTTAGTCGAACCGATGGCGTTCCGTACAAAAAAAAAAAGAAAAAACCAACGCATTTATTTATAGACCGGTAAGTCGACCGAAGAGCTGACACAGGGCGCGTACGTGAAACTGGGCTTCCGTTGTGTGAAAACGGTTACTTGAAAATTGCGGGAAGGGAACGCTTCTACATAGGACAATACACGCATCGATCACGAAGAAGAAGTACGATAGTACAGTCAAACCCGGCTATAACGAACCCGGATAGAGCGAATTATGCTATATATCAAACAAAAATAATTCAGTTACGGAAATACATGGGAAACATATTCGTTATAACGAAGTTCACATCCGATATATCGAAATCTGCGTGCCTAGAATGGCCGCCGAAATGCATGGTCTCGAAGCGGCGATTGAGATGTGGATTGGCCGCGACCACGGAGCAAGAGCCGCGACTGAGACATTGCGCCTCGCTCGGAGCGAGGTGACGCCCGACACTTTCCGTAACTGTTTCCGACGCGCGGGACTCACGACGGAACCCGCCCAGTCAGCGAGTCCGGACCAAGACAGCAGCATTGGTGAACTGTGGGAAGAGCTCGCCAATGTTCCCGATGATGTCGCGAGTGAAAGCCGTCCGACGCTTGTAAAGAAGCGCTTTCGGCAGTCGATGTGCTCCGCCAATGCTTCTTCGATTTTGGAGGACGCGGACTCGAACTGGTGCAAACAATGTTTCGTGTAGAGAATGCTATGCTAGTTGAAGCCGCCAAAACGAAAATGAAAACAAAAATCACCGCTTTTTTTTTTGCAAAGTAGGCAACTGGGGCAGAAAGTAGCTTTATTACTTGGAATAGATGGATTATTTTGGGTGTGGTAATGGCTACTTTACTGCGTTCGTTTCCGCATGCGGGGATGGTGGAGTTGGGTAGAGGGCAGGGCTCCCGCGGATTGCGAACTCGTAACAATCAGCTCCTTATAGGCGGGTTCAGCTATATCGAACTATTGGATATATCGACCTAATCGAAGTGCATATTGCAGTTCGCTATAAACGGGTTTGACTGCATACTTTTATCTCATAAACCACGTATGAGCACACACGTAGATCGTTCGTTCACTTAGTGCGCGAAAACTGGTCGCCTGGTTCCTTCTTCGTTTGCAATTTGGGTCTTTGAAGGTGTGACGATCGATTTAACGCCTTTTCATGGAAGTTTAAACGTACTTTTAGCGAAGGTTTTGACGCACTTTTGAGGTGAGAAATCTTTCGCGCTTCTCTTAACGTTCTTCAAGAAGGGTTGGTAGAGTATTTTTGGTACCATCGTAGGCACGCCGGATGCTGGATTTTCGCAGAACGGGCCATGCGAGGCTTTCGCCTTAGCAAAATCTACAATGCTTCGAGCACTTCTACGCGCTTGAGCTGTAAGTACGCCAAGCAGATCGCTATGCTTGGCATTTCTAAGTTATTTTTTCTTCCGCTACGACGGCGACAATTTGGGTCGGACCAGCAAATTAAGTGCCCCGCCGCGAAAAAAAAAAAAACAGTTTCGTACGACAACTGAAAGGAACTCGAACCGGGTTGACGCGTCCCGAACAACGAACGTCCAGAAAAAGAATGGCGTAGAACCACAAAACCGACTGCAGTCACGCGTTTGACCGCGGAAAATGTTTCTCTACAATCGAACGCGGTTACACAATAAGCACGTACGCGGTATATACGTCCAGGGCGCGATTTTGCGATGTGGCATGTTCCGGAGACGGTGCGTGTGTGCCTTCGAACGTGCGACCCTGTCAACGCAAACATCCACCTCACTCGCCCGTTTCGTCTACGCATACATATATACGGGCACGGAAAAGACGTGGCCCCAGCGCGCAAAGCAGATTATTTCCTGGTGACCCGCGACACGGCCGACAGCATCTGCCGCCGCCGCAATCGATTGCGCGGCGGAAATGCGACCCCGAGAAGTGAGCAGGCGGCAGCGGGGGAAAAAAAGAGCTCAAATCGTTGCTTCACGTTTATGCGATGAGGGCGAGGCGGCAAGTCAGGAGAAAAAAAAATTGATCGCGCATCTGCTTGCTAAGCTGCAAACGTCGTTGAAAGACGATAGTCTTCTGTCACTCCTGCAACCGACTACACTCTTATCTCTTGCCCTTTCAAACTCAGGCTCCTTATTTCCCCTCTGGCTCCTCCCATGGTTATTACAGTGGCTATTTTTTTTTTCAACTCAATTAAATTTTCCCGCGATCGCACTGCTCGCACGCCACCTGGTGGGAGAGAACGTGAGTTGCCGAACTTTTTTAGCTTGTTGTTTCTATTCAATACCGTAAAAACCACTACAACGTGTATATAAACGAACGTTGCTTCTGTCGGTTATGTGCCGATATATGCCGCAAGCACGACTGAGGTTTCTTTGGCGCTGCATAAAGGGAACATGTACGAACCATTCCAGTGGTTTTACTGATTTAGAATAGTTTTGCCTATATGTGCGCAGGTGCCGTCATAAGTGAGTGGAACAAGGATTCGTGAATAGCACGAAATATTTGTCTTACTGGCTCTATGACAGTCATTAGCTGTTTACAGGAAGCTTTTTCGCACACCAATGCAGCCAGGTAGTTTCCGGAAGAAGAAATGCCTGTAAATTTACCAGACGTGTTCCAATTACTTTCGACGGCGCCTGTACTTGTTTTTGGAGAAACCTTTCGACTTTTGACCGGGTGGCTGAAGGCTGAATTGAGTGACAGACAGACAGACAGACAGACAGACAGACAGACAGACAGACAGACAGACAGACAGACAGACAGACAGACAGACAGACAGACAGACAGACAGATCGCAATTTTCAAGTTTTGGCATAGCCCAAGAAAGGAGAGATTGGCTGGACCGTCCGGGTGCCGAGTTAGAGAAGTGGCAATAACGAACACGGATCTTGATCTGCCGACCCGTGTTCGAATCCCCACACCCCCAAATGCGTTTTTATTTTACGTATTTCCTCATATGCGGCGGCCATTTTGGTGCCACCCGTGTTGACGACGTCGACAGCGACGCCGGTCACTTTTCGCCTTTGATGATACATTCGAGGGCTTCGCCTTTCAGCCAACGTCCTCAGGACTAGAAACTTCAGCGCGCGTTAATGGTCTCCAGGTGGCCGGTCCCTCCCAAGTAATCGTAGCCGATGATGATGACTTATAGTGGCACCCCTTTGTAGCGGGGTGATGATGTGTCATCTTACCAAAAAGAAAAAAACAACTAGTATACCTATGTTTCATACTCTTCGTTTAATACTAGCGCGGCTCTTGGGGTAGGCACAAAATACTTATCAGGCACAAAATACTTATTTTTTCTATTACAGGTGGTAGCTGTCTTAGGCAATATTCCCCTCTCTGCTTTTCGTCCACCAGCATTCTAATCTTTTCGACGCCTCGACAGCCCTAAAGTTAACTCCCTCTGAGCTACCTTTAAATCCTAGGGCTTCTCAGCCTAGCCCAAGCCTTAGCCTTATATCATAGCCTTGTCTTAGCCTTATCTTAGCCTTACCCTAGCCCTTCATGCGCACCCCATAGCCCTGCAGGTGTTATAAGTGTTAAATCACAGTTCTAACTTGGAGAGAGAGAGAGAGAGAGAGAGAGAGAGGAGAGGAGAGAGGATGGGAGAGAGAGAGAGGATGAGAGAGAGAGGAGAGAGAGAGACTGGAGAGAGAGAGAGAGGAGAGAGAGAGAGAGAGAGAGAGAGAGAGAGAGAGAGAGCTCTCATTGAACGGATAATATGGCGAAGTTTTGCCGTTTTGCCTCTCAACAGGCGGCACAGGTCTCGACAACTTTAATTTTCGTCCGGTTCTTTGTAAAAATAAAACGCGAAGAGGTCCGGGACTTCCGCGCCCGAACTCAAGTGGTGGAGCGCGTCTGTAGCGGGCACGAAACGGGTCTCCCGTGCGCTCCGTGGCGGCACGAGCGTGCACGCTCACGGCGCCCAGCCTGCCCCGTGGCGCCACGCGAGCAATAACCCCGCACGCGGCGACGCCGCCGGGTTCGTACAGCGCGCACGCGTTGTTGGGGGCTGGGCACCGGCTTAAGGTCACGGGGTCGACTCCGGCTTCACCCCTGCGACCTTGCCGTTTATTCCGCGGCGGAAGCAGCGGGTGTACCGCGTTTATTCCACGCTAAGCCGACAGGCACACCGTGACGAAGGCCTTGCCTGTGCTACAGGACTACACCAACTGAATACTGTGAAGCTGGATGGTTTCGATGCCCACAAATAAGTGCACCTGTCAGCGCCGCATTGAACACGCTGGTCCCCCATTTTAACTTCCTGAATGCCTAACTTGAGGTTTTGCTTCTCTTCAACATCGCTCTATATATAGCTGTGGCATCTACACAAATGACGTCCAACTTACTCTTATCACGAGGTATTATTTTTGCTTCAGTTTGAATGATACAAAAACAGTAATAAGACATAAGTGCGCATTTTTAGGGCACCGCTTCTCAGCGTAATTATAATTGCAGCTGCGGTTAGCCTGACCTCATGCGTAACAAAAAAGCAAAGAAAAAGAACAGAAGTTTCTCACCGACTCCTTCGTCTAGCGCGTTTTTTTTTTTCGGGGGGGGGGGGGGGGGGGGGGAGGCGGAGAGGGGGTTTGGAAATAAAACGCACAAGTGTTTGCTTTCCAGCTTAAGTGAACATTTATAGAAGAATAAACTGCTTCAACGGCTGATGAATGCTGGCGGGTCGGGGCTCATTTTATACACGCTTCAGCTAGTACGTACTGAACGTGTGTCTATGCTTACTTTGTTGATTGGACGCCAAATGCGACCTCGAGAGGTAGAGCCGGCCGTTTCTGTAGCAAATACAGATGGAACTAGGACAGAGGCTTCCTCCTTGCACTTTCTCTCTCGCTCTTGCCGTACTTGGAAGTTGTGTGAATTCAGGCCATCAGACACCCGTCCCCAGGCATCGAGAGAGGCGTTTAACAATTGGATTCGATCTTTCGGACACTCGCACAGTCGGACAAATCTCCTCGTGCCAGGCGACGTAATCTTTCACGATTACATAACCTTCGTGATCTCTCGCGCAGCAGCAGAGGCATCAGCCGTGTGCACGTGAGAAACGTGCGTCCTACAAAAGCCTCAGGCAGTCTGTACTCAACTCAACCCGTGAAGGCACAAGAGCAACTCAAAAGAATTACAATGCGCACGCAGTCGCGCAATATAGAAACTGCGAAGACACAATTCCAGACGCGTTTATTTTGTTCACACGGAAACAGCTAGGCGCCGTGAAATCACCTCTCTTCAAATGCGCGCGCGACTGATGGAGCCCGTCTGTCATGCGCGTTGTGGACTGTCGGGTGCGCGTAAAAATAGCACGTCGTGAAGCGGCGTAACGGGATTCAAAGCTCGCCGGGTTAAGGTACACACGCGGGTTGTGCAAACACCACCGGACACCCGTTACTCGAAGATGAGTGACTCCAAAGGAGTCCCAGCTTTGTGTACACAATGCGCGAATGGCGATGACTTGTCCGCTCGGAGTGGTTCGCGAGTAATTTTGCTTTTTCGAGCACTCGAGGCGTTCGATAACCCTCGCTCGTCTCTTCCTCGTCTGTGACCTCGTGCTTTTCTTTTTTTTTTTTTTTTCACTTTGCTTCGCGTTACAGCAGCATTCGCGAAAACACGTAAGGCTCATCCTTCTTTCCTCTGTTTTTCGTATCGGACTTTTAATTATGCAAATCCCCTTGTTCCAAACCACCATTATCAAGTACACATAGCTTGCACTGACGTCGTTGTAGCGCCCATCCTAGAGCAATGGTTGCATGGTGGAGGTCTGTGCACTTATCTGCCGCTGTTATCCCGAGAAGCGCCGAGAAATACGACAGCAGTACTCCAAAAAACGCCGTGCTGACGTCACGTGCAAGCTATGTATACGTGTTTGCCCACTAAAACGCCCATTTTACCCGTTGCCAGCCCCCCCCCCCCCCTTTTTTTTTCTCTCCTTCGCTACAGCCCCGGGTGATTATTGCACCGTTACTGTTTGTGAACCAGGGAAAATGTAGTCACACAGGTCGCACACTCCAAGCGCTAAGCCGCGTGGGTGAGCCTGTCGAAACTGATAATCACTGACGCCGACGCTGTGCTTAGGGCACAGCACGACACCTGAAAACGCTGCGTAGAAAGCACATACCGCTCACAATCGGGTTGTTATAAGCGTTATGGTGTTACTTCCCTCATGAAAATATTTAAGAAAAGGCCCTAGAACTTCGAAATGAAACGGCTCATATTGCCGTGATGAAAGTGCTTCCTAGCAATGTATTTAGGTATAGCTGTAAAGTCGACTTCACAAAGGTGCAAATTATAGCAGTCGAGATCTCCATGCAGCGACTCGGCCTTTGTACGATTATCTTCTCCCGCGCATGAGCCTTGCGTATTGTAGTGAAGTGTCATGACGTTAAATGAGCCGTAAGAAAGCGCACGAGGAGTCTGCAGAAGCGCGACGGATATGGCCAAGACGCTTGCGCACTATCGGAGGATCTCCTCGTAGTAGTTTCCTTAATCTTTTTTTATACTCCTGCTTCAATCCTCGCTGCCTGCACTCTCAGATTGCACAAGAATTCAGTACTAACCCTCGAACACTGGAGTATGATTTCACCCATCCCAAGGTTGCCCCAATTCCGGGTCGCTATCATCTCCTCACCGCTGTAAGCAGGCGATCGAAGGTTCTATGCTTCCGAAACTCCGGAAAGGAATATGACGGGTCTTCCTTACAGCAGTACGCCTGCACCACACGGAAGCTTGCCGTTGTAAGCACAGCAAAGAAAGCACACACAAAAAAAGGCGCGGACATCATTTGAGAAGACAGAACCTAGATTTCAAGCCGGAAGTTTTCCGCATTCACTTCCTGACAAAGCGTTCATACGTAAGATTTACAAGATTCATCTCCACTTTTCTCGTCCGTTTTTATTTCCTTTTTTTCTTCAATCCGTATACCAAGAGCAACCAATGCAAAATTGCATCCGAATATTCCCCTTCAGTCAGCAACCGGAAGCCATTTATTTAAACGAGCCTTTTCTCTTTTTCTTTTCTTATTACGCGCTTCTTTCAATATCGGAAATAAGGCGCGCGAAACCGATCATTTTTGTTCGCTCCGAAATGGCCGGGTAGGCTTCAAATGCGGATCACTTCGGCGCTCCAGAAGCAACCCTACGCGCTTCTGCGAGGATTTCGAACGTTCGAAAATAACTCGGCGCACTTGCACAACATTTGAACACGACGTAGTCGCATCGCTATAGTTTTCTTCGGCACCTGAAGACTAGCGAGACGGCTTCCTCGCATACGCATTCACCCGGCCTCTTCTCCATCGACTACCTCCCCGCCCCCTTCGTTTTTTTCCCTAGAAAGCGGATAGAACAACCCCTCAATCATACCGCGGTAACAGCCACGCTCGCGTGGCTGTTACGAGGGCTAAGAAAGGAACGCAAATAGGATAGACACACGAATAAGGACGAAAACGGCATGCATAGTGTAGGAAGAAGAGGCCGCGAGTTTAGATATAGTATATATTACCTCTCCATTACGTATGCCCGCAGCGGTGTCTAGGAAGGCGGAAGGGAGGAATCAGGGGCGCTGAACGGAAGAGCGAAACAAGCCTTCCCTGGTGTACGTACCCGCGCAGAGTGAGCGTATATACTACGCGGTTCTACGTAAGAAGATGCATACGCTGTGTACTGCCATCCTCGTCTAGCGCCGTTTCCGTACGACCGCTCGAAATGATGAAACGGTCGTCCGCACACGTGCCGTCGCCCGCGCTCATCACGCGAACGAGCGCGTCGAGTTCGGACGAGGAACAGCCGCTTGTTTCCTTCCTGAAAATTATACGCGCCCCTTTTTCTCTATTCTTGCACGTGTCTGCATGTACATGCGGCCGCACGCGAACTTGCGCTCAGCCTTACGCGGCAGCGATATAATCCTCGCCTCTTCTTTCTTTTTTCTTTTTGCACCGTTAGGCTTTCTGCGCTCGGAACTTTCCTTGTTGCAGTGAATTTCTTGCGAGCACCCAGGGAGGACGGCATGCGATGTTGCAGGGACTCCGAGCGGAACGCACTGCAGCTTAATGTTCCCTGTCGGGCTCAGAACCCTGTGTGAGTAGTGGCATAGTAATGTAGGCGGCAAGCGGCGCAAGCCCCTGTTAGTTAAGAATAGCGCAACAATAGAGTTGGTTGTTACGGTCTTAAACAGCATATACACGGTCATGGCAGTTAAGTACAGCGGCGGAGCAGGAAACGTTTTCGCTCGGCCATGGGTACGAAATGTCTACTATGAAGCAGGAAGCTGCAAATCATAGAAACAGCGCTGGCAGCTGATGTGGTTCAGACCCTGCGGCATCGAGCTTATAGCGGCCGAGTTCTGTATAGCTGATTTTAGACAGATCTGAGAAGACGCCGTGAGAGAGGGCTTCATCACGCGGGGGATCGGTATAATGTGTCCACTGTGCGCCGGAACTCCTTCGAGAAGACTGTTTGTTATGCTGCGCTGTGACTCGACAAATCGCTTGCGCCGGCAGAGAGATCAAGTCGTAGATATATACCGTCGCGGTGGTGCAGCGGCTAAGGCGTTGTGCTGCTGAGCCCAAAGACGCGGGTTTGGCCCCGGACGCGGTGGCTGCTTTTCTGATGGAGGCGAAAAAGGAAAACGCCCGTGTGTACGAGATTTTAGCGCACGTTAAAGATCCCCAGGTGGTCAAAATTAATCCGGAGTCCTCCACTACGGCGGGCCTCATAGTCCAGGTAACTTCGGCGTGGTAAACTCCACAAACAAGTCGGAGATCTCCTGATTATTCATGAATTACGTCCACTTAATCGCACAATTTCTTGATAAACCTTCCCCAGGCCAAGGGAGTCGTTACTAGAAGTCACGTTTTTTTACCCACACAGAGACACACTCGCACGCATGCGCGGGGCAGTTTACATATTTAATATAGTGTCACGGGACGTGTCGGACAGTTCCCATGGCGCCATGGCCCCCACCAGCGACGACAAGGAAGAAGCTGCGAGTGCGCGCAGCCACTCAACTATGGCCTCATAAAAATAGGTCGTCGTCCCATTCTGTAGGTACAGCGCCTCATCGCTACATCGTTCCTGTCATCTTCCACCCCGTATATATATATATATATATATATATATATATATATATATATATATAAAATATATATATAATATATATATTATATATATAAGTTATATAATAGACTAACAAAACTAAAAATATATAATTGTTACGGGAGAGTCCCGAAACGAGGACTATTTTTCTACGCATTATCGATTGCTCTGCTCCATAACTTTATTTTTTTTGTTTGTAGTTTTTATATATATATATATTTTATATATATATATATATAATAGAATATATTTATTTCACTATATAAAACTATTATATAATAACTCGCAAACCATGGCAATAAGGGCATACTGACATATATATATCATATATATGAAATTACTATATAAACAAAAAAGTAGACACTCGTTTAATATAAATAAATTCTATATATATATATTGGCTTATGAGCAATTATGTTCTATATATAACTTCCGGCGAGTTAAGCACTGCAGTAAAAACATAGGCGACCACGTGCAGTTTCCGCCCATGCAACGCCAATTTCAAACGGGAGACATCGGTTCCAACAAGCACTCGTGAACTCAAACACGTGCAAGCTAAAAGACATAAGGACCACGGTAAAGCTTTGACAATGGCTCGCTTTGTGAGGTGCGACAGACACGGCGGCCCATAGCGCACCAGACTAGGAACGTCGGCCAGACAAAAGGGGGAATTTAGTAACAGCCAGGGGTGAGAGCGGCACCTTTAACGGCCCACCAACGCGAAAAGGGGCCGGTACCAGGCTGAAGTGGGGTAGGTGTGGCTACATGGCAGAGGGCGTACCCCCATTGTTCTAGACGTCCCCGCCACTTGCTCGTAAAACGGCCCTCGGAAGAAACCTCGGAAGGAACGTCCCCGCCCATTCACCCCCATTTTCAACACCTCGCGCCTCTGTTGCGTAAAAATGCCGGCGGCCCACTTCCTTACGGCCGCAACTGGATAGTTATAGTTCCACGATCGTTCGACCACCCGCAACACGTCTTGCGCTTGTCACAGTATGCGGCTTGCCTCGTCGGGTCGATTCTGGTTTTGCACGTCTGCTGGTACGCGCCTTACATAAAAAGAAAACTGCGCGTTGAAGTACCAAGAAAATAGCTGGCCTAAACTATAGTGCGGAAGGCAAAGAAAGAGCTTCCTTCACAAAACTATGAAGAACAAAAACCGCACCCCAAAGATATCAGCTTCATCTGATTTAAATGCTTTAATAGTCTGCGCAGGCAATAATTAGTAGCTGTGCTGAATGTGTGCATTCTAAATGCCACAGTTTGGAAATCTTCCAATTTATGTACTGCCTGACTTCGTCAATTACATTAAAACAAATTCAGGCCACTTAAAAAATATGATTTGAAGTTTTCCTCGTTCCTTCTCTCTAAATATAATCAAGGTGGAAAACTACGCGTAATGGTGCACGATCTAAAAAAAAACAGCGCAAGAAAAGAGAGGCAAGGACTGCGCAGTTTTTGTCCTCTCTCTGCCCTTAAGAATGCTGAAGAGGCCGCGTGGGGTGAGGAGCGCAGGCTCACGACTCTAGACTGCTCGCTCCCACCTGTTATGGGTCGAACTGTACGCATTTAAGTTACAACCCCCCCCCCCCCCTTTACTTCCCCTTCCCCCACTTGACGTAGAGTCTTCCTGTCACAATAAAGGCTACCTCCTTCTCCTCTCTGCCCTTGTCTCTTTTGTTTATCAATTTTAGCTTGGGCATGTTCAATCTTCGGCAAAATGCATACTTCAATGCCAGATAACCTGCCTTTCTGATCAGGTGCTAAAAAAGTAAATTGGTCGCCGTGCTTCGCCTGGATGGCAACACGTCCGTCATTGTTCCGACACCTTGCCAAGCCACTGTGGAACACACGCTGCCCACCTCTCTTAGACAAATTTTCGTATTTGAATCGAGCCAGCTATAGTATTAAGTACAGGAGAAAGCGGCTTTTTAGTTGTGAAGGCGAACAGAGACTAATTTTTACCCAACATTGTGATGTATGTGTGGCTCAAGTGAAAAATAAGTCCGCGCGAACGTATTGTGGCATCCTATACGGTAACACCTAGTATAACAAAACTGGTTTATTCAAATTCTCACTTCATCTGAAGCTTCTCAGGGTCTGAACTGCAGTGGAGTGAAAGCAATTATTCCCACTGTTAACGAATTAGCGCTTGTGACGACGCAATTTGCGTGCTCCAAGGATTTTGTTATGACGAGGGTTTACTATAATATTTATTTCGTCTTTCGGTAGTGGACTTGACAACTCCTGCCTCCTTTTTTTTTCTTCTATTCAGTGTATCTCCTTGAGAGGCTTCCAAGAACTCATTATTAGTATCCTATTTTTATCAGCACTCGTTCTCTACAGCGGAAGCCAACTTTTCTCTGCCGTTCCCAAGACCGCGGCATTCACAGTCACAACAAAACCTGCAGTCTTTTATTTTTCTTTTTTTCTCTTTGCGTCCGAGTGGGCCTTGAGAGCCGTCACACTACTGGCACCCTGTCAACCAGACACGACACCCAAGCAACCGTTTGGCTACCGTGCGACAACGCTTCCGCCTTACGACGCGCAACGCGCGAGCTGAACTGCTTCCGCGTGTCTTCAAGTTCGTTAGCGACGCCATGTCTCCTGCCACGGAGCAACGCCCAATCAAAACTATTCAGGAAAGTTCGACACACCGCCGGAGAAGCGCAGTGGCCTGCAGTCAGCTGGATGTCACGTGACGTTGTATACAGAAGCTACACACAGTCGACCCATACGAGATGGGCGGCGCGCGAGATCCTTTAAACTTAGTGTTTCGCCTTTGAATTTTCCCGCCACGAACGTTTCGTTCCGAAGTTTCCGCGTTGCGAACATGAGGAAGTGGAGACGCCGGTTTGTTGTTACACGAAATTGCTATTTTAGCTACTCCTTTTACAAACCGCGTATGCTCTTGCTGGACGGAACACGGGAAAACGGGAACATCATTGTGCTAAGGGCAGTGAAAGGCAGCACATGGCAGCCATGGAGGTTGTCCGAATCGATCACATTCTTCCGGGAGGAAGGTTCGCTCCTGACGCTCCAACGCGGGACCATCGGCTCTTTATCATCACAAAATGTGCACCTAGTGCCACTAGATAGGTTACAGAGTACGGGCATTCTTTTCTCCTATTGTTCCATGCCGCCGCCGTGATCATTGGTCATTTCGCATCACGTGAAATTTGTTTAAACTGCGACGGTTTATGGGCGCCGCCATATTGTTGTTTATGCGTTTTCTGTCGGTCAACTGTGGTAGTCTCGGCTTGACCTCCCTTCTTTGCGGCTCAAAGAGTCAAAGATAACAGCATTTCAGCTGCAGTAGTGTGTCCCAAGATGCCGTGTTGCTGTGTTTTCGGCAGTGCTGTTTACAAATTACCTCGTCAAATTTAGTTAGCGGTGAGGCCACACAGACGGCAATCTGGCAACACTGATAAACACCAAAATGGCCGCCGTTGCTCGCTGGTGCGCCTCAGTGACGGTACTCTGCATCTTATCTAGTGACACTATGTGCCCCTATATTCATTACCTTGAGCCTTAAGAAATGTTCTTGTGTGAGTCACGAAGCATATCCAACTCATTTACGTCGTGCTCGATGTACCGTCGTGCTAACAAGTCAAGGTCAAGGCCAAAAAGCATTCAATACCGATTACTGCGCAAGATCCCTCTGAACCTCGGTTATTTATGGCACTCCCTATTCCAACCGATCTAACCACGATGTGTCAGCGCGGGAGTTAAATATAATGCTCCCATTCTAATACGATTACCATTTTTGATAAACTTCGCCCACTTCGCGGAGCGCCTGTTCCTGTATATATCCTTTAGAAAGAAATTTAACGGCCGCAGTAATTAAGGTACAATGACAATCGAACCGACGTCTTATGCGTTGTAGAAAGACTGGAGCACTGCCGATTGAGTCCCTCACGGCAGAATGACTGGCAGGTGCTTGCGTTGAACGTCACCCTGCCGTCAGGCGAGACAATGCTGGATGTAAAGTTATGTACCATTAAAGGGTGCTAGACGCAGCGGTAACCCGGTTGCATGATGAAAAGGGAGAAGGTCCACCATCCACCGGGACAAATCGCACGGCCAGCGCAGACCATCACCTCATCAATCGGAATGGTCGCCTTACGATCCCCACGCATCGATAAGCCACAATATATATGTTAAGCACACAATAACTCTCGTGGAGTTGCAATTCTTTGCTCCCCCCCCCCCCTTCCCCAGTCCTCACTTCGCAACTGGGGGTACTACAGTGGGGGCCATCTTCAATGGTCGGGACGGGTAACGTCACCCCTTACATATTCACTATCGCGTTTTTTTAGCCGCTCCGCCCCTCAACGGCTTCCTGAGTAAGCGCGGATTATACATAACTCAAGATAAGCTGGCGTCCGCCATTCTCATCCGGTTATTTTGTCTCTTTAGGAGAGGCGGGGTCGGTAAATGTTCTTGATTTACCAAGCGCGAAAAAGATGCCGGTCCGTGGGGTTACGCAAGCATTCGTGCATGGCTGCTGGAATAGGCGGCTATTCAGTGATCGATGACCGGGAAAGCTACCCTTGGATTGTACACAAACCGAAAACGCTGCCCTCCCCCCTCAAAGTCCCTGCACACTGCCTCTCTTCATAGCTGTCGGTGGCAGCACGCAAGCAGCAGCCCCACCAATGCTACCTGCCGCTGTGCACAGCGGTGGCCGGCCAGCGAACCCGGCGGCCTGCCCCGGTCGGAGTCTGGCCGGCAGGCCGGCCGTGCCTTCACGCCGCACGAAGCAGCAAGCACGCACACAGGCCACTCGAAGAGCCGTTTCCGCCTCGTCAACGCAGCGCAGAACGCAAAGGTCCCGCCTGTGCCGCAGCCGCGTCACTGCAGCGTCTGAAGGCCGACGTACCGCAACTGACGGGCACAGGAAGGCGCACTGACGGCGTCGGTGACCGGCGCTGTAACGCCTTGCGTTCCGCCGAGACGTACACACGCGCCAATGCGGCGATAGCCTCTAATGAACTAAGGATTCTTAAGTTTCAGAAACACTGTCTTTACTCAACAGCGCGAAACAATTGCTAAAAACATCGTAAAACTCTAAAACTGTTACTGACGATGCCACCATCATATATGTGGCGATTCTGGCGAAACGTTTGATGAATTGCTTAGCGCTGTCGAGTAAAGCCAGTGTTTTCGAAACTTCAGAATAATGTCCCCTGGCTTTTGGAACATTTTTTTACGTATTGGACTAAAGATTTCATGGTTCTAGCGAACATTACACAGGGCAATGCTAAAGAAAGGAAAATACACAGGCTTTTTCTTCAGCTCCGTCCTGTGTAATGTTCACTAGCACCATGAATTCGTTGGTTAGCTCAACTTTGCTCTTGGCCTGTCTCACCTGAGTTTCGGGTTCATCCCGTCTGTATTGCTCAGTTTTGACTATGTAAAGCGATGTGCTACGAGCTCGAAGCAAGAAAAAAAAACTGTGTCAGTGAGTATAGGCATACGTCGGACGCGTGGTCTTCAACGTCATCCTGACCTGCTCGGCCTCATGGCAGCCGTTTGAGGAGATGAATAATGCAACAACGTGAGATAGTGTTGGATGACAGCGGAGTGGAATCGCACATCCCTGAAATCCCTGTTGGCAAGAGGAAATTGGATCCACCTCTTCAAGGGCAAGTGCGTGCTCTCACGGATAGCCCGATCCTCAAGAAAGACAATGGCAGAGGAACTATTGCGCGACATGCGGCAAGGAATGTGGTCTGGTAATTCGTCCTTTGCTGTTAACTTATTGTCTGTACTACCCGGCTGATTGCGAAAAGAGACGGCCCTTACCAACATCCTTTCTGGCCAATGGGTCACCTCTTACTAAGAAGGGACAGTGTGCAAAACCATGCTTTGCATGCGTCTTTTCTACTACACACAATCTCCTGATCAACATCTTCAGAGTTCTGGCTTGCAAAGCTCAAGAATAGAGAACACGTTCTCGTTTTCGCAAGTCTGCAGGCGACAAAACAAACTTCGGTACTTATCCTCTCGGCTCGCCCAGCTTGCAGTGTTTATTCAATAGTTACACTTCCGAACACACTTCGATATCGCGAGCGTCGAACAACCGTTCCGCCTGAGTGGCTGCTAATAGAGGGACACCCTCGAGCCGCGCAGGTACGACAAGGGCCCGAAGCATAAACAACGCTGGGTCGAAGTGCTTAAATCGGGGCCAGAAGGTGCGCGCTTCGACTGCTCGACATCGGCCACCTGCCTTGGCTGCAACGGGCTGGAACGACTAGCCCAGAAGGCCCACGTCGCCCTTATGGGAACGCTTCCTGGTGGCGCAGGAAGGCGGCCTACAACACATGCGCGCGCTTTGTACGCCGAAGCCCTACGTCGTGCCGTCGACTGAGCTCGGAGCGGCCGGCGGAGCCTTTGTTCTGGGCCCGCACTCACTCCTCACGGCAGCAGCGTCCGTGGACGTGATCAATGAAGGTCCTTGTGGACCCTTTTTCTCATGAGTCTCTTCTCTCGTACGCAACTAACTCCCGCTGCTATAAGGGGGCTGACCGCGAGGCCGACCTTGCGCAGGCGGACGAACGCACCTGAGGCCGACGGTTCCGTGACATCGTCGCCGCCATGATGGCGCGCCTCGCACTGCAGACGGTGCTCCAAACGCGTCGATTTGCCGGCAGCACCCATGTCGTGAGAGTGGTTGCCCGTCGAAAGATTTCGTACAAGGGACTGCTATTCTTTGCTTTTAATTACTTACTTTAGGTTACTCATCGTTATATTTAATGATACAGCATGAAACACTAACGCAGCCGCTAAAGCGACTGTCGAATGCGCAACACGTGCCAGGACTTGGCCAAGACCACATGCTGACGCGGAAGTTTTGAATGCCTAAGCATTTCTATGTAAACTCAACGAGGAAAGCGGTCTGCCCATCTGTAACGCTTCCTGTGTCACTTCCGCCGCATGCCGAGGTGGTATTAATAAAGGGCCTTTTACATAGGGACGCTTATATGTCCCCTGGAAAACGTCATCCCAGCAATGCAATTGTGTTTAGCAGTAAAACCAATTTTAAAGGGGCTCCGTGCGTAGCGCTTTATAAGAATACATAGGGTGCTACGGGGGTAGTCAGTGAAAGTAACAAACCTTTACACTTTTATACGTTAGTAGAAGTTGAGAAGAAGAAATTGGCGTGGGCAGGGCATGTAATGTGAAGGCAAGATAACCGTTGGTCATTAAGGGTAACAGGGTGGATCCCTAGAGAAGGCAAGCGCGGCAGGGGGCGGAAGTTAGGCGCGCAGATGAGATCGAGAAGTTTCCGGGGATAAATTGGTCGCAGTTGGCACAGGACCCGGATAATTGAAGATCTATGGAAGAGGCCTTTGCCCTGCCGTGGGTGCAGACAGGATGAGGATGATGATGATGATGATGATGATGATGATGATGATGATGATGATACTTTCATATGAGACTGCTTGTATTGCCACGGAATAAATATCTTCCAAGCAGTGCATTTGACTAGATTAGTGACGCCTAATTTAAGGAATCCCAGTTGCTGACACAATTCCTATGGAATTTTTTTTTCGCCTGATGCCGTCGTAATACTGACGTAGTAATAAAAGGCGAAATGACGGAATGATGCAAAGGCGAAACACACACACACACGCACGCACACACCAGGTGCGTGCGTGCGTGCGTGCGTAGGCGCACGTTCAAGGCTGTCTGGATTGAGGCGGAACAAACATTTAATTGAGCAGCCAATGTTGTTGGGTTGACCACCAGGTGGGGGACCTCCTTAGTCCAGGAAGCCCTGGGCCTTGGCGGCCTGTCTCGCCCGGTCTACCAGATGTTGGTGATCCGGGTTGGAGCTGGTCAACCGACCCTCCCACTGCTATGTCTCTGCACTGTATGGACATTGGTGCGATATATTTACACCAAATTTCTAAGATTTCAGTCTTCGGAACTCCCCTAAATTAAGTCACCACGGCCGGGTAAACAGCTAATCTAGCAAGTGTTGACCCGTTTATACAAAACGGCACAGCGCTTAGCACGTACACCAAGTAGTAAAATATGTCTGGCGCGGAGACACGACAGGACGCTCGCAATGAAAGGAGCTCTGTTCACGCACCGAAACTCCCCCGTCGGCACGAGATCATATAATACTCGCACAGATCCCCGGAGCTAAACACACTCCTTGTACGTAATCGCTACAGAATGCTGCGTTCCGTGCACTCCGCGCATTATACGCACACAGGAAGCAGCGCATCGGCACGAAGGTGCTTCCGTTTTATTATCTTCACCCGGGTCGCGGAAAGCATTCAGCAGTCGTGCCGGAGATTAAAGTCAAACTGAGGTCAACGGGGAATGCGTGAGCCTCGCTCGTTTCCAGAGTGACTCCTTACGAGATTCTTTTTTTGCCATTTTTGTTTCTTTCGACAGGGCCAGTACTATTCGACGCGTGATTACCTCGGCGGACATGAAGTACTATAAGATATGGGGAGAGGAATACTTGAATCGCACGAACACGTGACGCACTCCGCAATCGCACACAACTGGACAATAGGCACGGCGAAAAGAATACAAGGGCGCAAAAAACAGCGGTACGATGACAGTTTGCAGGATTCGCAAGAAAATTCGCAAACTTCGAGAAGCAGCACCTCGCCTTTGAACGTTTTCGTCTGCCTATTTTATCATTTAGTGAGGCACTGCTCGTCTACGAGGATCCGGAGACCAGAAGAATCTGGTGAACCGGGCGAAGACGGCAGCCACCGCCATGTTTCATACTGAGGAGACCTACCACCTCGGACCGGCAAGACCAAGTCCTAGCTAGTCCTTCCAGACAATAAACGTTTTTTAGATGCAAAGCATCTCTTGTCTCGGCTCGTCGTCCGTCGTCCGTTCCTCCACCGGCCCAGGAAGACACGGCAAATGCGCTCCAGGAGCCATTAAAGGGTAAGACCACCGGGCGTTCAGCAAGCCGAGCATGCGCAGTGGGGTGTGGACGCGCAACAACGACAAGGGAGGGACATAGCCCCGTCGCTCTAATAAATTACATGCCATCTTCCGAGGGAACCTGAGTAGTATGCGAACAGCCATGGGCTCAACGCAATTTCCCATTTCGTAGTTCCGGAAGTGAAAGTGTGGTAGTTACCATGGAAACCAAACTGAAATATAACGGTAGCTACGTACCTCAACCTAACCAGTGCGGCCGTGATATTTACGCGTACGTTCAGCAACCTTGAGAAGCCATTGTGTCCTTCTGGTTTTCTTTTCTTAATTTTCTTGCACTTGGTGCCTTTAATTTACGACTGGTCATACGGGGCCGTAATTTACCCCACTACCCCCCCCCCTCCCCCCATTTCTTCCTGGCGTTTTTTTTTTTTTTTTTTTTTTTGCGGATACACTTCTGTTATGCGACCTGCATTCTGCCCGAAAAGGCAATCCACGTCATACCACGACGATACACCAAGAAGTTCACGTTAATGTTTTGTTGAGTATGACCTCCGCTCTAAGTTTCCTTTACGAGCCTGCAGCGCAAACTTTCCCAACCACATGATGTTAAAGGCCATATGTCAGGCGAGTAATTTCTTTGTATTAAGAACTATCACACGCCCCAACTTGCCCACCTCGCGAGTTTGGTGATCGGGTTGTCCATTCCTTACATTCTTACATTATGACATATCCTACATTCCTCTTTTACTTAACGCGTAGTTTGCTACTTTCTGATTCCTGCACGTCTGATGGTGGAACAATACGCTGGGCGCTGTGTCGTTGTTGCAGAGACGCCCGATGCCGTTATCAACGCTCCCGGCGTCGTCGTCAGCCGCACGTGCATTTCGAGAAACTTGCGGTTATTCAGTCGTTGCTTTTCTCCCGTCAATTTTTTTTTTCGAGCAGGTCCAGACGCCTACGTGCGTTTTATAATGACCAAAAAATAAAGAGGGTGTAAAATATCTCTGAATGTAAACAACTTTTACGCTCTCTGTATATAAATTGCGGAACGACCATGCCCAAAGGGCCAATAAAATACGCTGTTGGGCTAGTTGTTGCATATCGCTTGCAGAAAGAGTGTAAAAACCGCGACAGCGCATCTGTCTGGTCGTCCTTCGTTTTGCTGTCGCGGCTTTTAGCCCTCTTTTTCTTAAAACCAAAGGGCCAAGTTCATTTATTCTCCTTAATGAAATATGTTAAGGCGAGTAAAGAGCCTTGAAGTTCAAGAATTCATCTGCAGGGATAAAAAACAACTTACCTTAGCTCGAACCAAAGAGAGGTTTTTTTACTTAACTGACTTCTGCAGCCACTTTGAAGCGGAACGGTATGCCTGCACACCCGCTGTATCATTTCGAAGTAAAGAGAAATAAAACGGAAACTACAGCCTTGAAGCTTCGGGCCTTTCCCACGCATTTCCTGCAAACGCAATGTGCCCGCAAAGGCGTGACTTCACCCAAAGGAAGCTCTACGGGTCTTTCTCTTGTTATTCTTAAGGTGTACACTCCCACGCTGACTGCAGCACCGAGGCTTGAGAAACATGTTTCTGTGCCATAGACTGAAACAACACCGTTCATGCGGCCTAACCAACCGCAGTAAAAATTAAAAAAAAAAAAAACTAGAAGAAACAACACGAAAGACGTCTGTACCCAGGAGGAATGCACAGATATTAAAAATACACAGCAGGTATAAAAAATTGATAAGCACTCCATAGACGCGAGCTGAGAACTCCGCCCACTTCTCATGCCCAGCGCTACAGCCTATGATGTCTCAGTATCAGTTTGTTTTTTTCATTGACCACTGCAGTGGAGGCTGTTGATGATGATGATGATGACGATTGAGACCAGTTTTTGTGCTCAAATGCTCGGATAGAACCAACCTACTCTTGGCTCACGTTCAGCCGCATGGTGTACTCCTCCATAAAGTTGGCTTTCCCTAAAGACGTACACGTTTACGGTGAAGCATTCTTCGCAGGCGTTGACGTGATATGCACGACGGACGGCGAGAAAGCCAGGTAGTATTTCACTGACCACTGTCAGGGCAAAATATTCCCGCTAAGGTATAACAAGCCTGCCAACGACTGACATTAAGAGCTTTGTTGTCGGAACCGGAAATTCGGCACCTTTCAGAAGCGCTCTGAGAACCGTCTACAGGAGAAAGCGCGTTTCTCGAGCCAAAAAGCGGAAGCGGACGCGCGAATGACGCTCAGAAATAGCGTGCATACTAAAACGTTTCGCTATCACCTGCTCATGGTATATCTTCCAGCGCGGCTGCCGCATCAAGGCTTTGAGGAGGAGGCTTTCCGAAATAGCACGCGTTCATACACGCGGCGGGGAGAACTGAACCGTGCAATCAGAAGCGGTGTATACGTCGTACAAATGAACGGCTGGCATACATCTATATGCGGGCCGGGCAGAAGACCGAGGCGCCCAGAATGGCCGGCCGGTACATGTCCGTGTGATGGACGCCACTCGCTGTCGGAGGGGCCATCTCTTTCGCGGCCGGCCAAGCGTAGACTAGAGGAAGCTACGGTACGCACGCAATCGAGGACCGGCGCAGACGGCATCTTCGCGACGGCACCCTTTGTGGGCGAGACTATATGTATGCAGGGGGTCTCGCACGGATGGTTGACTCCAAGCCGGTGCGTAGGAAAAGCGGTCGTTTGTCGGCAGCGGCTTTGTAACTATGTTTGTGTCGTTGTTTCCGGAAGTCATGGTGAGGTAAGGGATGAAACGTTTTGAGAAAACTAGTGCAGTCGGTAAGTGGCGTCCTCGACAGGAACTTTAGTGCCCGGAGCTGGCGCGGCGCTTGCTTGCATTGAGTGCTGTAGAAACAAATTGACAGTTGCAGAAATATTTCGCTCGTGGTGCTGGGGGTTGATCCCGCGGAGCGTTTAAACGAAGTATATGGGAGGCTATCACGAATCTCAGTTTAACGTCTGGTCACTCAGTTAAAGGAACATCCCGCTATAGAACGTATATTTTGTCCAATTAAAGCAGAAATCTCTATGCAGCTACCAGTGCGCGATTTTTATTCGTACTTTCTCAATGCTGAACATGATAACAGCGTGACACAGCCTACAAAGGTTGCGCCTCTAAAGGTGGTGCTTTTTTTTTTACCTTGAGCGGCTGCTATTACTTTTGTCTGTCATATTTTTGGTAAAATTAAAGGTGAGCCCTCACCGTCTTTTTCAATCTCAGGACCTTTTATTTTCCTTGTCGTGATCGTCCAAACGCCGCGTACAGTGCGCGAGTGTGCGTCCACTGGCCCCCGTACACTCTTTGCCTAGCCAGGAGTCACGTGCACGTGTTGATAGTGCGCATGCGCGTCAGTCCGACGCACTCCTTCCTTATGAACCCAGCAGGCGCTATTCATGGAAGTCTCACTCGACGGCACAACGACTCATCTGTATACAAACATTACCTATCAGGATGTCATCTTGAATGGCGTATCTTCCGCAATAACGCACGGGTGGCGCTTTGAGGAAACTGTCGCTGCCCTAACTTAATCCTGGTCAACGGCCCATATAGCTATCACGCCGCTTTTTTGTTTGTTCCCTGCACAGTACACGTTCCAGCCAAACTACTCCAAAAGGCTCAAAACCTTTTGTTAGAATACGTCCTTATCGAGTGGGCTAGGTGAGTAGAGGACATAGAAGTTTCAGTTCCTGCACTTTTAAAGTGTCACCCATCGATAAACGAATTCCGAAGGGCGGCGAAGGAGGTCCCAGAACGACGCCGCTGTACAGAGAGCTTTCGGATGCGACGTCGCCTCCTCCGTGGCCAGCCAAGCGTGCAGTTAAGGAAGCGCCTCGCGTCGAATTCAAGTCGTCGACGCTGCCGAAGAAGGCAACGCGCATTGACGGCCGCCCTTTTATACTTCTCTCACGCGTGCGTATAACGGCGCTCCTTTTGTGTGCACGGTGTACGCATAAAAACGCATCGCGAGGGGCGCGTGATTGTCTACGACCAATGTCCCGTTGCTGCGCGGAGACGGACATGCGCACGACGCGTATGTGTGTCGATCCCGAAACCGGATGGCGTCCGTTCAGTGGCGGTGGAAGCAGCTGGAGGGAGACGCTTGCTTCCGGAACAGCCAGCCGAATCGAGAGCGCCCGCGCCGCGGTCGGACAAAAAAACCGCGCCTGTCATTGTTGTTCGCGGCATTTGCGCCGCATTGAGTGACGTCCCCACGACGACTCGCGCGCAGGTATGCATGCGGCCCGGCTTCGCAATATTTATAGCGCGCGAGAAGGAACGCCACCGCCGATGCATGTACGCAGATGCCGATCTGCGCGGAGGTACTAAAGGCGAGTGCGTGCAGCGTCGGTCGAGTTCTTGAAGCCGAGGCCCGCCCGCGGAGGCAAGATTTCGAGGCGGAGCAGCATTCGCCGCTGCTGTTTTCTTTTTTTCGTCCGGAACTACGCTATCGTATTGTGAGACTATCAAAGTGAGGATCCGGTGCGTGCCGAATCTTGACGTATCCCGACCTGGTTGGATCATCGAGGTTACATAATGGCTCGCTGATACTCGGTCCTTCATACGAGGCTGTAACGAAACTTCGAAGCTGTCCGGAGCCGGTCGGTAACGTGACCTGAATGTTGACGAGTGGCGATCACGAGAATATGTACTACAGGTGACTGCCCGCAGCCTGTAATGTGGTGCGTCTAGATTTAAATGGTTTTGTAACCCGTCATCTTAGACAAATCGGAGCATGAGCTGCCTAAAAAAATTAGAAGCGTATATGTAAAGAGTACAGGCTAATGGCGCCTACCATACATTCGCTAAGCACTATTCGGGAAACATCGCGCAATTTTTTTGACAGCGAAGCTGTTTAGCAAATCGTAATTTTTCGTGTCCGCAGTTAAAAATAACAAGAAGTAGACGAGCGCCCCCGCGTGAGCGCGGGCATCACGGCGAACGCCAGGAAGTTAAAAAAACCAAGAAAATGCCAAGCGCTCGTGTGTGCGTGCCTCACGGCGGACCACCCAGCATTCACGGCGAACGTTTGTCAAGACAAGCATACCCAAATTGGGCAAGAATGTAAAAAAAAAAAAAAGATCTCCAGCGTTCGCCGTAATCCTGGCAACACTTACTCGGAACGAGAAAGACACGTCATTGCGTACGCCCCTCCAAGGTGATGTCCAATGATTATCACTTCAAAAAAGGAAAAAAAAATGAAAGAAGCTCGCACTTATAGCAACAATAATGGAGTAAAGATCGTTGCGGCAGCGAAGAAGAAGCAAATCGGCTGCAATCGTGGACTTAAACCTTCGTGATGGTCGTTAAGGTTGCGCGTTAGTGTAAGCTTCCTTCATTTTTTTTTTTTCGATCGAATTTTTCTCCAATACACAGCTCGCGGATGTCAATGTGACGCTCCTAGTTGCGGAAGGCTGGTGTCTATCCTGTTCTAATGCAAAAAAAAAAAAAATCTAAACGGATTTGTGACGGCAAACGCGAATTGAGACTCAGACAGAGAGGTTGACATCGCTTTTCAGCGGTAGTGTACTTTCAGCCCTCATTATGCACAATATAAGAAATGCGAGTGTTTAAAAGCTCTATTTTTCAGAAATGCGACGAACCAGCAAGAAAGCCGATCCGGAACGCCATTTTTCGTGACAGCGAGTCCGTAAAAGGTCAACCGTGAAAACATCAGGGATTCTTGCTTGGAGAAAATAAAGAAAAGAACGCCAGAGGCTACCACTAAGCGACATAACGAGCTCAAAAGGAACGGAACGAGGAGACAAGATCATTTCAGCGCCGAGGTCACGTGCTTCCTGGTTCGTAAGACAACCCGGTCGGCCGGAAGCGGAGGGGAAGGGAAGGGGGGGGATGACGTGTACAACATCGCCGGCCCAGAAAACAAGTACCGCAGGGAGAGGAGGAGGGAGAAGAGGAGACGACGATGACGGCGGAGAGGACGATTTTACGGGTGCTTTTTCTCCGCACGTTACGCTACATTGAAGCGACTTAACCCGAATCGAATCCACGGGCGCTTCCTGTGTTGCGCGCGTCTTCTGCGGGCTCCCGCGTCGTCCAATCGCAGGACAGGTGCAGTGGACTGGAATACGAGGCTCTCTAAGGCCTCTGCTTAAGGCAACATGGGGGACAATTGATGAGCAGTGCTGCGCATTTGCGTGCGACAAAACATGGAAAGGGTGTACCGTGGAAAGACAGGATAGAACCGAAAAATATTAGGAAGATGCACTCTTTCATGCTTTACTGCTCTTTTTTTCTACTTGCGCCGCCGATACCATAGTTATATTTGGCAGGCGGTGTGTTTCCGCATATGTGTGCTGAAATATAAGCTGTATTTATACACCCGGCTCTTGTTTTTTTTTTTTTTTTTGTCTCTTTCTAACACAGTTCGTCGCAACTAGCTCAGAACAAACTTTTCGTGTCGCTATCGGCGTTGAAGCTATTTCGAGCGCCGTTATAGGGGTCATGGACTGTAGCCGCATTTGCATGGCTGCGACACAAGCGCAGAGAACCCAGTTTCTGCCGCGTCGACGTCACGTAAACGGCAGAAGTTGCTCGGAACGCGCAGCCACGTTTCTGCACCAGCAGCCTTCGACGCGCTTCCGCGCCGCTGCGTTAGCTCCCTGCGACGCACTTCTGTCGCAGCCATGAAACTGCGGCCTGTGGCTTTAAAGCGAAGTCACAATACCCCCATTTTACATAAAACACAGGCCCTCCTCCGATTTCTACCCGTTATCTTCTCGGTGCCCTTTCTTTTGCTGGAACTGTTTGTATACAAATCGGACATGTCATAGTGAAAATGAATTCGTTGTTATAACCGCCGTGTATGATTTACATTTGTACGCCCTTCATTTGTTTCCCGCTTTTTTGCCATTATTAACTACTTCGCCCGAGAAGCCGTTCTGATTTCAGTTGGGCTTCTTGCGAAGCCGTGAAATCGGCTAGCCGTAGGCTTAACACGGCCGACAACAACTGTGCGTGTGTGAGTGTGGGTAGGGCAGGGAGGAGTAGTTTAGAGGTTAAGCAAGAATGAGTATAGTGCGGCAAATCAATGCATTACAGAGGCAGTGGCAGAGCACAAACGTACATAACAATACTGAGTTTGTCGGCAGGACGGGAAAGGCGCGAGCGCTTACCAGTGCCTCTGGCTATTGACTTGGGAGTGGAAAATCTTGAGTTGGAATGATTCCGGAACCACTCCGTATTTTGAGAGACCCGGAATGGAATGGGAAGGGATCGCACGGGTCCAGCGACGAGTTATAAGTGGGATGCATTGTGTCAAACCTTTTGAATCAGAATTGGAGTTTGAATAGAATTGACTGCCTGCAGACTCGCCCCAGGTAGTTATCGAGTTACATGTTAGCGTGCAAGCCCACTTGCACGCTGGCATTTTTTCGAGAGGCTGCTACAAAATGTTTTCTTTTTGTTTAAGTCCAGCTCCACCACGAAGGCCTTTTTTTTTTTCATGGTTAGCTTTCCCTCACTAAGCATATGCTCGCAGCGAAGCATCCTTTACAGGCAAGCTTTCGAATCGCATGGCGGGGACGGCGTAAAATCGTGGCAGCCTCCTACATCCACTGCTGTAATAACAGGCTCGTTCGTAGACACTAACATCGCCACTGGACGGCTATGCACACACATACAAACGGTTACCATTTACGGAGTCTGCCGGAGTCCGTCCGCTTCTTCATCATAATTCCCGTTGTACGTACGCGGGTTCGAGGGGGCGCGTGTAATACAAATACAGGACACGTTCGAAAGTCGTCGGTTGCTCCGCGTTCTCCAGCGGAAGCCTTACAGTCGCCTGACGGTACCTAGAGCAAATTTTCGTAATAACGAAATCGCTTTATTGGAGTTCTCGCGTTATGTGAATTTTTTCACTGCCCCAACTTCAGTGCAGGGAAGGCGGCAAGTCATACCCGTTTAAATGAAAGTACTGCTTATACCGAACTCTCATGTCCCGAAGGCTTCGGTATAGCGAAATTTCGCCGTCTTTCGCTGAAGCTATGCGCATACGAGCACGTGATCAGGCAGCGCCACATGCTTCTTTCCTGAAAAGCGGAGCAGCGGGAAGGGCGGCGACGACGAAGACGACGGCGGTTGTGTTGTCGTCGATCCGCAACAACGGGGCGGCCAAAACGCGTGGTAGAAGCGTCGCGTATATGCAGGCGGAGCGGAATGCGGCGCGCGGGTTAACAAAGCGTTCGTCGAGCGGCGTATGCGGGTCGCCGTTGCTGCTGCTGCGGCCGGTCGCCTCACGCACCCCTTTGTTCTTTCCCCAGCTCGCTTTCTTATACGTACCACGCGAAGTTCCCTCGGAAGCGTGACGAACACCGCGATCCGGGTCAGCCCTGTTAACGCCACTGAGGTAACGCGAGCGCACCCTCCCCGCCACCACCTAGACGATGATGCCTGCGAAGACGCATGCGCATAGGCCTCGAACTTATTGGTAAAGCTTCACCCCCCCCCCCCCTACCCCTGATTATGATCAGTACTTGTCACTGACACAATTCATGAGCTAACGCTTGACTTTACGGAAAACCGAGTTACACTGGCGGAGTAGGCCCTGCAACCTGGCTAGTGTCTGCGTATCCCCTCCTGGTTTATGATGGGTTCTACGTATTGCCGTGCTGCCAGTCACTGAACTAGACAGTTCGATGATGTTAAATCAGAGCATGGAGAAGGATTAAGGCTTTACGAGTCCTTAAGCCAAGGCAGACCAACGTAGGCGTTATACGAGCCGTTGGCAAAGTTTGTGTCAACCCAGCGGCCGGAAACTTCAGGAATGGTAATGTAAGTTCGAATCAACTGCATCCTTATGGATGTATAGCGAACGGGGAAGGTGCAGGGGAGAATGTGGATAAATCGCACGAAAATTGGTCGCAGTCGAAGCCAAAGCTCCCTCCTTGTTTCTTCGGCGGCGTCAGGTCACAAAGCGAGCTTATTTATATTTACCGCGACTGCCTGAGAGACCGTCAGGAACTGCAAAAGGGGAAGGAGGAACGCGACATGATCAACGAGGCGGACCTTCGCATGAGTTTGAGCACTAGGCGCGCAGAGCGCGAACTCAGAAAAGTTGCAGCAAAACAAAACAAAAAGGCAGATTGCAGAGAAAGAGAAAGCGTCGGCTGCTTCCTTTGGTGCGGCCGCCTTTGCTTTGCGAACGGAGTATGCACAAACAGCACCAGTGGGAGGGGGCGGCGATGATGGCCGCGTGGGTGTTTCGCACGAGCTGAGCGAGTCTCTACGACGTGCCGGCGAGCGCACGAGTAGGATCCAGGGAAAAGAAGGCGACGGCGTAAACAAACAAGGAGACATAAAAGTCCCACAAAATCTACGCACGCCTGCTGAATAGCAGAAGCCGGAACTGCGCGCTGCGAAGCCACCCCCCTTCCTTCACGCCGGACGACGCCGCGGAAGCCTGCCCATCTCTCACTGCGCGCGGAGACTGCCCGCAAAAGCAGCGGGACAAACGTTCGTCCTTGCGGTACGCCCGTATACGTGTACGTGCGCGCGCGCTTTCTCATTTGTATTTGCGCCTGGGCGTTTATGCCTGTGTGCGTGCGTGAAATGCGACGCACCATTAATGGCCTTCCTCCAACCAACACCTTTCCAGCGGTGCGCGTCCATGTTTTTTTTTTTTTCGTTGTCTGTCATCGTCATTTTCGGCGCGCCACAATTACCCCGAGCGTAGTCGTCGTCACGTTGCATAAGGGAACAAACAACGAAAACGTACACGGCACTGGTAGAGTTGCAGAGGGCGTAAAAAGACGCTCCCCATGGAGAGTGGATCCGCCTACATAAGAGCCGCACCTGCACGTCTGAGCATTCTTTCTCTTTCCTTTTCCTTGCAAAAAGGCGCCCTGCGGAGACGCCTTCCTCTTCCTATCCTCTCCTCTGCCGGAAATGACGGCGTTTCAGACGAACTAAGAGTAAATAACCAGCAAACGATGCCGAATCGTCGAGACAGTGGGATGGTAATAGCCTAACAGACAGCTATTCAGGTTATATTTGCGCTGGATTAGTTTCTCTTGAGTTATAATATGACTACCGATATAGTTTTTCGTGTCAGGGGGTGAACATGCAGTTTTTAGAACGAGCGAGACGCAGCGGGTTCAGTTAATAGTTAATACGACGAAATCAGTATCGTATTTAAAAAGAAGTGCAGTGTTGAACAGAAAAAATCGTTCAATAGATTACTTAGTTAAAACAAACCCTGGTCTGTAGGGAAGTGATAAAAGTGACCAACAATTTTCGCAAATAAGCAACTTCTTTTTTACGAGAATTTACGTGTAAATTAAGCGGGACGCGTATAGTACAATACAGTTAAACCTAGATGTAACAAACCTCTATGTAACGAATTCCTGGATTTAACGAAGTTTTTCTACTCCCCATTACCAGCCCCATTGAAACCCATGTGTTCGCGACCTCTATGTGACGAAGGCGTTGCGACGGTTAAACTTGATGTAACGAGTTCGCTACACTGATTATTCCTTGTTTTTTGCACTTTTGCTGAAAAATCGGCTGGATAAACGCACTGATTTGGCGAACGTCGCCCGCACCGCAAACTACCATGCGTTTCCGGTGTCACTGCGCCGTCGGTTAGGTGCTAGGCCTGCCTGTCGGCGTGTAGTCGCGAGTCTCCACTGCTACCCGTGGTGTCGGTTCGGCGGTGATTAGTTCTGCTGCCAGGAAACGAAAACTTTTGTCTTTTGAACACAAGCTCGCAATTTTAAATGCCGTCCCCGCCGACGGCGAGAACGAAGAACGTCACCCCTCGGTACAGTATCCCAGCAAGCTCATTCTCAGCAATTTTGAGGGCAGAAGACCGCGAAAACTCTCCCCTGCAGCATACGTTTCGTCCTTGAAACGGGTAAAGCACCAAAAAGTGCCAAAAGGCAAGAGTTATACTTAAGTTACGATCGTGAATACGGGTGTAAGTGGCCTCGCTTATTGGCAGTGCCGTGTAGTGACGAAGTTCGTGGGAAAGCTGCGGGCGCAAATCACGCAGGTTTCCACGGTGGAATAAATCCCTGAAGGGTGAGTTTACCATCACTGATGACTAGAATTTTGGTTTCGTTTCTGTTTCATTCGCGCGAGTATTAACTCAAAACCTGCATGTAACGAAAAAATGCGAGTTTTTGTCAACTTCCTTATATCCGGGTTTGACTGTATATAGTTACTCCTAGAGTCCCCCACAGCATGATTACAAAGGTTCCCGTTTTCTCTGTTTTGTATTCTTCTCCGCCGCTATGGTGCCTGCAAAAACCCTTTAAGGCGAGTAAAAGTACACGTAGGAACAAGAAAACTCCGCTGCACATGTGTAATTTAACCTCACGTGAATTAAGCCCGCCAATACGATTTCGATAGCACGATACGCGCGCGCAATTTCTCGTAAGCTTAATGCACCCCTGTTATTTATTTGCCGTAAGGTTGTTTCCAAGACTCAGTGTAACAAAATAATATAAAAGGTGAAGCAACCTAGCACGCGTTGTAAAAAGCCGCCAATTAACTCGTCCTAACCCAGCTCGCACGAGTGACGGACGTAAAAATGGAGTAATAATTGAAAGGCGGTGAGCCCACAACATCCGCGCCTACTTCCGACAACTTGCGCACGCTCTGTCGTAGATAGCTATCCTACGCACACGCCGCGCGTCTACGCCTCGAGGAGATAAGAAGGACGCGGATAGATGACCGCTCGTCAACCCGGAAATTAATACGTGCCATCTAAAGCTGTCACGGCGGCCAACGCACTCGAGGAACCCGCGCGTCTATCCGTAATGCCTGACTGATGAATTCGGCTAACCCACCGTTTATCGCGTGCACTCATCTGTATAGCCGCAGCTTTTCGCGTTCCTTATTATTGCGTCACTTCTTTTACTGTTTTTTTTTTGTATGCGGCCTTCATCTACCTTGAGAAGGTACAGTTTAGGGCAGGACTGCACAGGCGTCACGGATACTCGCGCCTTCCGCCCGGCTTGCGTGCCGCTTATAGAATCCAGGGATTCCTCAAGGGCGGCGATCGTGTACCGGTAGACGGGCGTGCTGCTTTGGCGGTGTTTACGCAGACAGGCCGGATATACGTGGTCGTGGATATTTAGGCGCTGATGACAAATATACAGCAATAATAAAATGAAGAGACCACATTGCTCGCGGTTACGTAGACATGCACACTTCCGTCGTATTGTTTTCTTGTTTTCGAGCAAATCGTGGGTTACGTGTAAAGCGCGAAACCGGACCGACAGCTGCAAGAGAGAGAAATGTGTTGCTCTGTGTGCCTGCTGTTTCACCGACCAAGTTCTGCGCAATGACAACACTGAAAGCAACTGAAACAAAAGAAAAATGTCAGGGATTGAACGCGGTTGAAACAAGTTTGTCGAGCGGCAGGTCGAGCGACAGAGAGAAAACAAAGGACGCTGCCCGGCGCAGTCGGCGCTCTAGGCGCGAACTCGCCGTGAACATTGGAGTAAAACAGCGCCTCTTTGTATCATTTTATGATTACAAACGCCCTTAATCTTTCCCTTCTTCGCCTCTCCACATTTCTTCTCTTGGAACGAACGAGCGATTACGCGCTTTCACTCCGCAACCTCGCGAGGCTCTGGCTTGACCTTGGCTGCGCTTGAGTCGGATTGACGCTACGATCTGTTTTCTGGGTTTGTACCTTGAATGATAAGGTTATCGCGGAAAAAAAATATCCCGATGCAGCCGGGCTAGGACGAGATTTCATACAGGGAGCGCTAGTACTTCGAAGCCGGCTTCGTATCAACTGCCTCAGCACTGGTACACAACAGTCGTAGTGGTCGAGCGATGACTCCTGGGATAATTGGCATTTTGACATTTTGGTATTTTGTACTTCGAAGGCGCACTGGAACAGGACACTGGGCCCTGGAACAAGAACCGCGTGTCCGTGTCCTTACTCTGTGCCCTGTTCCAGTGCACTGTGCCTGAGGAAAACTGGCCGTGGAATAGGCGGAGGACCAACAAGCGGTCTTGGTCTGAATGGCGCAACCCCGTGGAGCCGACGGGGAAGCCTCGCGCGTGCGCCGTCGTTGTGTACGCCCCGTTTGCTTGATTGCCGCATGCATCGCCGTCGGGTGGTCCGCGGCCAGCGACGGTGCTCCTCCATCGTCCGAGGTCAACACCCGGACCGCGCACGCCCCTTCTCGGGGCAGATTGCCTCAGCAGCACACCGCGCGAGCGGGCCCGTCTCCTGGCGCCTATCGTCGTGCGTCGGGACAGGGTGTGTAAGGAAGAGAGGAACACCTTGGCGGACCGGCACAACACATACACAAGAAGGAAGAGAGAGGTGATTCTAATTGGCCCACCGTCTCAGCCGGCGTTGCCTTGCCGCAGCTGAATGTCACAACGCTGCACCAGTTCCGTGCAGCAGGATAAGGATCTGTAGTACCGTGAAAAAAAATTCACGCGTCTTTACGTAGTGAATCATGACGAGTGGGCGAAGCGCTGGGGATCGTTCTTACTGTAAATCACCCGTGAGAGTGCTTACTGCTGCTAAAATGATTTCCAATCCAATACAATTCAATTTAATCCAACCCAATCTAATCCATTTCAATCCAATCCAATCCGAATCCAATTCAATCCAATCCAATGTTCCTCGCGCATGCGCAGCATGGCCCCCCAGGAGCTCTCTCTCTCTCTCTCTCTCTCTCTCTCTCTCTCTCTCTCTCTCTCTCTCTCTCTCTCTCTCTCTCTCACACACACACACCTTTTCTGAACCTTTTATTTTGTTCTTGTTTACCTTTTGTGAACCTTTTGTTCACAGATGTTTGGATTTACACGGTGCTGCGTCGTGAGTACGGACGCCGGACGCCGGACAGGCCTCGGCCTTAAGGTGCTTCGCCCCTAAAAGTCAGCCAAACTACTGTGCACTGTGAAGAAAGACAGCCAAACTAGTCAATCGTCTACTATACCTCTCGCTTAGCTGCGTGGAACTCGAGAGGTTTTTGACGCCACCAAATACGCGCACTGCTTCGCTGATGTGGGCTACTGAAGAGACCGTTCAAGCATGTCCTGAACAGCGTATCATCGTCCCGCTGCATACAATTGAAACATCGCAGGCTACCAGGCTGTGATTAATGCAGTCGTAGTGAGCCCGCTTATAACGTCCTCTCATGCACGCTTAGGGAATGTACGCGGAGCCGTCAATCAGGCGGTGCCTGTGCCACAACTGTCAATCCTTTGACGGGTAAATGCACGCACCGCGCTGGCTCTGTGAAGGACTACGTCGCGGGTACGATTCCCGCATGCGCCGGTTCTATTTCTGGGGAAGCTGTTAGAAAAAAAATAGTGTAAAAACTCTCGAGTTGGAATTATCAGATAGTGCGTAAACGTTCTTTATGTTTGCTTTGGGGCCTTGGGTATTGTATTAAAGGGAATGATTGTTGTACCAAGAGCTTTTGGTAATAAGAGGTACTAGGCTCTTTTGATAACCCCCCATAGGGCCCACGTACACGTGTATATATGGAGGGCATCGTCTGAAACATTACGGATGAACAAAACGACAAATTTTGGGGTAAGGTGCGTAAGATGCTCCAGTGTGAATTCGTTTTCATTGACTGTCAAAAACCGAAGGCGAGATGTACTGCCTTAAACTATATTACAGGGCGCAGTTTACTGAACATTTTATTTTTTCTACACCGCGTTTATGCTGAAAATATGGTTCTTTGAATTTCGGCTCAAAACCTGTGCTACACCACCTACTGCCAAACAACTACAAGTAACGAAAACCAACGTCAAAGCTATCAGATATGTTATACTGGTACACACTTATACTGGTACACACTGGTACACTAGGTACACACTTATAGGCCGCTTGGGATTCCTTAACGCTCACCAAGCGCAGTGCACGGGCCCTGCGTCCAAAGAAGGAAGCTGAGGCCTTCAAAATGTTACTTCATTTCTCATGGAAGATCAATTTATGACGGTGACGATTGCGACGACGACGGCGGCACTAATTATGACGATGGTGATTAAGATTAGATGATATTATTATTATTACGTATGATTATGGTGGTGATTTTGATGATGATGTTGATTGTGGTGGCGACGACGATTTTATTATTATTATTATTATTATTATTATTAGTAGTAGTAGTAGTAGTAGTAGTAGTAGTAGTAGTAGTAGTAGTAGTAGTAGTAGTAGTAGTAGTAGTAGTAGTAGTAGTAGTATTAGCCAACCTGCGATCCACGGCTGTATACAGCATCCGCCTCCACAAGAATAAAGCCCTTCCCTCCCCTTTTCATAATCGTCCCCCACACTCTTGTAATTGTAATCGGCTACTGTCTTCTCATTACATTTTGCACGCCTGCGCCGTCTTCCTGGAGGTCTACGTTTTTATTTTTATTTTTTTTCGGGGGGGCAGTCGCTCATGGCGCCCTCTGTGAGTGAATGAAAGCAGTAATCCCGCGCCGACGAGTCTGAATGGTCCAGTCAGCGTTGAGCGCGTATGCGCAGCCAACCGTGTCCGGGAGCAATTTCGACGTCCCTTGTTCGCCCATTTGGACGTGCCATCACACAACGGCCGGCCCTGAACGCAAGAATGGTAATCAGCGCGCCCATTCGCCAGCTAGCTCATCTAGCGGCACACGCAATTGAAGGGTCGTCACCCTCGCTTCCCCAAGCGCTTTGCGTAGTAGCGCTGCCCTGTACCCTCTCCTGGTCATGCCGTGAGGTGCACGGCCCCAACACCCATTCCGAACTCAGACCTAGGCTAAACCGCTAGACTAAAGGAGCACTGACGTGACACTGGGCGAAAAGTGCGACGGCCACAACTGTAGAAACGCTGAATAGGGCATTGGTTCCCGCTACTATTGTGTAACGTGTTTCTAAACGTCTGCATGAGTGTACGCGCATTAAGCTTCAATGGTATCTCGTCACAATTTGAACGGACCAGCAAAATATGTTTAGAGAGGGCCTATCCGCAATGCACATACTTATTCAAAGCAAGCCCCTTGACACAACACGACGCAAACACTTCCACAACTATACACACGACATATTCCCCAACACCCGTCGTACTTTTTAGAGAGACGAGCCAATGTTTTATGTGAAACGTGTTTTTGAGTTCCTCTCCGACGTCAAATTTTTACATCTCATTTCTTATCATGTATCTTGACAACCTGGCCCTTTACACCAGTCATCTTCATTGCCTTGTGTTTAACTTCACGTTTTGTTTTTACTAAAATGCTTTTCTTTTCATTTCACTCTCACGAAATGACTTCCTTTTGGCGCTCTTGGCCCTCAGTCGGACTTGCGCCATAATATTCACACATCATCATCAAAATACATTTAGGTTAGAAGTTCCGCTTACGTAAAATGCCACCGAAGTAAACAGCTTCTTTTCAAGCAGCGAGAGCGTCGAGCGATTTTTGTAGCATGAGATTTCATTCATGATTATGCTTCTTCTTGCTTTCTCTTTTGCTTGCGATGATGGGAGAAACCTATTTAGGCCGACATGCACAAACAGTTGTTTGCGTATACTAAATCGAGGATCGAATTAAGAGATCGTCGCGGTCACACTTACGCTTCCAACCATCACGTGGAGCATGGAGATTAGAAAGCACGCAATAAACGCATTGTATTAGTTACGATATAACGGCGCGTCGCGAAGGAGAAGCTATCAAGCTGCGTGCCCGCTTCCCCCATCTCCTTGTGCTACAGTGATGTGTACAGAAACCGAACACAAATAACGATTCGGGGGAACCGAGAGAGGGGTCAGCAGAGCCCCCAGAGCTCTTTTCTGCGGGTGGACATGCAGGGGTCTAGGAGGAGGCGGCGAGAGGAGAGGGAGGATGGAGGGATGGAGAAAAAAAAAAAAAAGGCGAGGGGAGAGTACGGTTCCTTGGTCACGCTGAAGCTCACGCAGGACGCACGCACAGATATACCTGCGTGCTGGCGGTGGCACGAGCGGAGATACACACAGACACATACACAGACACACACCAACACGCACACGACCCAAACAGGCGCGTGCGGGGGGCAGCACAGACGCACACTTCCGGGTTGAGCGATTACGTCAGGCACGAGCCGCGTGCCTTTCGAAGCGCTCGTGAGCCCGCTTGTACGACAAACAAGCCGGCTGGCCGCCAGATTGCCCGAATCCCCGGGCACGTTGCGGGAAGCAATTTCGGTTACCGATGTCAAGAGGAGAAGATGACGACGACATGTCTGCCCCCTGCACCGACGTTCTTGCCTTCTGCCCAGCTCTAACATCTTTTTTTTCGGCGCGGACTCGTGCCTTCTTCGTTTAATGACTGAGGAGACCGTTGGGGAAAGACTTTTCCGGTGGCAGCGACCTCAGGAAGAAACCGCTAACACTTGACGCGGAGGTCACCTCTGACGATACCATGGCACGCGTGGGAGACTGAAGCGAACCGCCGCGTGCGCGGAGAAGTTTTGTCGTGTAAGAGGTCGCCGTTGGGTTTGAGTTAAGCGCCCCCCACCGACCTACAAGTTGAGTGATACTGATAACGCTCTGCTATTATCGGTCGCCCATAATTTTCAGCCGTAATAAAACTTGTAGCGGCAGGCGCTTACCTTCCTGAATTTGTGATACTCTTGTACACCCACACTGCCTGAAAATATGCAAAAAACAAGAAAAAGAGCAAAACGTACCCATATCTTTACCAGATGTTGGGGCGAGAATCCCAATTTTTCGGAGAATCGGCAGGCAAGGGTGGAGTAATTCCATTCTGATGTGACGCATAAAGTATTTTGAATGTCAGTATATTACGCAGGTGCTAGAGGAACGGAGAAAAACGCGGTGAAACTAAAGCTAGTCCAAACGGAAGAGGAGGCGTAATATCACGCTGAAGTCCCGCGCCCGCCATCACAAAGCGGGTGCTTTAGCACCTTAATACTCCCAATTCCTTACTAATCCACCACGTGGGTACGTGCCATGAAATAAGGAACAATAACAACAACCGAACAACACCAACAACTAACGGCACTGACGAAATCTGTCCGTTGTGAGCCATGTCACGCAGCAGAACCTTGCTAGGGTCCCAGAGCGCGGCCGCTGTTGAAAAAGGAGCGCTTACGTTCCAATTGCACTGTCCGGACAGGTCTCAAAGACAGCCTCCCCTGCACACGTCTCTAACCTCGAATACGTTTCACATAAAAACCACGCACGCCGCACTTCCGCATCTTACCTTCGTCATTCATTCCTCCTCCCTAGAATAAGAACATCAACTCCCTCGTTTCTCCAACTTGGTACCACAGCCATTGAAGATGCTGGGAAAGCGGCCTGCCGTCGGCGTAATTTGCCCCTTCTCTCTTCCTGTCTTTCTGTGGAGGGCAAGGCTTGCTTACAGATGCGACCGCACCCTCTCACTCACACACAGACTTTCAAACAAGAATGGACGTACGCAAGCACACGCACCCGAGTGCACTGCGTCCACCATTCGCCCTCTGACATCTGCCCATTCTTGTACACACCCCCATTGACAGCGCAGCCCGTGTTCGGGGCGGCCAGAGTACACGCTCCAAGACACCGCCGGGACACAGCCTCTTGTCCCGTGCGGTGAAGACTTGCGGCGTCGCTGCAGTGTATACGCCCATTTCCAGAGTCGCATGGCAGCGGAGACAATGGAAGACTTGTGCTCGCCGCGGATTTCGGCCTCCCTCCCTCTCTCCCTCTGATGTCTGCGGCGTTCATTTCCCGCCCGACGGAGGCTAGTGCGCACGCCTGCTAATCTAACCCACATCGCCGTCCATGCGTACGCCATCTCTCGCGCGCGGCAGCAACAACAAGGTCCGTGGCCACGCGGCAAGTCAACGGCCCATGACTGCTGCCGCGGCGCTACCGCTTCAAGTGCAAGAGAACGGCGGCCTCCCTCCTTCCCTCCTCGGCCGACCGGCGTGCTGCTGGGGCTCGCGGCCCGCCGCTCGGCCTTGGTGGCGCGCGCTTTTCGGACGGAACACGCGCAGCTAGAGCTTAACGTGACTGGAGCAAATACTAATAATAAATAAATAAAAAACGAAGGGAGGACATTTTCCGGTTTGCTTCAGTGAGTAACCTCCACTGCTTGCACCTGAAACAAAAGTGTTCTGCAATAACTCTAATGCACACCGCGCACAAACAACACACAAATAGCGTGATTGGTCACGCAAATAGCGTGACCAAGGAAAAAAAATAGCAGTTAGCTCGGCTATGCCAGGATATACGTAGCGTGAGCGAAGGTTCAGCTGGTTATTCTTAATTAGCTTTCCTGGTTGTCTAGGATTAGCTTGATTATCATGCTTACTGCTGCTTAAATGACACACACACGGTATACGCATTATGTGACACATGTATATTTATCAAGCGACTCCGGCGCAGCGCTACCAATCGCCCCAGAACTAAGCTGGTTCCACAGGCGCACGCCGGTGTTGCCGCGACGCACGAGCCATCGGTTCCACACCCGGCCACCCCTCGCATGATCATCAAGTGGACCGGGCCGCCACGTGCGGAACGGAGGTCGGCGAAGACGCTGGGCGCGTGGGGTGTGTGAGAGACGCCGGGCAGCGAGCAACGTTCTGTGCGCCGTGTGACGTCACTGCTCCTCGCGCATGCGCAGCACGGCTCTCCAGGAGCCACGCGAAACTGCTCAACCTCGGCCAGTGTAGCTCACGCTACAAAATACCGAGCGCACGTGAGCGTGCGCCTCGTGAGGAGCGCATGGCGTCGGCCAGCTCGACCTTTGAGTACACTCTTCCCAGCGTTCATGTCGTGATCTCTCGCGTGCTCTTCTCCGCGTCAGTTCACGTGCGCTCACGCTTGAAGGGGGGGCACAGACGCCGAGTTCGCGCTGCAGACGCCGAGTTGGCGAAGCCGGTTGCCGCGGGTTCTAGCGCATGCTAATGCGGTCCACTTTGGGAGAGATGTGAAAATTCTGCGGACAAAACGATCCGGGCCTCTGCCAGTCATGGAGAACTTCAGCGGCAAGTTCGCAAATCCATGTCAGGTTCAGAAGCCGGTCTCCGACGAAGGGAGAGGGGCCGCCAGCTCTGCTGTTTCTCCAGCCTGCACCAGTAGTGTAAGCTGCGCCTTTTTTGTACACTTCATAGCCGTGGTCATTTTCTGTTCGGACCAACCACGACAACACCGCATTTTGCAACTCATGGGACACACAAAGCTTCCGCATTAAAAGAATGGGCGCTGCTCTTAGGCTAATGTCGGGACGTCGTCTCGGGACAGGCTCATCACGCCGGCTTCGTTAAACATCCCTGACAATCAGCAGTGGGGAGACGAAACAGAGGACGTCGTTTAGTTCGCGTCGTAACCCCCGCGTACGCGCACGTAGACATGCGCGCAGGGTGTCGTCCGTGTTGGTGCGGTACATACAGGCTCCGCGGTGAAGGCGGGCGTGCGCGAGCAGCCAGCCGGAAACGGTTAATTACAACGACAATTGAGGGCACGTCGCCCTGTGCCGCCTGCACTTTCGCCCACTCCGGGTACAATGAACCTCCCCTCACCCCAGCTCCCTCTATTGCGAACAGTAGCGACCAACTCTTTCGCAGTTTTCTGTCGCGGGCCCTTTGTGTTTGTTACATTCCTGTTGTAGGGTTCCGCTGCCCTTTCCCCGCTGGTGCAGAAAGTAATATTGCTCCGCGTCAGTTTGGATTGTGCTGGGCCCGACTCCGTAGTCCAATAGAAGAACGACATGGCGTTCGGCAGGCCTCTTTCTCGGAACAATTATATAGACCAATTGTCGAGTGTGCATGCCAATGCCTGAAAAGGCGGCGATAGCCGCTATGGCTGTTGCAGAGAATATTCGATATTCAACCGATCAACCTGAGCTGATTTCCGTGAACCTAGCCCCGAAAAGGTTTTTGCGTGGTTTCTGGCGTTCCAAAAAAAAAAAAATACAGCGGTGATATCGGTGTAGTATAGTGCGAAGCGACTGTGAAGCTTCCTGAAGCAGGGCATGACATTGTCAACAGCGAGCGAGGAGAGAATTCAAAAATGGCTTTTCCAAGGACTACACAAGACTAGGTAATTCGCAACTACAACGAGCATAGTTCCTCTTCCCCGTGCGGCTCCTATTTCTTTCGTAAAAGTGTTGCGCCCAAAAATAAACTCCGAAGGCCGGAAAAAAGACGACCGAAACGGCTCCTAGCATAGAGCGGCGTTAACACATTCACGGGTCCTTTCCTGGGCAAATTACACCGCAGCGGGCGGTAAAACTCACAGCCGTTGCAAAAGCAGCCTCAGGCAGCGAGCGGGTGCCTCCAAATTGCACGCGCGACTCGGCGAGGTTTCGCCCGAAAACAAGAGGTCGCAGAGGTTATAGCTCCGGCGTTCCACACCGCTGAACCCCGTCAGCCGACGTCTAAGCGAGGTCGGTCACACCGCCTACAGGTCAGGGGCCATGCAGGAACGTACGTGGCGGCGGGTTACGCGCCTACCCGGCATGCACCGCCTCGTCGCTTCCAAAAACAGTCAAACCCGCGCCGTAGCACCGACGAAAGAGAAAGCAAACACACGAGCTTCACTTTCATTGAAGTCTGGCTACTTCAACTCGGTATGACCCGGTCGTGGGAGACGAGCGTAAACGACTTCCGAAAACGCCGCGTCCGCTGAGCAGTCGTGCAACGTCATTTTACAGCGGCGAGAGAAGAGGCTACGCACTGCTGCCTACACCGACGCCAGTAGTCATTATTACCCGCTCGCGTTCCTGGGAACGCCGTCGTGACACCGCTGTCGACGCAGACGCCGCCGCGGTATGTACTTTTTGCACGTGACTGTGAAAGCCCGTGGGGGCGCAATTTTGAAGGTATGTGTACGTGTACCGAAACGATGGCGAAAACGAAAAAGAAGCGGCGAGGAATGACAAACGGCACGACGACGAACCATTCTCTTGTTCTCAGTGCACGAGAGTTCAGCGGATACTTTGTCTGCGTAGGATGTGCGTGAAGACGGCGATGCGCGGCAACGTTTAGTCAACTATGGGGACTCTGGCGTCAGCTACAGGGTGGGACAAAATACACGCAGGCAAATACACATCCTTTCTAAGCACGCGCACGCACCGACGAAATTCGCTTGATTGTTTTTTTTTTTCTTACTAAGAAAAACGCTACGAAAAACAAAGAAAATACAATATTAAAAGTACGCGAAGAGAACCAGCGCGTACGGATGCATCCTTCTGTAGCTAGCATTATAAGTTCTGCCCATACTGATCCATCTTTCCGCCGCGAGAGCAATGTGTGGGCGAGGTGTAAACGCACGCTGTGTGCGCACAACGTGCGCGGAAACGCCACTTCCTCTGTTTACCAACGGAGTAACACGGGAAGCGTACGCGCACGCCCGTATGCGTGCGCACAGGTGTACACAGACCAGCAGGTACGGGGCTACAGAGTGCCAGAGGCTGCAGAAGAAGGAACAGGTAGCGGCAGAGATGAGTGGCTGATGAAAGAGGCCGAAGGAACGAAACAAAACTTTTTTTTTTAGAAGCGCTCAAGGCAGCTTCTGAAATTGCCGTTTCGTGTCCTTGAATAGATTGCACGCTGATCTTGGCTGCTATCCGCTCGCTTCGGGGGCCTCACGTGCCAAGGTGAAGGAGAAAATTACTTGTTTGAGGAACTAGGCCCATATTTGCTGCACACCCTTGTACGGTTCAAAAGCAATAGCATTCATTCAACACATTTCGCGCTTGTTTATTTGTACTGAGCAATAGGTAGACTGTTTGAGCTGTCACAGGAACTTTCGGAATTGATGAATTCACTTCGACGATGAGTCGATGCGCCATTCAAGCCATAGCAGGCGACGGGTACTCGGATGGACGAGCGATCAAAAACTTCACTCCCACTCACTCACTCTGTAGCCGCGAAGGATACTGTTTCGGCTCATGAGTCATGTCAGATACGTGGTCCGTACCTTTTTGAGAGTGTTTTGGGAACGCCGTCACGGTTGGCAGCGGAACGTTGTGTGAGCTTGTGTCGAAACTGCGTACTAGCGAGTGGCGATGTGCGGACTTGCAGGAAATAGTGTGTGTCTTGCAATCAGTACAAACCACATGCATGGACAATTAGAAAAGTAGTTTACTGTTTGAGCAATGACACAGGAAATTAAGTTTACTGTTAACGTTTCCTTACATCCAGAAATGTCGAGGGATTTCGCAATGGCGTATGTGTGTCACTGTACCCCCCTTCGGAAAAAAAAGGAAGAAATGCCCAAGTGACAAGTCCAGTTCCACGCGCGAATTCTTTTTCTTGTATGCAATACAATAATTTCGTACACAACACCTGGTCAGTAACAACGCAACGAGTTATAGATAATGTGATTAACGCCACCACACACCTACATGCTAAGTCAATCCCGTGGTTCAGCTTCGCCACAATGCGATAGGTTGATTCATTCATGCCACCAACAAAGAGGATTTGGCGAATGACAGCGACCATTATACGATTAGACTAAAAAAAATTAAAGCCGTTCCACTCAATGTGAAAGCTGTCGGAAGTGCAGAGCAGTGATTCGCCATAATGGGCTGCAGCGCCGTTATCCACTCACTGCCTACCACCCAACGCATTTCAAATTTCCCGCCTTCGCAGTGCTCGCGCGGCCCCTGCCTGAAACTGCGCCAGCGGGAGTTCTGCTTCTTTTTGTGCTTGCTGTAATTTCGTATGCTGGAGCTGCTGTGCGTCATTTGGAACGCGTTTTTTTTTTTTTTTCTTGCGCGGGCCGCTTTTTTCGCTTACTATCGTAAAAACCAACGCAACGAGCGTTCCTAATTAAATCAACGCGGGGGCTCTCGGCTATATACACAGATTTTGCGTGAAATGTACCTGCAGTTTTCTTTGCGCTAAACAACGGGGAGATGTATGACAAGCGCCAGTATTTCACGAGGGGTTCGAACGGTTAGGCTGTTTAAACCTCGCGGTTCTGGAAGCCTCAGCGTGACCCCCTGGCGACGGGACATCAGGCTCTACTTGGGTCCGTTATCTCGCTGCACCGCCTGATTCCGGCAGTCGCATCGACCGTTAGCGAGCTACGACGACAAGGCGAACCCATAAAGTGCTCTGCACTTAAAATGCGATCTACGCAGTGGCACTGCGCAACGGAGAACGTCATGCTTGCGTCACGTGATGCCACAGAGCAGAACGAACTGGTAAGTCAAATCGAACGCTCCACTTCACCATTCCCCCAAAATTTCACTGTCGGTGGTATGGATTGGACAATCTAGTGCATTGTGGCGAAGCTGAACCACATGGCTTTTAGAGTGTATCATAGGTGGCTGAAGCTTGCTTCACCAGGAAGTTTCCTCGTGTGTTATCGTCACGGGAAAGCCGGGGCTCGTTACTCGAAGGGACAATGAGCTCCGCCTGTTGTAGAGCAAACATTTACGCGCAGCAAAACGCGCACGCGCCTTTCTAAAAACAGAAACGCTAATGCCCGAAAAGCGCGTTTCCGGAAGACCACCGCGATTACGTCGACGTCGCGCAAGCGAGACCGGGAGTCAAAAAGGGACCGCAATAAGAAGGAGAAGAGGACTGCGTGCCGGATAAGGCGCGTGTTCATGCGGACAATGGCTGCACAAGACAATCGGCAAATGAGCGAGGACAAAGAAACGCACAGAGATGGACAGAAACGAACGGAAGAGATTGGACGCAGAGAGGGGGAGACACACCAGGCTCTGAGCGCACCCCACGCACGCATAGCTACTATTCCGAGTTCCTTTTTGGTACTTGGCGCGTTTTGTATGAGTTCTTTCTCCACTTAGTCGGGAGGGGCTTGTTGTTGTTGCTTCGCTTGTAAAATCACTTCGTTTTTTCATTCACCGAGCGCTTTCCACTCTGACGGTGAAAATGCCTAAAAACAGGACGCGGCGCGAAGCCGGTAGGGCCAGCACAAAGGAATGGACCGTATCGCTTCCGACTGAAGAAGCAAAAAGCACACGCGGTGTTATTAAACGTAATTAGGCGGTAAAGAAGAAATAGAGGAAACAAAAAAAAAAAGACGGCGCTGAGCTAATAGCAGCTCCCGTTATCCTAGTGGTCAAGGCGGCAGTGCATTGTTGAGCTCAACAGCGGCGGAAGCCGGAAGGGAAGAGGGAGAGGAGGTGGCGAAGGAGGGAGGGGAGAGGGGAAACAATACGCCACGGCGTAGCGGGGCGGCTGAATATAGATGGGCACTTTCACAGTGGCCGGACAAGTGGGTTGCCCAGGCTGCGCGCGATGCGTTGCCGTTACGCAGTGCATGCAACGCATACCGGAGGAACACCGAGGCCGCTTTCTGTGGTGCGGTTCTACTTGCGTTATGTTTCGCGTACGTATACGCTACACGAAGGCAAGGGACGTAGAAGCACACTTTCGAATCGCGCATGTTCGACGGATATAGTTGAGCCTGTGCACTAAGATTCAGTGGCGGGAAAGCGTATTTTCAAGCGCTTCGCTGCACAGAGCACCGTGACATGTCTGTTCGCGCGATGCAGGACGGCAATCAAGCGTAGTCATTGACTACGCCCCAAACCTAAAGCGACCTAAAACATAGCAAATCACTATTATTAACAAAAACAACGCGTAGATTTGATTTGATACAAAAAAATTAAATTTAGAAAAAAAGTTAAGCAACATGAGAAAGAAAACAAGTGATAGAACTGCTGTGGATCGAACCCAAGCCATCAGTGCCAATATCAGAACTCTCAGCTCTCAGACGTCACAGCAATAAACTTCAGTTGTTAGTCAGCGCCTGTGTGTCGTGCTCTCCCTATCGTCCTCGTTTCTTGTTTGCGCTGTGAATTCAAGATTATACAAGGAGGCCACAGAGCCCCGAACGGTGGGCTGCTTTTAGCAGGCGCTCAAAAGAATAGCGCGCGCTGTGACATCACACAAGTCACGTGGGTGCTCTGTGCAGCGAAACGTTTGGAAACACGCGGCGGGGCCTTAGATGCTGGCCTTGGTGGTGGTATAGCGTGCTTGTGAATAACGGCGTGATCGCTGTGCATGCGCGGAACGATTTTCGTTGTTTTTTGCTGTTGTTGTTGTTGTTGCCGTTTCTTTTTTGAATTCACAAAGCAAACGACAAAGATAAACAAGGACGAGAGGAAGAGCGAGGCTCGTCCTTGCTTTTTGCTGTTTGCTCTGTGAATTTAAGAATATAAAGAGCACACTTTCTCTTAACCATCAGTGTTTGTTGTTGCTGCTTTTCACACAAAACCGAGAAAAGGAGGGAATTGCGTCACATTCTGCGGAGTTTCACGACTGAGACCACCCCTACTGCAGGCGCAGGTTGCGGTTAATAACATCAGAATAGGAGTCCAGAGGGAATGAAAAAAAAAAAAACCCGAAACGGTCAGAGCGAAGCCATACGTTGGGAGTGAAGTGAACGTTTAAGCTCATTTTGGGAAAAGAGCCCATGCAGACGGGATAGGTAACCCAGGTTAATTATTAGGGTTCGTTTTTTCTTTTTCTTTTTTTCAGGCGTCCTGCAGATTGGGTTGACGGCAGGTGATTGGGGATATGGGGACGTGCATTTTCTGCGCTCTACTCTAAGGGTACAAACACACGAACGAACCAACTCGTGCTATTCTACAGACCTCTTGCTAGTCTACAAACCTCGCAGTGCATTTCTTTGTATCTTCGCGCCCGGTTTGCACAAATACCGTTATCCTTCTGACCAGACTCGTCTCAAGGCGCACCCAAGTAGTGGCCTTCTTTCGCACGTGCAGAAACGTTCCACGAGACGTACGCAACGGGGATAAAACAGATTTCGACATGTACGTCCCTCCAACAGGACGAAGATGGAGCGAGCTTTCTCCAGGAGACCTTCGGAAAGGTCGCGACTTGCTCGCGCAGCGCTAACGTAACACATGGACAACTCACACGCACACTCCGCAGCGACCCCTCTATATTTTCTTCAGACGAAACCTGCCCCGGGCATGATTGCGCTTTCCCTATAGAGTGACAGCTATAGAAGGGAAACAACAGCGAGAGATAGAGAGATGAGTGCCACGTTTCCCCCTCTCCTCCTCGCCACTTCTCGTCGCAACCTGTCTTCGCGGCCCACGCAGAAGCAGTACTACTTGGCAGAGTTCGGCCAAGTAAGCCGGCCGGGATTGGGGTCAGGGATCGCCGTCACGCGAGCTTCGCGCGGCCAGCCGAGCGAAGCCCGGAGACTTTCTCGGCGGCTTCGTCAGCGCGACAGCACTTTCATTACAATGGTGGACGAACAACGGTCGCCCGGCTACTCTCCCGCTCCCAGACTTGACTCCCGCCCCCCTACCCACGGCTGGCGGCCATTCCAGGAGCGCGAGGAGTCGGCAGCAGCGTTCCGACGCGGTCGTTCTCGTTTCGACGACTTCTCGTACGCAGTGAACCCACTAGATTGCTGCTTCTGCCGGCGCTGCTTCTCATGCATATTACGCGCTGTCCTGAGGACTCCGAGAAGGAGAAGATAGAGACGCAAAGTAGCACAAATTTTCATGCCGGTACGGAACTCGTCTTGAGCTCAACCGACAAAAAAAAAAAAAAAAAAAAAGCTTATGCTGTGCCTTTCGCACCCGTGCACTTGGAACGAAGTAGGTTGCGACAACGAAACGTATATAACGGAAGTGAACCCCGCCTGCTGCTTCATGTGTTCTACAGCAATCCGGATGTGAGGAATTTCCGGCGCGCGAGCGTTCAAGCGTTTTACACTTCGCCGGCTTGGTAATTTCGGGTAATTCGAGGCTGTTTTGGGCTAGATTACAGTTAATTGGTACCAGACTTAGGCACATTACAGACCATTTTAAGACAGTAGGGCACCGCGTCAGGTGTAGCGTTTTTTTTTTTTTTTCTCCTCTCGAGTAACCTCGTTGGTAGAGCATGTCTGTAGTCCCGAGTAGAATAAGACAGCCTTCGAGAAAACAGGCCAAGTTATTAAAATTTCGAGCCTTTGTATACAGCGTCAGCGATCATGTAAAAAGGTTTCACATGAACTAAGTTAGTTTCGGCGGCGCGCTTAAATTCTTCCAGAACGAACGGCAACATAGGAGAATGCGAAAATTATCACCCGCTCACAAAATCATTGCTGTGGCCACAAAGAAGAAAAACCATGCAGCTTTTCCCGAATATTCGCAGTTTAAGAAAAGTTAGATACTGAACTTAAAGGTGTTTCTTTAATTGACTTGTCTGGGAACAAGAAGCATTTACTCCTTTTCCTCCTCCTCGTTTCAAGAATCTCCTTCATTTTTAAGGCACCCTTTTATATATTAAGCGAAAAAAAGTCTTCCCAGCTCTTGTGGGTCGTTCCTTGTCGAATGGTTAGAAGTCGGGTACAGCTGGAATACTAAGGCCGAGTTCCTAGGAACCTCATAATCGGTATACGGAGCTTGAACATACATCACCACGGACCTTTCTGGGGCACTGATCTCAGCTTTCTAAGCGCTGCACGAGATAATAAGTTCACAAGCTTTCACTGTGCACACAGTGGACCAACATGGAAGATACAGTGACGTAAGTTTATCTATCTATTTTCTGATTAAGGTGGAAGTAGATGAAGTCATCATTTGCTTTTTTTTTATCACTCATTCAAGTTCAATTGAGCCTAATGCAACCTGATCCCATTCCTTCATCAGGTAGCTGAACCTGGATTCCTGGGGAATGCTACCTGCTTCGGACAGTTTCGAAATGACATTGCGAATTTCATTTAGGTGAAAAATTCAGAAGTGGAAGGGCACCGAGGTAAGGCACCGTCTCCTATTGAAGGTTAAGATACACGAAGGCACACACAGTCTTGTGTTGTTGTGCAGCAGAGCGCAAAGCATTGAGGATTACTGCATCCGCCTTCGCAAAATCGTGCATTTACACCGAAATCAATGATTTTATTAAGGAGCAAGCCTTAATGTCTCACTGGAAGGTGACCTTAAGTGAGCCAGGCGTCCATACGAACGGCACAAAAACCCGTGTAAGGCTAGAAGCGAACCAAGGCATGCCAGACATGTATGAGATATAAGGAAGGACTACCAAAGATAAATATTTGAATGATTGGTGATTGATTGTATTTATCGGTAAAGTGCATTGACGTAGATTGGATGAATTAAGGTAGATTAAGACGAATTAAGGCGGAATAAGGTGGATTAGGTAGGATGAATTCAGATAAATTAATGATTCATTAGTGATGGGCAGTAGCGCTTAGTATGGCGTGATCACCGTGGATTAAAACTGCATTAAGGTAGATTAGGGGGATTAAGATGGATTAACGACGGAAAAATAGCTTAGCTGCTGTGTCGCCTAGTGCTGAAACGTTAGCAACACTAACACTAATGGTTGGGCTGACTACCAACTGAAGTTTTTTGAAGGAGCGGAGGAACATAAAAAGCGTCTGTGCTCTAATTAAAGGCGTTACGTTCATAGCGCGCGCCACACACAAAAGATAGAAGCTCAAGTGTTGTCCAGATTGGTCACTTTACAATCACTTGAAGATACAGACGGGGAACTATAACACAGTCATCAGAACTTTTTTTTTAAGAAATGGTTCTGGAATGTATCTTTCTATTAAGCTTGCCTTTGTGCGTAAACATAACAGTTGTGCTATCAAACACGGGATAACAACCACACGTTATGTATAGGCCGACTTCTTAACCCTTTTGTTCTAATGCAAGGTTCGATTAAGGGGAGAGAATTAAGCTAAAGGAAAAGGCAACCTACCTAGGGCGATCCTGAACACGCCCTTCTCACACTCACACTTAATCGAATTACGAAGCTATCGGCCCACTTCGCCTCCACACACATCGGCACCCCCACGCACGACGAACTTTCATTTTCTCCTCCAACCTCGTTCGCCCAATCACGCCCTAATCAGGCCAGTCTCGGCAACGTAAATAATCCAAACTGGCCACGCAAGTCGACCGTGAAAAGGAAAGCTACTGGCCTTGGAAGCAGATAAGCAACAAACGAAACGAAGTAGCACGGGCCAAGTGCATTCAGTCGTAAAGGACGCCCCTCTCAAGGCGACCAACAGCTCCGCACTACGCCAAAGGTGTACACATATAAAAACAGGTGCGAAGATCGAAGATTTCGCGAAGCCGCAGGCAGCCAGCGTATAAAGCGCTCTAGCGGCAATGTGGGATACGGACCAAAAAGGGAAGGAAAACGCGATATTTCGAAGTAAAGCGAAAAAATGAAAGAAAAAGGCGCAGAAACCGGGGCTGTATCTTTCAAGGTGAACTCAATCTGGAGCAGCCGAAGCCGACCGGAATCGTCCCCGCGCGCGAACGGCCCGCATTCTTGGCTGTTTTTCCTGTTTCTGTTCCCCCAACGTCGCCTTTTGCTTTTCTTCAAACTGTAGAGACTCCACTTGGTCTGTCTCGTCCCTCGCTTCTTCGATTCTATAAGGAGTAAGACCAGGGACGCAGTCCTACGAGGCGTTGGAGGAAACGCAGCTTACACGGTACAAACTCGCGATTGTAGTATATATGCCAATGCCGTTCAAAAGCGCTGTCTTTTTTTTTTTTTTGTGGGGGATTTACGCACGACTCTGTTCTAATTCGGGACGACTTCTTTCGCGGCCGCATTTTTGGTGTTGAAAAAAGGAATGCGAGCACCCCGCTATAGGCGGAGACCACGTTAAAAAAAAGAAAATGAAAGGGAAAAGAAAGCAGCTGTACGGGTGGTCAGGCGTAAGTTTAAAAGCCTACCACACACGTCTTGTCTCTGCGCGCTTTCCCGGCGTAAAGAGACGACCCAGCAGCGAGCCACTTCTTCTAGAGCATCTTAGTGCTTAGCCAATCTATAAAATCATTGGGTTGGTTTTAAATAGAGCCACTGACTGCCCATTTCTCGCCCTACTTTTCCCCTTAAACAGCTTTTAACTAAACTAGCGCTCGCCCCTCTGGAGCGTGTTCAGATATTATCTCGTCGTCTGCGTGCCCTACTCCTGAAGCCAATTTCACAACGCCACGATCATTTTGCCCCTAGGATGCCACAGCGAAGGTCGCACCTTCAGCATAACTTCTTCACGGTTTGGGGGTAAATGTCTGCCATTTCGTCTTTCATGTTTTTGTATACTGATTATTAGTAGTAGCAGGGCACCGTTACCTGCGCTAATGTGTTAAAACAAGAACTATTTACAGGATCCTTTATCAACGGCTACCTGAGTACTGATTCTCCGCCCTCTAACAAGCGAGGCATTGTTCAATGAGTGGAACAACGTCGTTCTTTTATTCTGCGTCATTTTATTTAGACTTGCACAAGCGACTCAAGTTAAATATCTTCCGCCCTGCTTAATAAGCACGAAATAAAGCGATCATGCCGCATCAATTGTAACCTCTTATGTACATTGATATACATTAATTGTGAATGAGCATACTGAGAAGTTTGCCTGCATGTTGGCTCAAAATATGCTAAGCAATTTAATAGCTGCTTGCTCCAGCCCGAGAAATACTGCTCCATGCAGCCATATCTCACTGTCATTTTTATTTTTATTTTTACACTGCAAATAGCATTAGCCTACAAATGTCATTTCGTTTACTTTACGTTTCATTTCGTGGTCCCGTCATTAAGTCCCGGGCAAGGACCTGGGATTCAGCCCCTATCCCGTCCTTTTTCACTAAGATAGCTTTATGACCCAGCTTGCAATGAAGTACCCTTCACAGGGCGTTATCGTGTTATCACCACCTATCCCGTCTTTTTTTCCGCTAAGATGGCTTTCCCTCATTATGACCAAACTTGCAGTGAAGCACCCTTCGCAGGGCGTTATCGTATTATCAACTCCTATCCCGTCCTTTTCCCGCTAAGATGGCTTTCCGTCATTATTACCCAGCTTGCAGTGAAGCACCTTTCGCACGGCGTTACCGTATCTGAAGACGCACGGCGAGGAACCTTCGCAGCTTCCCAATGGGAATAGAGGTACCGGCGCGAGACGCAGACCACGCTTTAACGAAAGAGCAGGGCCCTCAGTGGCAAGCTTTACCGGAAGATGGCGCGCATGGGCGTGCATCGACTGCGAAGCCTCCAGCGCTCAGGTTCTTGTGCGCTTGACGCGACGGCCGGCCAGTTTAATAGATAAGGGGCTTCACATTGTTCCATTTATGTGCTCCCTTGATAAGCGCGTACGCGGAGACGTCAACCGCTCGGGGAGTAGAAAAACAGGGTCTAAAAATGCAGCACATGGCAGCACGAGATAAACGCCGCGCTTACTGCTGAGGTCCGGGTGATTTTTCTATAAAGGTTCTCGAGACGGGGGTGATAGCGGCACGCTTTCATGTCTCTAGTGTGGGGCCCTACTGGCCGACATGCCGCCACCATTCTTCTTTCTCCCTTCGAGGCGAGCGCTTATGTTTACAATCTTTTTTTTTAACCGAGGCTGCGTCGTTTCAGCTCCACGCATGTCCGGTTCCGATCCCTATCGATCAGTTTCGGCATTTTCCTTACCACGCGCATACTTGTGCGTTTATGGGAGAGAGGACGACTGCTCTGAGTAAATCTAGCGTGGCTTAAGGCCGGCTACTTTCGGATCGATAGAAGTCGCCGGCACGCTCCTGCAGCCTATCGTTTCGACGACGCAAAGGCGACAAAAGAAAAAACAGCAAGGCCCCATGCGGGGCATATCAAACTGGAATCTGTAATTTATGATGCTTTTAAGGTTTCTTGAACTCGAATAAGACACTCTGCTCCCAAAACAGGAGCTGTTTGAAGTTGCGTTGGATGCTTCTGCCCGAACGACTGCTAAACGCGGTCTTGAATACCTATTTAGAGCCCATGACTACGACAAGACGGGCTTGTCCGAGCAGACTATTCAAGACCGTGGACCCGGCTCGAGAACGGCGACATTTATAAACTGTTGGGTCAGCTCAGAGAAAGTTGTGCTGCCGGTTTCTTTAAACGCCCGGTACTTCAACTCTCGCTGAAAACACAAGAAAATCCCGAGGAATTCTGGAACTTCTCGCTACCTCTCGTTCTTTAACTATAACCGGCTCGTCGGCCTCCCCAAAGATAAAGTGTACCTTCTAATAAATCTGTTTTTCCCGACAGGGAGCCACGCACCGGCCATATAAAAAATAGCTCGAATAAAACACCTGGAGGTATCAACATCCACTTAGGAGTCATGCTTGCTACTCTGGAGCGAAAACGACGAAAATTGAAGCCCGTTATTGAGGGCAACGTAGATTCAAAGAGGAACAGTATGCTATAACAAAATTGTTCTATTGGAAGTTTTACTTTGTTCGAATTCCTTTTACGGTTCCAGCTGCCATACAGATGAAGCAATCACCGCTTTTAACGATATATCGTTTAAAACGAAATAAGTTTCCCATCACGAAGACTTCGTTTAAATATATAACGGAAGTTTACTGCATTCTTTACCGTCTTGCATGCTAGAAACCATTAACACGCAAATGCGCTGAAAAACAAACCCAGGAGACCCCTTAAAAGGAAGATGCTGACCTTAAGTCCGCGTGCGCGGACGGCTTAATCCTGCAGGAACAATAAGCGGGAACGAGTACACCGTGTGCAAGCCGAAGGCCGCCATTAATTCCCCCTTTGAGTCTTGTAGACTAAACAGCGTAACGTCCCTGGTTTGCGGAGTGCTCGAAGAGAGGCAGGAGAGCGCGGGAAAAACAAACAGCGGTGGAGTTAAGCCCAAAAGAAGAGAGGCAGATGCATAGAAGAGGGCGGTGGGAGGGAGTAGAGTTCAGCGGCATCAGGCGAAGAAAGTAAGCAGACAAGTTGGCACGCTGCCTCAACGCTCGAGCGCGTGAAGGGCGAACACGTCGTCTGCTAACTAAGCAAACAACTCCCCGCTTTCTGAGCGCCGAGAAAGGCTCAAGCGTTTCTATTCCTATGGCACCCGCTTTTAAACGAACAAAGCCCTCTCGTTCCCAAAGAAACATCGGTCGTCGGCCGTACGGTGTGCTAGAAGATAGAGTTACCTTCAAGCTAACGAACTGTCTTGCTGTGGCAATTCGGTTATCCGAATGGCCGCATAATATCCGAATCTTCAGACATAATTACTCGGGCGTAAGCATAAAGACTGGAGAACGAAATAATATAGGTTCGAGCTTGTTGGTACTCCACGATCAACAAACATTAAGCGCAAGAAAGATTTCCAGACGAAGGCCGCGACACGCGAGCACAGGCGCTAGATGATAGCGCTTGCCTCTATAGCATGTCACATCGGTCACTTAAAATTTTTTGCGCTCTAACGGCTGATAATCATTCATCATGGAGAACAAAAGCCAGCTCGGTGAGACGGTAGCGTTACAAGAATTTTCATTTCCCTTTTTTTTCGATTTTTTATGGCGTATTTGCGAGACAAGCAAAGAAGGTGAAAGAAAAAAATAAAACGAACAAAAAAGGTTTTGAAGTCACGCTATCTCCTTCGGCCCGACCGCCGACCACGGCATGATGGGAGGTCCGGGTAGTGACAACGGAGGGCGGCTAAAATGACGCTAGCGAAATCCGCGGGTCTATAAAGCTGCGAAAGTTGCGCTGCCATATATTGTTGGAGAAAGTGTGGACCCTCGCGGCCGGCAGCGCTCGCGCGTTCGGCTTTTGTACGAAGAACTGTCGTATAACGCGTCGACACACGTGTACGCACGAACAAAGGCAAGAAATAAGCGGGGATTATGCGGCGGCCCGTCGCCCGAGCTTCGCAGCATGAAAGAGACTCGTATCTATCTACCTGGCGTATAACAATAGGCCACCCTGACGGGCGCGGCGCCTTTGTAGAGCAAGGGGCCGCCATTGCCACACCGGGATGCGAGAAACACAACGAGGAGATTCTGGAGCGAAGGGAGATAATAAGGTAAAAGGAAAATGCGCTCCTGTGGCGAAACCAACCGGGAGGGAGAGGAGGATAGGGCCACAAAGATGTACGAAGTTTGTGCTTGTTCCCCTACCAGCCTCCTTTCCTCCTCTTCGTGTTTTTTTTTTTCTTCTTTTTTTCAAGCAATCTCTAGGGTGATACAGGTAGGCCGTGTGTAACCGCCGCGTCATTTTATATGTGCGATGTTCGAGAGTCATAAAGTTCATAGCCAACAAAGAGCCCCACTACCTCACACCTGGATGCCCTCTCGGTGCCCTTGCTTTTTTTTTTTATGGTGTTCCTAAGGGTCGCACGCTGTGCCCCCTCCTGTTTCGTATGTCGAAAGCTCCCGCTTTCGTCCAGCTGGCTTCTGTTTTGTGTCGTTTCCGGCTGCCCGTGCGAGTTTACCTGTCCGTGCATCCAGACTGCTTCGTTTATTGCTTTGCCGCCTGTGGCGACACCGAGAGAACGCCTAGCGGCATGCTGCTTTTGAGCACGGTCGTGAAATAAAAGGTTAACGACGCGCACAGCGGCGTAAATCCGCTTTCGCCTGATCGAAGTTTCCTCAACGAGAGTGCTAATGTCGCAAGCGCTGACAAAAACAGTCGGAAATGCGGGGCGCTTGGTTGCTCGACGCCGTCCGCAGCATTCACAGCTAGAAACAATTAGTTGGTACTGCCGCTAATTAATAAACATTTGCAGCTAGATTTACCGGGGTGAACGCGCATCCGGGCAAACAACACTGAAAGGAACGTTTTATAAAGTACAGTGCATACATACGGCTGTGAACCGTTAGGTATCAATGCTAAATTCTGAAGTGATGATACCACAGTTCGCAGACAAAGCTTTTTGCGGACTCATTTCTCTCTCTCTCTCCTCTCCTCTCATCCTCTCCTCTTCTCTCCATCTCCTCTCATTCTCTCTCTCTACCTCTCTCTCTCTCTTCCTCTCTCTCTCTCTCCGTCCGCTCACCATGTACACGGTAAAGCGAACGACAGCTATTACCTTCGTTATATTCCAACCACGACGAGTTCCTAAAATAGAGCAAATGAAACACTCAAGGCTCACAGACCGTAACGGGACATTTACCATCTTTGGAGGTAATTTTAATAAGAATCAGACAAACAGTTTGGTTGTCAGGCAATAATTCTTAGCAACGCACGAAGGCCACATAGTGATTATAGTAATCAACAGGCTGTGATTACTTAAAAGAAAGCACGCCCCATGGGTAGGTCATTGTGATGTGAACCTTGGGTGGCAAACAGTAAATGCAGCCCTCACTCACTCACTCACTCACTCACTCACTCACTCACTCACTCACTCACTCACTCACTCACTCACTCACTCACTCACTCACTCACTCACTCACTCACTCACTCACTCACTCACTCACTCACTCACTCGATTTAACGGGGATTAATAAATATTAGGCTGACAAAATAGCGCGGCCATCCACAAAACGCAGGCATGCGTGGCGACAGCGGGAACGGATGCTCGGACGTGCACGCGTCGACGCTTTCTCCCGACGCCGGCACCGGACGTCCTGCCTACGGACAACAAGCGGCGACGTGCGGTCAAAGGAGGAGAAACGAGCTCACACAAAAAAAAACGTCGCGCACATAGGTCGCCTAGGGGAAACGAGAGGCAAGCCCGATGCATAGCGAAAGTGACTCTTGAATTTCGGTCGACGTTGGAGTACCCCTATCATCACGCGTACGGGGTCCCGTAACTTTGAGGTCAATAGTATACTACACTACGGCGCTGGCCGAACTGTTGCCACAACGCCGCCCATAGTGTAGTCGCAAAATGGACACCCAGAAATACAGATACGCAACGCGACGGAAGGAAGCGATTTTCCTGACCAGTGTTCGATGCGGCTGAAGGGACAACGAGCGTTTACGTGCACGGCCTACATTTATTACGACTGTTGGTCTGCACAGACCAAGTGATCGTTAAAGCTGCACCAGCCATTTCATAGTGGGCGTTTTTTGTTGTTGTTATTGTTTGATGTTATTATTGGTAGCCATTTTGGCAAAGCTTTCAGTATTCTTGACCTTATACCGGAACTTCCTTATTGCCTTTACATTATCATCAGCGTTAGTTCCAATACCCCAGTCATTACATAATCATCATCAACGTGTGGGTTGTTCTACCGCCTGAGCGCTCAATAAGGACTTGTCCGAACCATTCTCTCCCGGTATTAAAAGCAGCTCCTTCTACACTTAAAATTCACGTTTAAGAGATCGTACAATCGCTTCAGAGATCATTAAGTATTTCAGAGATTAATTATTTATCGCATTCCGCCGCGGCCAGAACTGTTCAGCGGTGGGCGACCTGAATGCCAGAACTTCCACGTCACAAAGTGCCAACCGCGCAAAAAAAAAAAAAAAAAAAAAAAACGAACCCACCGCGAATGCGTGGCACGCACTAGTTGTGCAATTGACTGTCTAACAACTCTACATTTCCGCCATCAGATCGCCAGACAGCACGACGCAGTGTGAATTAATGAGTGGCTGCGCAACTTTGCGTAGCAGAGCGATTTTCCGCCAAAATTACTCGGGCGATATAGGCCGCTCTTGATAAAGTAATCATTTCCCGTATTTAGTGATTCCTCTCTAAATTAACGCGCTTACCTTCATTCCCGCTATTCCATTACCCTGACTACGCTGTGAGTCAGTCACGCTATGCGCTGGGATGTGAACTATGCACTGTGAGAGCGTATAAGTGTGAGGAAGTCGATGTCCGCGCAGGTATGCACTAGGTGTTCATTCGTATGACCTCTCTGCCATCGCCATCCGGCACGGGGCTCTGGTGTTCCTCATATCTAGTGGCCCATGGCCTGCATCTTGCTCGGTTTTCTTGTTATTTACTTTAGCCAGCGTAATCATCTCGGAGTATGTAGGGCGAGTAGATAACACCCATTGCAATTGCGCGCGCTCATTTCGCCACTTCCGCATTCGCGCCGCTTTGCGATGACCCAGGCTACGCTGGCATCGCGTACAGAACTCGGAACAGGTACAACCAACAAAGTGTGCCCCTACCAGTACGCTGAGCGGCAACTTGTGATAGTCACCGAGCGAGGCGACGCGCATGCGCAGGACCAGCCGAGCGCCGAAGACCAGTAGCAGAAGATAAACCGGCGACTTTCGTGGGCTGCCGCTGTTCGCATCCATTGTCAAACGGTTATTCGCTTTTAGCAATAATTTCTTTCGGGGCCGGTATTCTGAGTTTGTCCGTTTCAAAAATGTCCATTTCGCCGTTATTTCAATCGTGATGTAGTTACCGTTGCAACTACGTCACGATTGAGTGACGTCAACCAGTGACGTACGCAGAAACCGACGCCCCGCCTTGCTTGTGCCAACGTTGGCTTGTGCTGCGTCCCACTTAACCGTTTCTTTTCAACCAATAAGGGCTCGCTCGAAACAGACACTTTGAAACGAACATGAAATGGACAAAGCTGAGAATTCCGCCTTAGGTCCCTACGCAGATCCGCATTAAGTTCGGGGATCAATAGAGGTTAGTCTTGCGAATTCTTCCCTGCACATGCGCGAGGCACTTTCGTTCAGCAAGCAACCTTGGAGCGTCGTCTGCTCCGCTTACATCCTGCTATCGTCTGCTGCTTCACAGCTTAGCGTTGCCTGCACGCAAACGCATCATTACGCGTGCGTGGGAGGTCTGACTAAAAATATAAAGCGCAGAAGTTTCTCACAGCCGTACCGCCTTACGGAGATCCCGCGTCACAAAAGGAAAAACGGTGTTGTGCGCGAGTTCCTTGGCGAAATTGTGATCGCGCCCTGCAATGAAGCGTCGCGCCCGCGAAGCAAGCAACGCAGGCATCGCGTCGTCTGCGAATGAGGTCACGATAACAAGGAAGAACGATGTGAAAGCTGCGTTTCGTCTGCAACTCGCCGGCGAAAGCAGAAACGAAAAGCGGACTATGCGACGAGGCATTGCCGACAACGTCGGTCGACATTGCGCTGAAAAAATGCGGACGAGCGCGTTATCTTTTTTTTTTCTTCTCCCGTACCTCATCACGCCTTGTTACTTGTTCACTTTCTCTTTCTCCGCTATCTCACTTTTTGCTTTTCAACAATGTTCTGAAGGCGGTTCTTTTAAAACCACATCGGTGAAAACGACAGCATATACGGCCGCGGAACTGAGTCAGATCGGCCTGAGAAAGATTTATAAAAGAAAATTGAAACAGAAGACGGAACCAGTGCAAGGCACGCAGTAGAAAACGAAAACAGAGAAAAACGATGACCTCCATTTTCCCTTCGACACGCGCATTAGAAAATCAAAGGGCTTAAAGAGAGAATGGCCCTGGAGCGACAGGTCGAGACGTCCGCCCTTTTCTGAAGGAAGGAACACGTGACCTGACCCAGTGATCCCACGCGCAGCCCAAGTAATACATGCATACGCACAAAGAGGAAAGGACGGAAGGAACGAGTTTTGCAAAGAGTCAGAGAGCTGCCACAAAGGTTGCCGCAAATACTATGGACACAGTGAAGTCACTGCGCTTTTCCTTGCGATTTTCTGTCATTGTACGCGATCCCGAAAAACCGAGCTGCTCCTTTTCAGTGTTCTTCACGCAGGTCCTCACGAAAACGAACGGCCATTTTCTATTCCAGTCCCTTCGTCCTAAACGCGGGGTGTAAAGACGCGGTTTCTTGCTGCTGCTTCCCGCCTCTACAGCCGTTGCCGTTAAGGGAAACGAGGAAAAGGAAGTTGAACTCTACTCGAAGAGTAATATGCATAGTGCTTTATATTACCATAACGAGAATGGACAAACGCCGGCACGAAAGGTTGGGAATATCTTTCATTTTCACGAAGAGGCAGGCTCAGTCTAATGATGGATTGTCCTCGCGTGGGTACGTGTCATGCGTTAATATGGGCACGGCCGGCAGTGATGTAATGTTTTTATTTCTGTGTTTTTTTTTGTTAGGTGAGCTCTTTGCAGTGGCCCCGAAATCAAAGAGCTAGAGCCATTTTTTAATCGCGTTTCATAACAACCGGCGAACTTGTATAGAAACGCCCCACAGTTGTATCTTTTGCACTTCAACCCCGTAATGTCACGGCCGACGAAATACTTTATGGCGTACCGTGCGTGCGCTTAAATAAAAAAGCTAATTTTTCCTTGTTTGTTTGTTTTATAAACGCAATAGTCCCCGACCTTACGACGAGCAGTTTATTTTAGCGCTCATGGCTCCTTCCAAAGCGCTGATGTTTCCTTTCACTTGTTTCTTTTACCTTTTGGTCATAACCTCTTGCATCTAAGCGTCTACTTGGTATTGGCGCTCGCCATTTAAGTAAACGCGTGCCTCTGTTTTTGCCGATTGGTTCTGGGTGCTTCTTTCCCGGTACTGTACGGGCTACAGCACCGCATACGTGACGACTCGTGACAGCGGGCGAATCTGAGCATACACGTACAGGCGGGTGACTATCAAGGTGTTCCAGAGTGTAAATCAGGCGGTGAATCCGCCATGCAGTAGCATTGTGTGTACGGAAGGGAGAAAAGGAAACCTTTCAAGCGTTCTTTTTCCCTTAGTTCACACACCACCCGGCAAGCCGCCGTCATCTGCTTCGTCACGCTTTACTCTGACGTCACTAACGAAGAAGTAGGGCGACTCATCAGAGGTGCGCAGAGGTGTAGAGCCGTTTACGACATCGTGCCAAGCGTTGAAGGAATTCGGCCGAAAAAGAAAACGCGGCGTTCAGGCGGCGCGTCGTAGGAAAACAGCCCCCCAGTACGTGCCCGTAATACGAAGAGAGTCGAGGGAGGCAAAGGCAGAGAGCAGAGAGAGAGAGGAGGGGGGGGGTGGAAACGATATTGAGATAAAGAGAGCGTAACGACTGAGGGAGGAAACAAAACGACCAATGAAGTAATCGATGATAAACGGCGCGGGACTGCGCGAGTTCACAAAAGGAACCATAAACAAAGCTGCAGCGGAGTTTGGCAACGACGTTCCGTCGCGGCTAAGGCGGGCGAGCGCGCCAGCGAGTGCGGTGGTCTCCGCACGCAGTGATCGAATCGCGCGCTCTCGTTGACCCCCGCGTGAAGCAAGAGCCTTGTTTCGGCGAAACACAGCGCGGCCGCTGTGTGTTGTCCGCGACCGCTGGCCTAAAGGACGCGCGGTCACTGAATTCCGTTGCCGATAACCTGTCGACATGTGGGCCGAGGCTCCATCGCGCATGAATCAGAGTTAACGCGCGTGACGGGAGGGCATGGCTTCTTCGGCGTTGGTCTCGGGGTAGAAAGCCCGAGATGCCGATCGACGTCGGCTTAACTGTTGCACTGAAGAGAGAGAGAGAGAGAGAGAGAGAGAGAGAGAGAGAGAGAGAGAGAGAGAGAGAGGAGAGGGGAGAGAGAGAGAGAGAGAGAGTTTATTGAGCATATATTTACATGGCGAAGCTTTGCCTCTCGTCAGAGGGCGCAGGTCTGGCCGGGGGTTGGGGAAAGGGAAGGGGTAATCAAATACCTGGCCATATACTCTAATTCGCTGATGAAGAAAAGCACAGACTATTTACAGTGGGCTATGTACATATGAGGGAAAGAGCGGAGTAGTACAGCAAACTATATCTTCGGCCCAGGGAGCTGTTGAGCACGGCTGAGTGAGACGAGTATAGTGGAGTAAAGTACAGTAGAGTAGAGTTGAGTAGAATAAGCGGAGTGGAGTATAACAAGTAGAGTGGAGTAAGTAGTAGAGTGAAGTGAGTAAGTCGAGTGGAGTAAAGGAAGTAGAGTACAGTAAGTAGAGTGACGAAGAGTGGAGCTGAGTGGAGTGGAGCTGAGTATTGTTGAGTAGGGTAGGGTACGGTAGGGTAGAGTACAGCATAGTATAGTAGAGTACAATAAGGGTAAGGCTGAGTAGAGTAGAGTAGAGTAGAGTAGAATACAACGAAGTGGAGCAAGCAGGGTAGTGTGGAGTATAGTAGAGAGGAGGGAGTAAAGTGGAATGGATCTGGGCAGCGTGATGGGAGTGGAATAAATAAGTAGAGTGGAGTAGAGTGAGTAGAGCGCGGTTAGTGAGACAGAGCGAGTGGAGTGGAAGAGAGTGAGCGAGCCACCCAGTGCTCCTAGTCGTTCAAGGCTCTGCAGCTTTGAGTCTCGTTGATAAGGGCACACATGCACGTTTCAAACGTGAAATTGAAGGCACCGAGCCATGGTTTCGTTTTTCTCCTTGTTGACGACTAACGCCGAACAAGATGCGAAATGTATACAACCGCGGACTTTATCTGCGAATTTTACGAGCGAGAAATTATTGCCCCAAAAGAAAATCAACAAAAATGACAGCGCAAACACAAAATCACAGCGGTACTCGCAAGGGCGAAGCGAGACCACTTCAAAACAAAGTCAAGCTTCGACCCCCTGCAACCGGTCCGTCGCATAACAGAGATCAAGGTTCACCGGGAACGCAGCAGAAGTTCGCGCGTTGTGCATCCACGCCCGGGAGAGGGGAAAAACGGCCATCGGTGATTCAGCAATGGGCAGCGAAAACAGGGGAGGAGGCAGTGGGGGAGGGTCATAAAACGAAGAATGCCTCCTCGTAAACGGACCGCTAGTCGCGGAGGCCGAAAGCATCCTTGGAAGATCGCGCATTACTCAGGCGGGGCGCAAGGGGCGGCGAGAATGAATCGGGAATAACGTTAAACAAAAAGAGCGAAGGGGAGGGGGGAGCTGGCCGAACACACACCTGCGGCGAAGGCCGGCTAAAGCGCATCGCTTGAGTCGTCGCCGAGCTCGCATTATTCCACGCATGCGTGCTCGCTCGCATCGCGCTTGTACGGCACTTCTTCGCGCCGCATGCGATCGTGCGCCGCCACAACCAGGGAGCGCGCGAAGCGTATAGATGAACAGCCAGTTGGAAAAAAAAAAAAAAAAGAAGTCAAGATGTAGAAAGGACACGCGAAATGAACGGCCGACCAGCGCGCGTGAGATAACGAACCGGCCATTCCGGACGGACAAGGGTACCCCCGGGAGAACGAGAAACGGTCCCTCGGTATGCCGTCGGCGAGCCAAGGAGGAGGTTGAGAAGTTACGATTTCTTCCAGCCGAGTCGGCCTGCAGCTTAGAGGTTCGAACTTTGCCGCTTATTTATTTGCTCTGGAGGGGTTTTATTTGTTGTTCCTCCGGCGCCACCTTCACTATGCATGCTAAGACGCCCGGTCTAGCCTTCCCGGTCTAGCCTTCCGCGAACGCCGCAGAGTTGGCAGAAAAAGCGGTTGTGATGAAGAAAGAGAGCGAGAGGAGTACTTTTAGTTGTTTTCACTGCTTTGGAGTTCCTCTGCTGCCCAAGAGGTACGGCCGGTACAGAAAACAGTTACACGCACGTTTGCCTATTCTCGCGGCGCGTAGAAGTATACAAAAGGAAAAAAAAAATAGAAAACCTGCTCGCCAATAAATAACGAGATACTCCGCACGCTACACAACAAGAAAATAAAAAAACGGGAATGGTAAGAGCCTGTTTTTCGTCTCGTTCCCCGATTTCGCTTCGTTCCGCGCCCGTATACATACACGAGTCCTTCGCTCGTTGGGCGAGCCCGCAATTGTGCGTCGGCCCGTCTCGACAGGTAAATACACTCAGCCGTTCCATCTTTTCCGGCTTTCCCAGCGGCAGTATCTTCTCCGGTTTCAACTTTGTTTCCACGTCGTACGGCGGCCTCTGTTGCTTCTTCTTCCGCGCGGAAGATGAATCGAACCGGCCAACCTTGGGCGCCTCTCGCGTTCGGCGCGCTAATCTGCATGCCACCCGATGCGAGCTTCCGCGTTTGGAGACAGCATACCGGCTCCTCTTCCCGTTAGTTTTCTTTTATATTGCGTCGCTATTTTGTGTTGTGTTGTGGCTTTGCCTTAGCCCGCGCAACCGCGCGCTTAAAGTGCAACGGCCCGTGAGGCGAGAGACAGCTAGACGGGCCCGAAGACGCGCTTTGCGAGACAACCGGTCTACCTGCTGGCATGGCGATCCGAAACTCCTGTTCTTCAGTGGTGCGCTTAGTTGAACCCGGCTTCGTTCTAGGGAGGCATTGCGCTACTGTTTTGTAATAACTGGTTTACTAGTGTCAGCATCAGTTTTTATTGAAGATTGTTGGTTAAAGATTAGTGCGGCAGCACTGCACGATGTTGGTGTGGAAAAAAGTTGCTGCACCGAAGGTATTACAGTGAGACCTTCAGAAGCAGAGCGAAAAAATAGTTGTGGTGATAGATATACGCCCTTTAATAGTGCGAGGGTATCAAAAACTCATTAGCGCGACGAAAACGTTTATTCGCGGTCTTTTTTTGTTTTGTTTATGTTACAAGGCCGAACTATTGATTGCATCGGTGCCATTTGCTTAAAAGTTGTTGTGGATGTGTAGAACACTTCATCCATGTTTTAGTCAACAAATATAAAAAGAAGAAGATCAAGCATGATCTGAAACCTCATGCGCAGAGTTCCTCTTTTCTTTCTTTCCTTTTTCCCTAACTTTTCCCTTAACTTATCGTTAACCTTTCCCGTCCTTTTCCCTAGCTGGTGATATCCTCCCTCGCACACTTATTGCCGCCGGGATTCGGACACGTTGAGTCCTCTAAAACAGGTTGCAAACACCTGTAAGGCTATGGTCAGGCTACTGACGTAACAGCCATGTCGTGAGCAATGGATGTAAAAAAACGGCGTGTCACACAGTTCGCTTGCTGAGACGTCAAATGACGTCATTCTTTAAAGATCTTACGAAAGTTGCGGCAACAGTCTGAACCCGGCCTAACCCAACAATTCCGCGAATAGATTACAATCGAAGCTGCCTGTTTATTGTCCGCGGTGCATCGCCGCGGGCATGTCTATTTGAATGCATGCACTCGCTTTTGACAATATCATTTAGTGTGATTCGTACCCTGCAAATGCTAAATCATGTTCCTTCTTCTTCTCCAGCATTACGAATGCGCGTACGTCAATGGGTTAAGCGAAGAATCGTTTCGAACGCTTGGTCCTCGTGACGTCATGCCGCGTTAACGGCGATTTGCGGAACGAAACAGGATTCTTCAGCGACAGCTTTGGGCATTAATAATTTACAGCCAACGCAGCCAACGCCTTGTCGCACTCATCTCTCGTGGAAAGAATGCAGATACACGTATCGTATTCCTTTGAGATGAACGGATGAAAGTGTTTCCAACTGCATTCTATTGGGACTGTTGCGAGGACGCACTGACCATTTCTTAAACCACATTCTTCGCACCTTTTTCTGCGCGCGCATGAAACCCTCCACAAATGCGGTACCCGAGTACATTTATTGAAAAGGTGTGTAGGCCCGGATTTACCAAATAAGAATTAACTGGCTCTCACTTGCGGTGTTTTGTAACTTCCTCTTTTCGAAGGTTATTCCGGACGCCGGACATCCATCTATATACGCGCTAAGTGTTGGCGCGATAGATGCTCGGAGTTTTGAGGATAAAGCGACCGAACGAGAGCAGAACCGCAATTAGGAATGTTTAGATCCGTTACAGTTTTTCCTGTTGGAGGCCGTGGGAAAACACCCGGCAGCTTTCCGCCGCCGCTGGGTGCCACGGCTGAAGCAGGAAAGAGACCGTGCCCGTTTCGCAGCACGCATCCTTTGCGCGCAATTTGATCCAAGGAGACGTGTTACTCAATCGCAGGGAAAGAAAACTGGGTGCTGTCCTTGACGGCACCCCAATGTGGGACTCCCGTTATCGCACTTGAAGCGTCGAACAATCGAGCCACCGAATCTACAATGACGAGTTCTGGCTGAGACTATCGCGGCAAAAGTCAACGCCCTGTCTCGGTATGAGTGAACGAAAGTAAGCACGAGCATTTTACAAACGGTTTCTCAGCGCCGACGTTCTGAGAGACAGTGATTTCCTATCCCCTCTGCGCACCCGCCCGCTTGGAATGAACGAGCGATTAGAAGCTTCGACTCCGCAACGGTTGACCTTGGCTGTGCTTGAAGGTCAGATTGACGCTACCAGCCGTTTTCTGGGTTTGTACCTGGAGTAGTAGATCTCTCGCTCTAAGAGGACCCTCGATTTTTTGTCCGGGTGACGTTATGTGGCGTGAATTTTCCTGTTATAGGAAAAACATTGACACTTCGTGCAGACGATACGCGATGGTGCGTCTGCTACAACGACACCCTACTCGCTTAACAGGGGCGCCCCTGCTAGCTAACGGGAGAGAGATAAAGCAGCGGCGGCAGAGCGGCACACTTGGGAGGGAGGGGCGCGACGCACAACAGGTCGGTTCCAGGTCGGTTCCAGCCCCCAGCGGCGATGGCGGCGGCCGCGTAATTACAAAACCGGCCCACGTCGTCCCCCCTGGCTGCCGCTGCTCGCATGTGCGCTCTTGTGTCTGTCTGCCCCTGCAGTTTTGGGCACGTTCTGCATGCGAGGTGCGTGAGGTCATACACACCACAGTGATGAACACGAGAGCCAGCAGGACGGAACGCGACACCGTTTAACGCAAAGGCGCTAACGGGGTGGTGTGATACAACCAGCCGACCACTAATCACGTCCTTCTCGCGAAGTTTGTCACCAGCGCCTAAACGCAGCACTAGGCAAGCTGGCATCCTATGGAAAGGAGGTTCCAAGACTCATAGCATCGGAAAATGCTCAAGTATAAATGGTAACTGCGATACACTACGTGTACAAGAAATGCGGAGCGTGGTTACGAATGGAGCCGGTTTTGTCCCGCTTGAAGCCAGAAGCCAGAACGAGGATTTAGGAAGCGTTCCTGCAGGCGGCCTGAGAGTCACAGTCCGTTTTGCTATTTCTCTTACTGTCATCCGTCCTAGCAGTAACTGACATCTGTGTAGCTGTTACAACGTCTTCCTTAAGGCACACTCGTTTTATCAGTGGGCTGTGCTAGCGTCGATTTTATTGGCGCAGACGACAGGATGATCTCATTGCGCATGCGCAGAACGATTTAACTGGCGGATCGACAGGATGATCTCAATTGCGCATGCGCAGAAGATTTAACTGGCGCGGTCGACAGGATGATCTAATTGCGCATGCGCAGAACGATTTAACTGGCGCGGTCGACAGGATGATCTAATTGCGCACGCGCAGAACGATTTAACTGGCGCGGTCGACAGGAAATGATCTTGATTGATTGATGCGGTTTAACGCGCCGACGCAACGCAGGCGATGAGGCGCGCCGTAGTGGATGGCTCCGGATTAATTTTGACCACCTGGGGATCTTTAACGTGCGCCGAAATCTCGTACAACGGGCGTTTTGCTTTTCGCCTCCATCAGAAAATGGGCCGCCGCGGCCGGGAATCGAACCCGCGACCTCGTGCTCAGCAGCGCAACACGAGGTCGCGGGTTCGATTCCAGCCAGGAACAATGTCCGTATCTTATCAAAGGTTGAGCGATGAACAAGTCTATAAGATTTTTGCGGTGTTACCTCGCACGAAGCGCGATAAGAACGATAAGTGAGCCCAGACGGAAAGGAGTCGTTGCACTGCCAAGTTTTCGAAATTTTCGCGCGTAGGCGCCGCTAAAAAGCATTGTTTTTTAATAAGGTATAACAGTAAGCGTTACACGAAACGGTACGCGCGAAGCCTTACACAATCCATTTGCGCGGCACGCAAAATGGGCGTGTAAAACGCGCGGCGGTTTCGATATGCCGACACAGTTATATCGCACGCTGCTACACGGCGGCGCAGCAGCCCAGCAGCGCTTCGACGAAGCGCGCAACGCTTTTTAAAAGAGAACAGCGAGAGGATAATAACGCTGCGCCGCTTTTCAACGCCACTGCTGCGGCGTCGGAAACTCTCGCTCGCATGGAGGGTCGGTCGGTCGGTCGGTCGGCCGCAGCGTGTTCTAGCTGGCCGGCGGTTGGGCCTCTTGTTTCCCAACCGACCCAGCAGCAGCAGCAATCACACGTACGCAACGACGACAACAAGGAACACCCATTGTGGCTCGCGACGACGAGGGCGCCGTTAGCGCCGCACTTCCAAGCGAGCCGCGCTTTTCTTCGGCGGCTCGGGCCATGCGTCCCTCCGCAGCGGCTACGGACGGCGGGGCTTCGCGCCGAGCAGTTTCGATCTCTTTTTGTTGCTGTTGCACCCACGAACGAGGTTGCGGCCGCAGGCGGGCCTCGCGCGTCTTGTGGGTAGTTGAAGCAACAACAGCTGCATGCGGCGAGCTCCTTAGCTCGCCGGCGGAAACGAAGGGTTGCGCCGAAGCATTGGACGCGAGCATTGGCTTAGCTCGGCTATGCCAGGATATACGTAGCGTGAGCTGGTTTATCCTTAGTTTTCCTGGTTGTCTAGGATTAGCTGATTATCATGCTTACTGCTAAAACGATTTCCAATCCAATCCAATCCAATCGCGCGGCGGCGGCTCCGGCGCGCCTGCTGTGCACCGTGAGAAGTCACTGCTCCTCGCGCATGCGCAGCACGGCTCTCCAGGAGCCACGCGAAACTGCTCAACTTCGGCCATTCGGTCACGCTACCAAAAAGAAATGCCCCGTAATTTCTCCTTTGTGTAGGAGTTGGTAGGTCGAACACGATTACCGCTAATGAGTGCGACTGAAAACATGCACATATGCACTTTTCTTCAATGTGCTCCTCACTGCCGTAACGTAAGAGGACGATGACACGCCACTGTAGTTCCTCTTGAGGGGAAATAGACCATCCGGCCTTTTTGATTTGTCATTTTGGACTAACCATCGCTGCTCCAGAGCAGATCTGTATAATCTTTTTGCCCGTAGAATTTCTATTCCGAGAACACACCCGGGACTGCCCTCGAACAGCTCTGAACTGCTCAGGCCCGGCAAATAAAAGAGACAACGGGATTCCGTTCCTCCGTACAGTGGCATGTCACCCTGTGTCATGAGTCGGGGGCAATCCCGGAGGCGAGACCCAAGAAGAGGACGATGAAGGAGACAAAGAAGATGAAGACGGAGAATTTAAACATGGCGCCAAGAGCATGGCCTATCGGACGACGCCCCGAAAAGAAATTACGACACGCGCCTGGAAGTGCCAACGAAGAAGTGCCCCGATCCCGATTGGAATGGCATGACGTGCGAGCATGTGGGCGTACGGACTTGCACCGTGTTTTTATGATAGAATGATATAGGGTAAAGCTCATGAAGACTTTCTTATGTCCTGCCATTTTAAAATTTTCTCATCCCGAAACGGACGCGCGATGCCCTTTTTGTAGAGATATCCTCGATAACAGAGAGTTTTAGCAGTCCGTCTGTTCTGTCGTTTACGTAGTTACCGCGTTGACCGGGACCCGACTGCGCCTGCGCGCGCGGGAAGGGCGAGGAGGCGCACCCCATCGTGGCGAATGCACGGGAATGGCGAGGGCCGGTCCGCGGAACTAATCTCCCCTACCGCAACGAATGCGCAAGTGCCCAGACGGGTCCCCGTCAACACAGTAACCACGTACAACACGGAACATACGGAGTGCTAAAACTCTCTATTTTACACATTTTTCGCGCTTGTCAAATAAACCCCTTGGACCCTCCAACCCTTTCCTCTACCAGAGAGGCCTGGGAGACGGCCATTCTCAACTACTCTGGACTTGAGTCCCAAAGGACTCCGGTTCGAACAGCTCGATAAGCGTTTAAACCATGTGGTATCCCGGACTAAGGATACCGCGCATGCAGCACAGAATCATGAAGATTGTACTCTATTTTCTGAATATAGTTTTTTCTTCCCTCCTCCTCCTCCTCCTTTTCTCCTCCTCCTCCTCCTCTTCAAGACTTTTAGCGAAGCCGGAGGATGAAAGCAAACTTAGAAAACAGAGGCCCCGCACACGAGCGCACGCGCACTCCCGTCGACTCACTATACCACGCGAACACGCGCGCACAGAGACACACAAAGTAATGAATTGTGTGAACGGAGAGTGAAAACGTCCGAACACTTGTTGCGACGATAGCTCGAGAGTCCGAACCTTTGCCTATTTTCCTTCTTTTTTTTTTTTCCTGGGGAAAATCGGGGAAAATTCCAATAACTGAGCGCGCGAACGTGCTCAGAGACCTGGTCGGTCGACTCGGCGGCGTGCGCCGGCAACAAGTTCGCTTCGCAGTTTTCACAGGCCGGTTGCGGCATCACCCATTTCTTGCGTCGCCGTCCTCCAATTGTAGCCATTATTTTTCTCGTTTTTGTCGGCTGGCGACACACACGCGTGTAGACGGAGTTTAAGCAGCATCGACTGCGAGCCCCAACGCGCGCGCGTGGCACTTTCTGCCGAGGAAAAGAGTAAGGCGGGAGAGGACGGCTCCGGTCGGTCGCGCGCGCTCACGCGAACGGCGTCGCCGGGACGCGATATATATCGACCCACTGGCCGTGCAAAGCGGCAGCGTTATTGCTTTTCCTTTTTCTTCTTTTCTGGCGTTCAGTTTCGGCTTCTAAGCAGCACCTGTGGAGTCGGTCGCAACAAGTGCGCGCGTCGTCACAATAAAGCTGGAGTTTTCGGTTCCACGGGTAACAAATCTGGCGCGATGAACTTTCCTTCGGGATGGCGGCAAGAAAGTGTGCCTTTGTGCAAGGTGAAACGTGTATTCCAATTAACACATCATTTATTCTGAGCGCTCTTTTGAGATGTCCAGGTTAGCGAAATTCCGTCCCCCAGCGCAATTAGCGAAATAAACAGTTCTTGCTTATTTCGCTGGGCGCGGAGAGGGGGGGGGGGTGCGCTTACGCGATATTATGCGCAAGCATATTAAGAGCGAAGGCGTGCTTTTTCATCTCATACAATTCAAATCCGTGGTCTCAGAAGGACCCTAATTTCACATCACCGCGTACACGCACGTTGAATGTAAAGTCGCCCTGCGTGCCCGACGCTCAACGCCGCCTTGCAAACGCTGCGAGGCGTTAACGACGACGTCAAGGCTGGCGCAGCTCCGTCGAGCAAGCACTCAGTGGTTCCCTTTCACGGCGGGCCTATTAACGACAACAGGCAGAAAGCGCGAGACGCTTATGACCGATGAAAGTTCCCAGCCACGCGCGACGTGCCACTTGTTATTCATCGCCTTCGTATATGGCAGCTGAGGGGCGCGATCGGTCCTTTTTTATTATTATGAATTTGTTTTTCCCGCGCTTTCTCCGCGTGATGTCGAATGCTGGCCAGTGTTGCCACCGAGGCCTCTCGGCGACGAATGATTCATTGCGGCTGTATGGGAACAGGCGCTTTCAAGGCGTTAGCCGCGAATGTGGGATGTATGCGCGTGTAAAGTATGGCAGCGCGGCGCTGTAGCTGTGAGCTTTCGACGCCGACTGGAGGAGCGACAAATGTTCATTAGGCAGACACATATGCACCGTTAGAGTCTCTACGTTTCAAGGAGACATGTTTAGTTCATTGGGGTTGTTTCCTGAAGTGGTTTAAAACACCGAGCAGCGTTCACCTTATAGCGCCGATTGAAAGAGCGAAAAAGTTTTATTACGCAAATACATAAGCACCGATGAGAGTCGCTGCATTTTAAGGAGACAGGTTTGGCCCAATAGGTTTGTTTTGTGAAATGTATTAAGGCGCCCTTAGAAGAGCGACTTCCAAAAATCGGTAAATGCACGAGTCAAAGCGGCTTAACGCGGAGGCATATATATATCCGTATAATTAGGACGGCCATAGTTTGGGACCGCTTGGTGTTGTTTAACGTGCACTGTATTCTTGTGCGTCGGGAGGTTACTATACTTGCTTTTGTATTTGCACGACTACATCGACACTAGTCGTCACGCGTCACATCGTTACTCCATCATCGACACTAACCGGTCGAGAACCAAACACGCATCTTCATCACCCTGACGCCCTTAGCCACTAAGGTCGCCACAGAGGGTCGGAATCGGTGGGCTTCTTGTAACCAAAGCAACCAAATCAAATGCAACCAAATTCAACCAAACCAAGCAAGAGTAAAAGTAAATCAAATCAAGTCTACCCAAACAAAATAAAACCGAACGAGATCGAACCGACCGGAAAAGAAACCAATCCAAGCCAGCCAAGCCAACAACTTTCAGCTGCGCGTGCACGTAGTACATATAAAGCCAGTGAATGTGTACACACCGACGTTTACTTCCTAAAGCCTCATTTTCCCCACATTCCTTCAGCGTGATCTCTCTCTTGACCTTGCCACCGTGCGAGCATCTACGTCGCGCTTGCTTGCATAGTGTCGTCCCACTGCGAAAGTAGGTAGCAAATACACGCTCGAGCAAATCCCATTTGCAAGCCAGCTTGCTGCTGACTCCAACGCTATTCGGCGCGAAAGCACACGCAGAGCTGCGCCCATCCGAGGCCCCCGTAGAATGCGTTCGTCCACGCGACCCACTGCGCCCGAAGCACTGCCGACTCTCGCATGCGCGCCGCAATTCAGGGCACGTACATCTGATTGCAAGCGCGGACCACTAATTTCTACCGCTTCGATGGCCATTCACTTAGGCCACGCCCGGTATCATTAATGAAATAAGCCCACGCCGCATGGGAGCCCTTAGGGAACCCCTGCCGCGTGTGCACCTATAGCAATCAATGTTTACGTTTGACACAGAAGCCCCGTATCGTCACAGTACATCATAGCACCTCGTAACCTGGAAGTGTCAGTGCGCAACCGGCCCTTATGATAAACAGCTACGCGCATGCCCAAAAAATCTGCCGCCGTTATAACTCAAAAGTAAGCCGGAAGACGTTTCGAATGCAAACCTCGGTGAATTGAGTTCACAGCGCTTGGCGAACACGGGAGACAAACAACCGTCGTTTGCAGGGTACGGGAACGCGTGGTGCATGTCCAAGAGAGTTTTTACATATGAGGGCATATTCTTAACGAACCTCCTGGCTCTAGGCAAACATGGGTCTCTTCTATTTGTCATTTTAGACTGCTCAGCTCCGTATTTTATTTTCCCGTAGAATTTGTATTGCGGGAGCAGTTTTGGGCTTCTCAGAACTGTTCTGGGTCTGCAAATATACGAGACCATACATGTGCGTCACGCTGGGCAGCGATGCTCACGCTCAGCCACGTCCGGGCTGCGCTCAGTGCGCTGGGCCATAAGTTGTTTGGGCGCGAAATACAAACGCCAATTTACCGCTCCTTCGTTTGATATGTGCCTTTCAAGCTGGACGTACGCTGCAGTCGAACGACTCGCTACTGATGCCACGCTCGTAAAGAAGATCCGGACTCTCTTGCCTTTTCCCTGTGTCTTGCCGTGTAGCCGGCGAAATGACTTTTGCTGGCTGGGATGATGGGCTGGTGGGCGTGTGCTGTAGTGTCTGTGTGTTTGTCAAGGAGGTAAGTGTTAGCCGTTCCCTGCTCTGCGCGCTGCAGTCGGCCGTTGCACACCTTTTGCACCTGCTGGTTGCCTCAGTTAGTCACCAGTAAGACCGGCAAAGTTATCAACCATCGCGCATGCGTCATTTTCTAACGGAGTCAACGAGCAACTAACTTTTCCCTCTCACATGCGAAAACATAAATAAGGAAAGTCTCTGACTCACAATGCGAGGCAAAGCTCAAGGGTTAACACCGTCGGACTCAATGCAATGGTCTTGACCTTTCCTCCATTCCCAAAGCCTCTAACATTTGACGACTGCTCTTCACCCTCCCCCACCCCTTCCCCACCAACGCGCCTTATTAGGGAACATACGGGCAAGGGCCGGATGATTCAATACTTGTTATACAATTATTCAATCCGAACCCCACTTTGCTTCCAAGTTTCCCAGCCTTTGTTAGCGCAAGAAGGGGCCCTCCTCACGACCTACACTGGCTTATTCTTTTAAAAAATTTTGAACAGTGAGATAGACGCAACGCAATGGGACGTACGTGCTTGCTCGCCCGGCTCCAATTTCATAACAGCGCCGCGCCACATCCGAGAAACAGGTCACTAGCAAAGCGCGAAAGCAGACGCGTACGAGCAAATGCAAAACGGAGTAATGGGCACGAAACTGTGAAAAGAAAATACACACCCAATTCCACCGGCGTCGGCGCGTCGTACATACACATACGCTCAGCGAGACAATCGACAGCCCGATCGGCGGGTTAAAACGCCGTCGCAATTACGTATGCAACGCGGACGCCCGACAAAAGAGGAGCGAGCGCGCTTCTTAGAACCGCCGTGCGATCAGCCGGGAAAAACGGGACACGAATACAACAAAACGCAAAAAACTAAAGGCGCGAGAATCGAAGACTCATTGGTATGCGGACGACGTATAGGAAGAAGCGTGTGGCGCACTCTTTTTACAGCGCGGTATTATAGTATACAAGTATACTGGTCGTCTCCGGCGTGAAGCAAGCGTGAGCTTAGGCTCAGGCGGTGCGCGACGAATTGTGGCGGCGATGTCCTTCTGAAAGGTTGCTTCTTCCAACGTGTCTATAGGCTTTCAAAAAAGTCGCAGCGCGCTCTTACTGACAATGCGTATACGTGGTTAAATGATGGCTGTCGCCTTAGAACGGTTTGACGCGGTCTGTGACCCAAATCTTCAGCCTACCCATCAGAATGGCTCTGATCTGTGCGGGTTAGAAAACGCATTGGGATGGGAAGCAGCTTGAACTTAGACGAACACAAAGGATGAGGAAGACAGGACAAGCCGCTGTATTTCTCGTCTTTTTTGTTGTTGTTGTTCGTGTAAGTTAAATCTGCTTCCCATCCTACCCGCCGCGGTGAAGGTGTTGTGCTGCTGAGTACGAGGTCGCGTGTTCGATTCCGGGCCGCGGCGGCCGCTTTTCTGATGGAGGCGAAAAGCAAAAACGCTCCTGTGTACGAGATTTCGGCGCACGTCAAAGATCCCCAGGTGGTCAAAATTAATCCGGAGCCCTCCACTACTGCGCGCCTAATCGCCTGCGCTGCGTCGGCGCATTAAACCCTACAATCGATCAATCAATCAATGCTTCCCATCCTACGGGTCAACGTTGTTTCCTTATGTGAGCAGCTTAAAAATACACGTTCGCATGTGCTGCGACTTAGGTCAGTCGAAATGGTTGACAGCTCTGTTGTAAGCAGTAAGCGCAAAACGTGCGAGAAACGGTGTGTCGTGGAGAATACTAAACACCTTCTCAAGCGTATATGCTTTATAATGCACGCGCTGCTTTTTCACACGTTGGCGCAGGGAACAACAACACTCGCCAAATTAAAAGCCACCGGCGCACTTCCTTAAGACGTGTTGAAAAATAAGAAAACGAGTTAATCGCAGCGCCCTCGGCGGGTGCCTTCCTGGTTAGTTTTACGAGCTAGAAATTATGCGGACGGCGTTCAACCTTGTTTCCTGGCCTCAGGCGCGGTGAGTGGGTCTAGCACGGCGTTTCTTGTTAATTAGGTTATCGTTGAGCCGTGACGAGAATAGTAGCGGCACCGGTAATTGTATACAGATTTCGGGACTTAAAACTGTCCTCCGGGTAGTGCTGTCTACGTGTTGTTCTCGCAATTTTCGGTGTTTAGACGTTTCCAAAAGAGGCATATTTATACCAACGAGTGGTCTGTGACACGGACTTCCACAATCTTTTATTTCCTTGCTCGTGATTACCCGCTATAGTCATGATAGTTTAGAAACTAGCCCAGCGAGAAAAGCAGGCGGGTTGGACGGGCGACACGGGAAAAGAGGACAGCGCAGGGACGATGCGATCACTGCAGACAGAGGGCGTCCAGCACACCGTTCTTACTATCTTCAGACTGTTTCTTCAGAGAATTAGGTTCATATATATTCAGTTTGACTATCTTCAGATTGTTTCTTCAGAGCATTAAGTTCATATATGTTCAGCTTTTGTGGAGAACTCTAACTCGAAACCTCACTGCGCGGTTGGCAGGAATAAAGCTTATAAATATATAGGCTCTCGTGTACTCGTATGTTCGCCTTCGGTGCCAGTTGCAGTCTCCGCGCCCCCTCCGCATATTTTCTCCCAAGTTTCCTCCATCGTAACAACTTTCGAAGAGCTGATCCTGCGACGACGCAAGCTCGTAACGTCAGGAGAATCTAGATGCGACCTGCGAACTTATAGAACCTTAGCAAGTGCCCTCAATCGCCAAAGGTACACAGTAGCCAAGGTGAAAATGGGGGTTAGTAAAGCAGGGGGGAGGCACATTAGCCATTCCAGATCCCTCTACCCGCCTATAGCGCCGGCGCTACCGATAATACGCGTGGCTCTGCAAAAGGCTTGACCGGGAAAAGCTGCTCCGAATTTGAAGCGACACCAGTATCTGGAGCGGCGCAGGCATACCGCTCCAAATATATACACATCGAGACTCCCCCAGAAGGGCACGCAGCCATACTGAGAACATGCTCGCCACGATACGAAGGGAAGGCCTTGTCGTGAGCGACCGTAACACCGATCGGCCTCGAATCGTGAGAGCCGCGCGCTGCCGTGCGGCTAAAACGAGGCGACAAGAGCGTTTCCTCTCGCCCGGGTTCACGTGTGTTCTCACAGGATCATGCCCGTAATAACGCATTCGATGCGTGCCCGAGGACCAAGCGCCGCTGTATACGTGTGTAGTGCAACCTCGAAATCGAACTCGCACTGAGAACGAGATGCGGATTCTAGATAAGAGACGAGAGGAGTAGGTCCTCCGAGGTCCAGTTCATCTGCGTGTCCTGCACGTATGCCACGACGGCGTGAGGTTTGCTGACCTGATCTCCTTTTGATTGCCTTCCCCCTACAACGATGCAAACAAGCCTGCGGGACCTGTAGGATATCGAAAACGTCGGCTGACTCGTTACGAAGGCTAAATTCAGAGGGGAAAAAGTTAAATAAATTGCTCCCGGGGACGTAAAACAAGGTCATGTGTTTGAGCCGACCGCTGTGCCAATGCGTGGGAGAATCTGCCAGCACAGGCAATGTTTACAAGCCTGTTGCCCCGTGAACATTAAACAGGTCTCAGCTTTTTTAACACCCGCCGCGGTGGATCAGCTGGCTAAGGCGTTGCGCTGCTGAGCACGAGGTCACGGGTTCGATTCCCGGCCGCGGCGGCCGCTTTTCTGATGGAGGCGAAAAGCAAAAACGCCCGTGTATACGAGATTTCGGCGCACGTTAAAGATCCCCAGGTGGTCAAAATTAATCCGGAGCCCTCCCACTACGACGTGCCTCATCGCCTGCGTTGCGTCGGCGCGTTAAACCCTACAATCAATCAATCAATCAATCAATCAATCAATCAATCAATCAATCAATCAATCAATCAATCAATCAATCAATCAATCAATCAATCAATCAATCAAAGCTTTTTTAACCCTTATCATCATCATCTTCTCCTGAGTTTACTGCAGGACGAATGCCTCTGCTCCAGATGTCCAACCATTCCTGTCCTGCCCTGCCCGAGTTCGTTCCTTGCACCGAACTTTCGTAGTTAATCATTAATGGTTTGCCCGACTTCCACCCCGTCTCTCGGACTCGCGGTAGCCACGCTCTGTTACCCTGGTAGGTGCACCGGCGTTCACTTCGTCGAAGTACATAAGGCAAGCACCGGTCAACTTCTTTCTCTTCATTTTGGGCTACGATATCCTCCACCCGAGTGTGCTCTTTAATACAAGACAAAGCGCTCGTTTTCTGCCCCTAAGCGTCTCTCCCGTCATTCCTCTTGCCACGACTTGTTGGACCGACCCAAGTGCTCTTTAGAGGCGCTGAGCAAGTCCAGATCAACTTGCTTAACAGCCAGACCTGGAGGAGGCCGTTCCGCGCAACAAAAATTGAAGGCGCAGATTGGACGATTGAAGGGGATACGATGTAGAGGAATGACAACACGAGATGTAGCTGACTGGAGAAAGTGGGAGCGACATCGTCCGCCAATATACTCGGTCCGTGCTCTGTCAAACTTCATGTTCTTGTTCCCTTTAAACTGCCTTCGTTTATCTATTATAGGGGTTGGTTTGCCTTGAACTGTACAGTTTTAGTAGCTACTTAATGTGTTCACACGTGATGGTAAATAAATAAATAAATAAATAAATAAATAAATAAATAAATAAATAAATAAATAAACGCAACTTTGCGTCACGTTAGGTGCTGTTTGGAGGAGGTGAGGGGTAACTGGTACTGGTGAATCCTCCGTTCGGCCCATATTATGGCTTACAATGGCCTCAAAACTTGGTAAAGGAAGCTCGCGCAATAAGAGAATAGGAGGGCATTTTCCCAACGCTTCTTCGCGACGCACCTCCAGGGCCGATAGATATCCTCACGGATATGCGGAGAGGAACCGATGGAGGTCGCGAGATAACCGTGGCACGTTCCTGGAAGTAACCGCGCGTGTACGCAACTCGTGGGCCAGGCTGTAAAAGTAAGAAAGGCGGTGGCTGAACTGCCGCAACAACGGACGCCGCGCTGGCGATGGAACGTGAACGGCAGCTTCGGTAACTCGTAGAGGAACTCTGTGCTCGGCAGAGAAGCGTCTCGCCTTATCTTCGCCTTACTCTTCTTCTTAGTTGTGACCCGGTTTTCCCCACTCCGTGCTGCCTCGTTTCTGGGCCTGCGGCGCGAAAGACAATTAAGACACTTCCACTTTGATGCCGAAGCTTGGGTGAGCTTCTGGAAGAATTACCCGTGGTTGCAAAGCCCAGCCTCAATGAGGCAACTGTTATTCAAAATGCATTCTCAATATCAGACGTTAACGGCGTAAATTGAATACCGACATGCTGGTGCTACTTCCGTTGCTATTTTTTCTCATTTTAAACATTGCTATATGCCGCACTGGAAGCTTGTAAAATTGGTGCCTCACGACAACATATTTGTTGTCGTGAGGCACCACCGAACCGCTTGTTTGGACGAGATAAAAAATATGGACAAACACTGAAGTTTTAAAAATATCAGCGCTACGGTTGTCCCCCTTGCATCTTCTGTTACCGTGTGCTCCATCTAACAACCGTTTCCATCGGTGTACATCGCACTTAGGCTTCGATCACAAGGCAAGGGCACTCCCAATAAGTGCAGACGTTAATTAATTAGGTTTTCCGCCGCAGTTGCACAGTGCATGTTATTGGGACCGAGTTAGCCAGTTAGATCGTAAGTCTGCCCTAGATTATGGTATAAAAGAAAGATATAATACGCCGATGTGCCTCACGACAGGATCGTCTGCTCGCCAGGAGAAAGCAAACAGCCTGCGTTCGCACTACTTTCTTTTGCGCGTTGTGCAAGCCTAGTTAGCTAGTTAAGACCGCAACGGCTGTCCTAGATTATCATACGAACGAGATATATAATCACCAATGGTTATTCACAGGTTAGATTCACGACGGCATCATCTGCTCGTTAAGAGGAAGCAGACAAACCCCGTTCGAACTACTTTCTTCCGCGCAATAGTGAAAGCCTGCCTCCTGTGCACCCGGCAGCTCTACCGTCGCAATGCAATTAAAAGGGAGCGTCGAGTATGCACGCAACCGGACGACTCTCTACTTCCCCTCCGAGCGACGTCTCGACCTCGCTTGATTCCTTCTGACAATGCAGCAATCAAACCCGATCCGTCGAACAGCCATCACGCGCACGGCGTCTTCCTGTGTTCCTCCGCCAAGTAATCAGGGCGGCCGTTGTTGGGCGCGCGCCCAGCGCAGCCCCATTTGGGCCAATTACGGCAGGCCCGTCGCCACGGTTGGCCAGGCAAGACGTGCGCAGACAATGGGGCTGCTGCTTATTGGCATCGCGCCAGGCCCATCGGCGGGCCCGATCACTCGGCGCCAATTTGCATGCAAAGAAGCGCGCGGTTTGTTTCTCACGATGGCACGCAAGATGCAGGACTGCGGCGGACTTACAATCAGATGCCGCTCTGTAAGCGCGCGCTTAAATGCGGCCACTGCGTGTATACGATTGCTTGAAGAGTTTTCCCCCGTACTTTCGCACGCTTGTTTTGCCTACCTGCTTGCGGCTGCGTGCACTGGATCTGCGCGTTGTTTCGCCCAACCGCGGTTGTAGTTGCTGTAACCAATGTATTGATGAAGTCCGCTCGTTATTAATGTGGAGTTAATTTTAAACGCCTAAGCACGTCTATGTGGACTAAACGAGGCAACCATTTGTCCGTTTCTAACGCTCGATGTGTAACGCTTTCGCCGAGCAAGGAAATGCTATTAATGAAAGCCCCTGGAGCGTAAACAGTTCATAGAACATCGCCTATGTTACCATTTAAAAATGTCTTCCTGGCAAAGCACTTGTGCATAATGGTGAAGCAAATTTTAAAGGGGCTCATTGCATAATGCGGCGTAGGGAATAGGGATACATCGGGTATTATGAAGACATTTATTAAAAGGCCTTGGGGACCTGCGACTTTGATATCAGACTGCTTTTATTTCCCCAGGATTGCATCTCTCTATTATCATGAAGCCGATTTTAAAGGAACTCGGTGTATAGCAGAGGGGCTCACGCATTTACCTGACAATACCCAATCTGCAGCTTCTGCAATTTTGCAAGTTTTTTCTTTATTATTCATTTTCACTGACAGTCGTGGGTGCATTCTCGACGCTTTGAAGCGTTCTCCGACGAGATATCTCGGAAAAAGAACCAGTTGCGTTTGTCAGGTTCTGTAGGATTTTCTCGCTGTATACGTCGGGTTTTGGTGGTCGTTCGCGAATAGCCACTCTACTAATCGACTAATGAAATTCCTTATTAATTTTGATGCGTTATCGGCATTAACAGCTCGACAAAAAAGGCTGGGGGAGGGACGATAATAGTCGATCACCCCCGCCTGGTATTCGACCTTTCCTGCCGTTTTTTTTTTTTGTCTCTTCATGCTGCGGCAGGCCGTGACGTCCCGAAATAACGACGCCAACCATCCAGGATGATCATTTCAAGACCAACGCAGTAGATCATCCGCTCCTTTACCCACTTGTGGCCAATAAATTTTTATACTACTACTACTACTACTACTACTACTACTACTACTACTACTACTACTACTACTACTACTACTACTACTAACTACTAATACTACTACTACTATTACTCTCTTCCGAACTTAGGCCTTCAGCTCGCAAGAGTCGCCTCTGGGTGACGACCTAAAACAAAGGTTTTGATGCAGACACACCCGAGCAGCCAATGGCTTCGACACACTAAAGAGTAGCTCCAGAACGGCAAAGAAAATGAATTAGTGCACGTTTCATCGACAACGCGTCCCATATCGCAGCACGCACGATTAGCACATTGTCCTAATGGCAGCTGGAGCTAAGTTGCGTTGCAGCACTACACCGCGATTGCTGACGCATGCGCAGTTCAATTCCTCTGCACGTTGGGCGGGCGATCTCAGTGCTGTGCACCTACCCTGAATACAAATCGCACCACGGCATTGTGAGCCGTAACGATGTGGGGGGCCGCGATGCATTAGAGATCGGTAGCAGTTAAAGCTCAGCGGGGTTTCGATTGCACCGCCTTATTCAAATGAAATCTGCAAGAGCATTTTTGCGCGCTCACTTTTATCACACCGTGCAAACGTCCACGTGCAAAAAATGCAGATTCTGACCGGCTCCAACACGCCCAATCGTAGAACAATAGTAACGAATTGGAATTTTGCTCTACATAATAACTCTATGAGGGCAGTTGTTGACCGTTGACCAGTACTGGTTACTCTGCTGGCCCTATCGTTGATACAGGGTCGGTTCGTTAACTTGCCGTGTGAATCAAGGTGTGCACTAGTGGAATCCTGATATGCACAAAGGGAATTACTGAATCAGAAAAAACAACACCCAATGACACCCAACCCATATCAAACCCATTGATAGTATTCTGTTTAAAGCCCAATTGCTTCAATATAATTATTTCTGAAAAATGTAGCACCACTTCCATATTACTTTAGTAGAGGGTAGTGCGAAGTAAGAGTGAAACCTCGAGATCCTCAATGCGAGCTTCCTCATAATTCTAAACGCGCAGACTGCCGTTATCAAGGGCATAAGAAGGTGCGCTATACGAACAATTTCGCTCTTTTAATTACGCTATACCGAAGATCTCATTTGTTGACCGGAAAGCCTTATGTTCTTGGCGCACGGCGTTGGCCACGCCGTTGCGCAAAAAAACCTCCCTGAACCGAAACTGGCGACTAAAAGGCGCCAGATCTAAGTTCGTGTCCATCGAGCCGCGTGCTCTGCACAGACGTCTCTAATGTCAAGAAGCCGATCAAGGATTCGAACGAGGAAAAAGCGCTGCCCAAGAAAGTAGAGATCGCGAGAGAGACAGTAACAGCTCGTCCCCTCACGTACACGCACGCACAAAAACATGCAGGCACAGACCCGTCGGCACATCGGCGAAGGGAGCCGGGCCAATAATTACTTATACCGATCGGGCGTGCTGATAAATGGATCGTTACGGGAGACTGCGCGCTCGTTATGAATACGCAGCGGGAACACTGCGTGACTCGGTCTGTTCTTTCGCTGCTTTTGTTGTTTCTTTCATCCCGCCCGCACTGGCCGTCTTCGAGGAAGCAGCCTCGGGTGTTTATGACTGCTGGACGCACCAAGGAGATTCGTTAGTCCACAGTAGCTCGTACAAGCAGGTCTATACGCGTCCTTTCGCCGCCGAGATAGAGAGTGACCGTGAATAGACTAGTTCCAGGAACTCGCCGTCGTACACTGCCCCGCAGAATTAAGACAGCACGCTTGACCTCGGGCTGCTCCGCAGACTGGACACCAACGCTTGTTAAGGACATGTATATACCAATGTCATAAGCGTTAAACAATTTAGGGTAAGAAGGTAAGTGCGGCCTGAGGTCTTCGTGGTGGGCCCGTACGTGTTAGTTGTTGAAGGCCAACAACAGTGTTTGCGGTTCCGATACTGGAATAGAAAAGGATACACTTTAAAGCAGCGGTGTAACACAGCTGCGGATTACTCCTAACCTAAGAAGTCTTCCTTACAAAGGCTGCCCTACTAGAAGGGAGTAGTGGACTGGGGAATCCCCTCACTGGTCCGGAGCGACCCCAGATTCCCAACGGGTGGGGACAAATACAGTTTTATCTCTATCTTCCTCAAGAAGCTTGCACTTACCGCGGATCACTCAAACACGAATTTTTAAAACAGGGATAACTGGCCGCAAGTGTTCCGAAAAGAAGTTACAAGTTTCGTCCGGTCGTTCGATGATCTCTCCCTCGGTAGCTCGAAATGTCGCGCAGTGGCGAACGTTCCGTTCCGCCAAGAAGCGCAGGAGGCGGTGGAGGCTTGCCCGCGTGGCCTGGTTTCTTTTTTTTTTTTTTCTTTGAGGCGGCGCTGCTGGCGGAGCACAGCGTAGCGCATACGTAGTGCGTACACGCAGGCCAAAGGCGGCGGCACAATAGCGGCCCCCTCCTCAAAAGGAAACGGCGAGCTGTTATCACGGTCACAGACCGTTGGAGCACGCTCTTAATTCTCTTCCCACTCGGCGGCCACTGCGCATGCTCCTCGCCCATCACCGCCGCCGTCCATCTTGCCCTCCTCCCTTCCCGCTAACACCACCCTCGACACTTCATCTCTTCCATCTTCCTCATCTTCTGTTTCCATCAATTCTGCGCACGATCAGGCGGAGAGCGCCAGACGCAACTCCACTGGGACTCGACGCTAATCTATGAAGTCAGTACGCTAGAAGACGATTCACCAAACGAGATGAATAATATCTGTGACGACATTTTAAGAAAATGAAGTTTATATGCCGACAGACAGGGGCAAAGTACAGCCACGACCTTGATGACTTGCTGAAGAAGTTAAATGGAGCTCTCCTATTGAAGCTCAAGCTCGTTAGATTTTCTCCGTATTGGATGCGCAGGAGAGGATGGAGAAAATAGATAATTAGAGATCATCGAGTGATAAGGCGCCGGCAAATAACGAAACGACCTTGCCGATAAATGTTCCCGTGATGCTGATCCCCCCCCCCCCCTCTTCGGGCTTTTCTTCTTGCTACGTCTGCTACGCTTAAATATTTTGTTGTTCGTGTGCTAAGTCACGAACTGAGTGGCGTGGATGCGACCCTTGAAGACGCCTGTAGCATCGTATAAGTCGTACAGAACCCCAGCAGTGCTATGAAAAGAAAGAAACAACGCGAAAAAATTGCCACACTTCGTTCGCCCTCGCTTCGCCTATAGCTGCTTGCCTTTATCCTGGGTGACGAAAAAAATAAGTAGCCTGTGCAAAGATAGAGCAAGGCTGATTTCGTCTCCCTCTCTCTCCAAACGCGACAAACTTGAGTTTGGCTGAACCTGAGACGGTGGCGTGGGAAACTGTTAAGCCTGATCCGGGATGTGCCCAAGCGTTCACGGATGTGTCCAAGCACCTTGTTTTTTCTTCTTTTATCGCCTTGCCCTGGCTACTCATCGTTCTTTATCGGGCATTCGCAGGCAAATGGCTCGGCTTTTTAGCCGGATGCACCAGCAGACCACCCCGATTGGTCGCGGGATTTGTATTTTCTCTGCAAACAGTTAAGAAGCAAGTCAGTGCCGTGTTACGACGAGCAGCGTGCGCTTAACACACACTGGCGCGCGTTGGAAGATCTGGGGACGCATATACGCTGCCTCACAAGTCACTGATGTGCACGCCAATAGCAACCAAGCAAACCACTGATACCTCTGCGACGTCTTAAAAAAAGATCTAAATGTCAATGTCCCGGCAGTATATCTACTGGACGTCCCCAGAACAAACAAATTTTCGATAAAAAAGTTTTCGATGTTAAGAATACGTTGCTGGTACCTTATTTGCGGACGTTATCTGGATCTACAGTCATAGACAAATGAAATGAGAACACGGAAATATGAACAAGAACACACAAATAGCCCGCTTTCTTTCCATGCAAGTCAAAATGACGCGTGGCTTAGTTACAAAAACAAAGTCGGGAAATGGGGCTTCCCGAATAGACCAATAGCGCGCAATTATTTGGCCTTAACGAGCATTATTTTTTTCAATTTCGCGTGTTCTGGTTCGTATTTTCGTGTTCGCAGTTTCATTTGTCTATGGTTGTACGTTACAGGCGTACTTTAGATGTCTCTCGCACTTTATTTTTGGACGCTATTTAGACGCATCTTACCGACGTACTTTATCCGTCTTTGGAATTTTAGTTTTGAACTTTGTAGAGACGTACCCCGTACCTTAGCGTACAACTCGAACTGTATAGTTGTTCTGGCGCCGATGAAAAAAATATTCACGTAGTCATCATTTCCACTCACTCAGTATATAGTTTAAAACGTGCGGCGTGCACTATTAGCAAGTTCGGCCGCTGAATTTCCGCGTTCACGAAGGACTTGCATGATTGACGCGGATTGCTCGTAAGATTTCACCGAAAAGGTTTTCGTTCTGCCGAGCGGTTTCAAATGCGGCGGGTATGTTGTCCACGTAGCACTAATTATTCGTCGCGAATCTGTACGTAACTATGTCTCCCCGTGCCACATTAAACCCTGCATTTCTGGGTCACACTTCAGCGTGGAAGTTAAAAACTTACCTAGTGCTTAAATCTAACTTTTGCGCGACGAAGCCAAGCTTTTTTTTTTTTTTTACTCGTCAGCCTATGTGGCTGCGCTGATTCCTTCTGTGTGCGCTGAGTTTCCTCTTTCGAGGAGTTTTCTCCACCTGGTTTGTCTCTAAGTGTTCGAGTTCAGGACCAACACGAAAACTGGAGGGAAACTCCTAGCAGTGCTGGCTTTTGCTAGTAGTAATCCGTTTTAGCTGCTATCGCCGTAAAAAATTGCGTCAACCGCAGCGCGTCCCACAAAACTGCCACCGACAGAAGCACAATTAATAACTCCGGAGGGCAAATCTGTTAAAATAATCTATTGTCAAGCATAGTGCAGTCGGTAAAACGTTTGTCTATAACAGCGATTCTATTAAACTAGTTACATCTGGAAACTGCCGAAACATACTTTTTACAAACATGTTGGAGACAAAAGGGGACGGCTTAGACTTCAGAACGCTGCAGAAAATCCCGCTTGGGAGAGGCAGAATAAGGCTTAAAGGTCGAAAGTTGTACTATACGCGAGCGTTTTACCGACTGAACATTCGCAGTCAAACCTCCCGCGATTGCACGTACTGCGCGTATGTCGCCTTCTCGCCCAAGGCAGCATCGTATGCGTTTGTTACGCCTACCGTCCTAAATCAGGGAATTATCCTATCTGCCGCGTATTATAGCGCCCGTTGCTGTCAAGCCGGAGCATTAATTCTGCCGGCCCGGCCTGCCACTCGCCCTATGGGCACATCCACGCAGCGGCGGGTTTTTCAGCATCACCCGACGAACAACGCCGGTCGTCCTTGCTCGGAACGTGTTCCGAGCTCGGCGAGCCAATTAAACGTCAACAAAACGTGAAGAGCCTAGAAGAGATGCAGTTCCCGCTTCTCTCGCCATCCTCCTCACACATCACTCGGGTGGACGCTTTCCGTTTAATGGTCACTGACGGGGCCCGCTCGACGAGCGAGGTCAGCAAGGGACGGACCGCCCGAGGCTCGCGAGCATGTAAACAAAAGAGATATCGCGTAACGTCGATCATTTCTTCCATCTCTTGTCGCCTCGGCGAAAATGAGGGAGGTGGGGTGTTACGTCCAGTCCCGCATGTATATAGCCAGAGAGAAACTGACGAGAGCGGCATTCCTTCGCTGTGTCGAAGGTTGCTTTGAAGCGACACGTTCTGTCAATGTGCGCGCCTGGGTTCCTGGAAGAAAAAAAATACAAGAAGCTTCTTCCTTCTTTTTTCCCAATTTGTTCAGCTGGTCTGGCTACTGAACTCCACTATGCATCTGCTGTCGGTAACCGGTCTCAGGAGAGAGAGAGAGAGAGAGAGAGAGAGAGAGAGAGAGAGAGAGAGAGAGAGAGAGAGAGAGAGAGAGAGGAGAGAGAGAGAGAGAGAGAGAGAGAGAGAGATGGAAAGACTCAAGCTATCAGATCTCCGTATACTCGATGAGGGGCCAAGATAGGTGCTGTATAACTGAATCGGGAGCCTTTCTTAACGGTGAGTTACACGAAACGCGGCTTGGTAAAAAGGCCATGGGGACAAAAAAAATGCGGTTGATTTATTGAAAAGAGTGCGTCGTACCGATAACAATAATACAAATCTTGCCGCAAACTTCCCACAACTAAGCTAGCTATTAAGTAAACGTATATTAAGGGAAGCCGATGACGCAGTGGTGGCTCGTCAGCCACTTTTTCGCCTGGTCTTTATGACGTCACACGGTATTACTTATATCACTTGTGGAATTGGCGGCACTGTTAGAAGAATGACTATGCGATTGTAGTGGTGCATCTAGTTTCGCTTGGTGGTATCACTTGAACGCTAACGTGCAGTTACCACACTGGGGCTCTTCGATTTACAGTCCGCGGGTAGTCAGGGCTCCCCCACGCCTAGAGGTGTCTGCGGGAAAAACGGTTGCCGGACTGCTTCTCCGGGAGTCCGCGGTGAGCCCGCGACGGTAAATCCATTGATTGATTGATTGATTGATTGATTGATTGATTGATTGATTGATTGATTGATTGATTGATGATTGATTGATTGATTGATTGATTGATTGATTGATTACACGCCGACGCAGCGCAGGTGATGAGGCGCGCCTTAGTGGAGGGCTCCGGATTAATTTCGACCACCTGGGGATCGTTAACGTGCGCTGAAATCTCGTACACACGGGCGTTTTTGCTTTTCGCCTCCATCAGAAAAGCGGCCGCCGCGGCCGGGAATCGAACCCGCATCCTCGTGCTCAGCAGCACAACGCCTTAGCCAATGAGCCACTGCGGTGGGTGCGACTGTAAATTCACTGATAACAATGTTTTAGCGTCCCCCCATAGCGTCACTACTGGTATCGTGCGGCGCGAAATTTTGAAGTATTTATCTCGCCTTTTTTTTTTACGTTAACGAAACGTATTTCATGGCTGGAATGGAGCTGAGGTGGGTAGTTCAGCTTCACTCCGCTGCCCTCATGTGACCCATCCATGCCACCACCAATAAAAATGGCAGCCAAAATGTGATCTGCGGTACGGTAATGCGCAGTGCAGAACGTCGTGTTTGCATTGCGTGATGGCACAGCGCGTACCAGTGGGCATAGTCAGTCGCCGAATTTTAATTGTTGGCTGCGCGGATTGGTCACTCTACTTCATTGTGTCGAAGTTGAGCCACAGGGTTGTCTTATAATTAGCTTTTTTCAAATCAAAATAGGTTGCATTTCGTCTTCATGGCCCCTTTAAGCCAAGAAATGTCTTACCCCACTCCTTGAACAACCACACTGGACAGCGATGCAGTGCTCGCTGTTTGATACGCAAGATGGGCCTCATGCCTACTGCGAAGCGAGTCGTCCTCTCAGAATGAGAGAGAGAGAGAGAGAGAGAGAGGAGGGAGAGAGAGAGAGAGAGAGAGAGAGAGAGAGAGAGAGAGAGAGAGAGAGAGAGAGGACTCTTGAGTCGGCCCGCAGCACTTGTCGAAGACTTCCTTCCGAGCACACTTACTCGAGCGTGCACCGCTCATTAGGGTCATGGCGAGAAGCATCCGGCGTGGGAAAGGACGAACTAGTGAAGGATGCTGGGGGGGCCAGCGCCGCGGCATGCATGGCCACGTTATTATAGTGGCGCCCCCCTTCGAGAGAACCGGCCGTTTAATCGCCCTAAGAGAAAACACGCCACTCACGGTCGAGGCTCGGATAATGGCTTTTGACTGACGCGAGCCCCCGCTTCTCCCTCGCGGATTGTTGCGAAGACTGGACTGTATGGGAGTAGTAAAAGGGATCACCGTTTACTGGAGGCGGGTGGTTGCGACGCAACAGGAACGCCTCGACACTTCATTTGCGGGCGGCAGAGACATTGAGCGTGCATTGAGGCTCGATTGGGTGCTGCAACGCTTGTTGCGCGCTGGTGGTCTCTGAAGGGTAGAACGATTTGGCGGCGAAAATGAGCTCCCGCAGCCCGAAGCGATTGCCTGGGAACGCGCGTATAGCACGGGCTGAAGGCCCCCCGTAAGTTGCAAATGGCGCTGCGCTGGAGCTCTAATTTGCGCTCCGAGCGTACGTTCGCCTGGCCTTCAGAAGCTCATATGTGGGAATTACACGGCGCGCACTACTTTTGAACTCTTTCACAAGGCGAGGCGGTGATTATTTTGCGAAATTCTATTACTGAAGTGCTGTGCGCGCGGCCTCCTTTCTCGGGAGATTTAAACAGAAGTTTTTTGAAATCGAGGAAACTGCGGAAGTCGCAAAAATGAAAGACTTCATGGCGGGTAGCAGCAGCGTCACTTGTATATAACTGTTCGTCTTGAGAACACTTAGGTGCTTTCACTTGTGAGTTTAGGGTTGACGAAATCAATACGTGGCTACACCATCTGCAGTTTGACATGCAGGTCACAGCAGGCAGCGTTACAACATGGTAATTTCCACCCTTTCAATTCACCATCAACAGCCCACTAGGTCCACTGCAGGACAAAGGCCTCTCCCATAGACCTCCAATTATTCCCTGCAAATTCGGTACCTTTATACACTAAATGTCACGGACGAATCGTTATGTGTGCAAGCATCACACCACTACATCCACACGGCTGTCGTCTGACGCTTCGTCGAAACTGTCCGTAATGTTCGAACTGCCTGCATTCTCTTCTGCCGCTGTGGACGGGTGCGCGAGGTTACCGTGGGACGACGACATGACATCGGTTTACTGACGCAAGAAACTGCGTAACGTGAAAGCGATCACGCTTTTTTCTGTTTCCTTTTTCGTAATGAGAGAAGGGGAAATCTGTTTCGAAACGGAAACACGAGATGAGTCGACGAATGTGTACCAGGGTTTTTTCCTACCCTATGCGGGTTTTAAACGTGAACGATTAGAAATTAGAAGACTGGCGAGTTCGCGACAATTTTTCACACAAAGGGCGTATACGCCAAACAAAGCTTTTAGACACGTCCATTAGGCGTCGTACTTTTTCACCTCACTTAGCTTACATGACACCGCAGAAGTGTGTTCGCTGGTGCGTTCGTAACTCTAACCGCCACTCATACTCGGTAGATGTCAGACAATTTCAGTACGATAGAGCCACGTGGGCATCATCGTCTCGTTCGCGGAATGCACACACACACACACACGCACAACTGAGCGATGTGTATCCACACACGCACATGTCTCTCAACGAGTGTTCACAATAGCGGGCGTCCACGGGACACCGGAAGCCGACGAAGGGAGGGGGGTGCGTGTGTCGAAACCGGAAGCGGGAGCAGTATAGTCTACCCCGGGAGTGGTGCGACGGCGGCTGCGGCGTTATTTGTTGCTTTCCCGTGGACAATGAGCGTGCCCGCTCGCGTGGCGGAAGGACTTCCACACCCGCACGCCAGGTGAACGCGCGCCCGCTGGCACGACCAGCGGCTTCAGGGACGAGCACACGCCGTTGGCGAGCCGCCCTGTGCGCGCGTAGCCTGGAGAATAGCAACGCAGCATCGCCCATACAGAGGAGGCATACTTGAGTCCAGAAACACGCTGAACAGACCAGCCCTAGAATTTCTGCACAGCGGCTACGGACACGTGCGGTGCCGTGAGGGAGTAAAGTTCCGAGGGTTCTGCGTTCATTCCCCTTGCCGTAGCCAAGATCTTCCTGCAATTGTTCAGCATTTAGAGGGTCGGGGTACTTCCACACGTTCTTAAAGTGGAATTTACGGGGAAACAATTTCTTTCAGCTCTCCTTAACAACAACCGTACACGTTTTCGCAAAAGTAGTGAGAACACGAATTCATCCATTCAAGAGAATAGTCGTGCAAGACCTTGAATGGTGGCATCGTTCTGGATGGAAGAAAGACATCCGTGCTTGCAACGGCTGCGGGCCCGAAGGGCACTTCGATAAAAAAAAAATGCTTATGTTCACCGTCATTCAGATTCCTTCTGAAGGTGCCTGTATGCATGTTAGCCAAACGCGGACTCTTTGCGCTTCCGCGGAGGGCAACAAATACGGATGAGACGCAGTTCGCTTCGTGGTACAAATGTCGTCAGTGCAGTGAAACCCACGTTCTGTACGTGCACATCGTGTGCCGGTCCAATCGCAAGGTTCATCCCAGTTTTCACGTGTAAAAACTGTGCCATTAAGCAACGCGCTTTATATGGATGCATTCAGGCCATTCCTATTTGGCTCCCACTTGCTCCTTCCGACAAATCCGCGCCGGCGGAGAGATTAGTAAACCCTCGCTATATATCAGAGTCCTCAGGGGAGTAAACTGGCTTCGTTTTAAGCGGTACTTCGTTAAAAGCGGTCATTATTCCTTCTTTATGCACTGCAGGGGAACCGTAAAAACTTCGAATAAAGCGAGCATTGGAACAAAGCCACGTCGTTATAACGGGGGTTTACTGCATTATTATTTCGTGGAGATTGTGGTGCCCACTCCAGGCTGTTCGCCCTTGTAACAGGCAGTGTGCTTTAGTGTGGCCTGCTATATCGTACGGTATGACGAACACGTGGCTGCGGGTAAAAAATTAGCAGTGCCTTAGCTCGGCTATGCCAGGATATACGCAGCGTGAGCTAAGGTTCAGCTGGTTATTCATAGGTTCCCTGGTTGTCTAGGATTAGCTTGATCATCATGCTTACCGCTGCTTCAATGACACACACACACGGTGTACGCATTATGTGACACATGTATAGTTATCAAGCGCCTCCGGCGCAGCGTCACCAGTCGCCCCATAGCTAAGCTGGTTCCACAGGCGCACGCCGGTGTTGCTGCGACGACCGAGCCACCGGTTTCACACTTGGCCACCCCTCGCATGATCTTCAAGCGGACCAGGCCGCCACGTGCGAACGGAGGTCGGCGAAGACGCTGGGCGCGTGGCGTGTGTGAGAGACGCCGGGCAGTGAGCAACGTTCTGTGCGCCGCGTGACGTCACTGCTTCTCGTGTATGCGCAGCACGGCTCTCCAGGAGCCACGCGAAACTGCTCAACCTTGGCCAGTGTAGCTCACGCTACAAAACATTGTATGTGCGGACGTGTACGCACGTCCCGTGATCATCACAACACCCGCCGCACTAATCGGGGCAAGATCCGCAACTCGCGATGCTGAAAGCGGAATCATTATATCTATACGATCACGATCCCGCTGCTGATAGCACACCATCAGAGGACAACCATCACAGTTTACCATACTCTTACTATTTTTGATCTTAGTGGTTACAGTGCTAAGAGCAAGATCGTGAACGTGACGACAGAAGCCAGAGCTCCATAAAACACGCGTATACGAAGCAGCTTATAAGTGAAGTATAGGAACGAGCAACTCAGACAAACCGCTTCACGCGTGCTTCGCAGTCGTCGCCGTCGTTCCATGCCTGCTTTCACCCAGCTATTCTTTCAGACAGTCTCGGAGGAGTCGACAAAGAGCACGGAAGCTCATAAACGGTGCCACTGCGCAACGCGTGAGAGAAGCTTCCAAAGCGACAGCACTTGAATGCAGAGCAATCAAGCGGTGTTTTTTTTTTTTTTTTTTCCACGACGATACCCGTAGAAAGAAAAACCAAAGGAAAAAAGATCCGAGGATCGGTGTTCTGAACGAAATGGGAACAACATATCCCACCTCGGGTAAGCTAGACAACGACGTCGTGTGTGTCCCGGCCTAATGGAAACTGGACGTCGAACGTGAGAAGCCCGCACGATCACACCGGCTCAGGACCAAGAGTACCTCTCGCTTCGCAAAGCCGTTTATAGCGTGTATAGCAAGTTCACGTCTCTCGGCGCAGGGCTGAACAGCGATTCGCTCCTTTTTTTTTTTTTTTCCTCCTTTCTTTTTTTTTTTCACTTCTTCTCCATCGCCATTTTATGGGAAAACTACGCCTGCCATGAACGTACGATGCATACGAGAATGACACGATACGTGACTTCGGCAAATATGCGAACTAAGCTAGCGCTGATACTTTGTTCTGCGCTGAGACTATGTAGGACTTTTACGGTAGCCGCGCTGTATTGAAAGCCTCACGGTCCATGGAGATCTCCTTTCGGCAAGAGGGAAGTGCGAAGTGACCTCGAAGTCTGCTGCTTTACGTGCCGTGAGATGGGAAGCTTATACGCGTAGACACACGGTGACACAGTTTTTGTTGCCGCGTGCGCGTGTCATGATAATCCCGCCCGACCTTGAAGGAGGCTGAGTATACGCTCCGATAACGGTGTCAGCAGCGTTACGGCGAAAAATACGAGGATATTTTTTTTACATCTGCTCAGTAATAATGATAGTAAATCGGCGCACTCGAACTCACCACCACCGCGCTCTTGCTATCCACATCTATATACACAACGCTGGTTCATGTGTTGAAACAACGTCCACCCACCCAGGGCATTATTAATTGCGGCGACCACTGAGCAGTGGGTGCTGTGATCATTGAGCTATGACGATGCAGCTACCTCATGGCAAGCGCTCAAGCGACTCGGATTGGGGGAAATTGGTAGGGCAATTTTGAGAATTGGATATTAATACGCGAGTATTCTTTCAAGCCGATTTGCTAAACATTAGGCCCCCTTAAAGGCGGCTTCACCATTACACGGAAAGGCATTCGTGGGAAGGCACTTTAAATAAATGTAAGAAGTGATATCAAATTATGAAGACCCCATGTATCCCAATAAAACTCTACTATACGCGAAGCTCTACTATGCGGCTTCACTACTATACGCACTTGCATCGCTCTTCCCTGTCAGGCGTTCTTGTTCTTGTTTTATTATATTTCCATTCTGCATTATCGATGCTCAGCGTACCAATTATCACATTTGCTCTAATGTAACCTTTACATGTAATAATCTGACCAATTACGCATTCTTTTTTTTTACATTTAAGGCGATATGCTACAGGCGCCACGCCTTTTCGTTGTAGTACTCGCCAAAGAATGCTAACGAGTTAAAGAAATATCCAGCAAAGAAAGCAAGCCCTTTCTTCGGTGACAGCATACACGCGTTCGGAGTATCGCGAGCATGCATACACAATAGCCATGGCGGATGCGCAGCGCACTGCTTGAAAACACTCCCCCCCCCCCCCCCCCCCCCCCCTCGCCGCGAGCAGCCGGCTGCCGCCCGGCACCAGGTGAGAGAGAGGGGGGAGGCCGTAGGAAGAGCGGCGGCGACAGGGGTGAACCCTGCGGCACCCCCCGAACTGTGCGTATAACGGGAGGCCGGGGACATCCCGCCAGATGCCCCAGCTGGCAGAACTCGAGCGTGCACACCCGACCGCTGCCACTGTTCCCAGCCCCCCGACCCGCATCCCCCCCTCTACTAACCCCCTGCTCGGTATACACCTTTAGCGAGAGCAGACGCCTGGCACACGTTCACGCGCCAGTGCCACGCGCTTACCTGTGATTGGTCTCGTGTCTATTTATACTGGGGCGATAACGCCTTTGTATACCCCGCATCCGTATAGTTCGGCAACGAAAAAGAAAAACAGTTCAGAGGGGAAAAAAAACGGTCTACGTCTAGGACTAATGTTGGCGGAGCTTTTTTCCTCAAACGTCACGCTACTAGAATGAAGAACGAGCTGCTAACAGCAGATGCTCGGAGGCGTGTTCCGCGCGGTAATGTAGATTTTTGTTTCGGCGTAGTGTTTGGCGCAGACCGACGCATAGGAAAACGCGGCCTAAATGTTATGCGCTGAGACAGCGACGGTGTACGTCTCTAATCTGTTTACAGGCGGGTTGTTGCTTGTACCCGCGCGGGTGATTATTATTTGCTGACGTTGGCGGAAAGGTAGGGAAAGGTAGGCGGAAAGGGGGAGAAACCGAGGTCAAAACCACTGCTTTTTTTTATGTGTGCCGGTATGGGCAGTACGAGAGTCCTGTCAGACCGCACGAGCGCGAACAGGCACTACGAAACAGAGCGATACAGCTATTGTGTAGGAGCGTGCAAGGACTACGATACAGCGTAAACGAAAGACTACGGGGGCGCTGGGTCTTTCAAAATTGGCAGGGGGAAACAAAGTTCATATAGGGTAACATCGTACGGCGGCTTAGAAGAAGAATAAGAACAAAGGGGGATTATGGATACAAGCTTTAAAAGGCCGCGTTGAAAACCTGCTATCAACGCTGTTGGCAATTACACGATGTAATGCTCCTGACATCCTTCTGAGCGGGTGTCGTAAGCTGCGAGACTCATCCAGCGCAGGTATTCACTCACCTTTACGTCGTTTATGCCCAACATCTGCGCATTAAGGTCGCGTCCACGTTTAAGCATGAAGCGGCCTCACCGCTCGTCCGTACACAGATGGAAGGACGCAGGAAAGCCAGTATAGTGACGTTTACAACAGCTAGACTGAGCCCGGATGCACGGACCCGGAGCGTGAGATGAGTTGCATTCCTTACAATCACAAAACAACGGCTGGGCAGCCAAATAGCGGAGACATCAATTCTGAGAACAGAATGCCGCATACCGTCTTCTGCCCATATAGCTCCGCTGTCTATATAGTCACGCATATTTGTCGTAACCTTCGTTTAAGCGGCCCGTGTTTGAAAAGCTCCAACTGGGCGCCAAATAACGGACGGAAAGCAGCAGGCCGTCGGCGACTTTAATGGAAAAGACAAGACATCAGGTGATGCCCGGAGCGCGTATGTGTACGTTTCCTTCCGAAAATTAAATAAACTATTAGGACGGCATCGCATTGTTCAAAGAGGGTTCTCCTCTTCGGAATCTTCGCCGTTCCCGGCTGACCTTCATTCCTTGAACCGATCTAGCTGTGGTGTCATCACGTCACGCAGACTGTGGCGAAAGACTAATCCCAGTGAGGTGACCTGTTCTCACAGATAGACACAAAGCAATTCACTCGTTCAGCATCCCCACAATGCACTGGACTGACCAATCCAATCTTCCAACAATACAAATTCCGCAAATGACAACAACGCCCATGCCATCTCACCAAAAAATCTACCATCCCATCTTAAAGAATGTTGAGAGAAGCGCGAAAGCGACAGTTTTTCGAGCACTAAGTAAATGCATGTACGAACGACCTGAATGTACGCCGACACGTGGTTTATGAGACAAAGGTGTATTATTGTACTCCTTCTTCGTTATCTATGCATCTATTGTCTATCTAGAACCGTTTTTTTTTTTCTTCGTTATTTTCAAGTGACCGTTCTAACACAATGAAAGTCCGATTTCGCGCATGTCTTAGCGGAATAATGTTCATGCAATTTATATCTGGATACTTGATAATAACACAAGAAGTAGAGCCGTTTTGTGTAATCATACTCCCTTCGTAAATGATCGTGCTTTACTGCAGAGCAAATAGTGTGGAAAAGCCAGCTTACAAAAAACCAAGCTTACGCCGTTATCCTAAAAGTCGCCTTCACCTTTTAACACAACTGCACTGATGGAAAGAGATTTTTCTAAGAGAAATTTAAGACGCATCAAAATTCGAAGGTCGTAGTACTTTTTTTTTTACTTTTTTATCAGAGCTTTTCGGTCGACCAGCAGGTCTATGGGAAATGAGTTAGTGCTTTTACAGGACGCCATTGGTCGCACTAAGAAAGCTCTCGCTCTAAAAATAGGAACTGTGCTCAGGCACCGTGCAATAAAGAGCTGCATGCTTCCATTGCATGATGCCAAAACGCAGACCGATCTTTCGAGTCGAACCGTCCGCTCGGCATCCTCACTCACCGAAATTTCATTATTAACAGCGCAGCTGTTTAGCAAATCGTAAGAGTTTCGTGTCCCCACTTAAAAATACTAAGAAAATGCTTAGCGCACGTGAGCGCACCCACGTGAGCGCGTGCATTGCGGCGACTGTCCGGCAGTTTTTTTTTTTTTTTTAACTAGAAAATGGCGAGCGCTCCTGTGTGTGTGCCTCGCGGCGAACACTCGGCGTCCCCAGTGCACGTTTGTCAAGCCAGGCAAGGAAGACTGGCCAGGACTGGAAAAAAAAATCCTGCATGCGCCCTAATCGTGGCTACACTGGTGAGGAACGAGAAAGGCACGTCATAGCGTACGCCCGTCTAGTATGTATGATGTCCAATAGTCATCACTTCCAAAAAATGGAGGAAGCTCACACTTATAGCAACGATAATGTAAAGTAAAGGTCGTCGCGGCAGCGAAGAAGCAAATCGGCGGCAATCGTGGCCTTAAACTGTCGTGATAGACGTGAAGGTTGTGTTGCGTACACCTTCGCTACTTTCAAGTCTTACGCGTTAGTGTGGGCTAGCTACATTTTTTGGCTGTAGGAATTTGTCAGTCGAGTACATTGTGACGAAGCCGAACCACAGTGTTACTTCAGAGTCTATAGGTGCCAGCTCAGCACTTATCAACGATTAAAATATGCGGAAAATGAGAAGAAATCCGAAAGAAAAAAACCAATCCTGAAAATAATCATCTCTCCCCCTTTTTGTGCGCATTTGCGTCGCTAAACGCTTGTTCCTGTCAGAGTGGTTTTATTTTTGTTGAAGTCTGGGCGGCATGCTTTGCAATTCAAATCTCGCGAGCTCGTATCCGTCAGCAGGCGAGCACGATGGTCGTGCCCCCGAGTATGAATAATATCGGGGTGCGCCTATCACGCACGTATGCGCGGGGATCAAGCACACCGGCGTATACGCCGACGACACCCGTTCATCCTGCCTCGACAGCTGATATCGCGGCTCTTCATGCATAGCCGATCCCGACGCGAGAGAGCGTGAAGGAGGGCGTCGCCCCATGAACTTCCCATTAATTGAAGGATGTATCGACGTGTATCTTAGGACAGCGCTTATGAGTAGCAGAGTATTTGCATATAGCCTAATTGCGCACGTTATATACACGCATAACCTGAACACCATCTATGAATATATGCATTTATGATGAGCTAAGTAGAAATGAAGGATGCTTGGGTCCTGTTATTTTTTTCTACCTTCTCAGAGTCCCCCCTCCTGATACACTTCTCATCATCTTCATTTGTAATAGTGAACACGTTGTTCGCCTGCGTTCAACGGCTCGTAATTCAAGTTTTACACGTTGGGCTATGTATGAGGTGCGTCGCAGCTGATTATTAGTTTGCTCTTTATTAGTTTTAGCCCCTTGGGTGTCATCATCATCTTCTTCTTCGTCGTCCTATTTATGTCCACTGCATGGCAAAGGCACACTCCCGATGTTGGAGGTTTAATTTAGGCAGTATGGCTAACAAGCAAATCCTTCCTAAGGAAGCCCAGAAAGCGCGGCGCGACGTTTTTGAAGAACCCCTAACAACAGCGAGTCCCAGGTATACTCGAACTTTTGAAAATACGTAATAATTAAAGTTACACCAAGAACCACTCCAATGCAATCGGTAAGTAAACGAATAAGATTAAAAATTTTGCATCCAAAAATATTTTCAGCATATGAACGAAAGCACTTATTCGATTTTTATCGCAGGCTGGTGTCGGTAACCTCCAACGGGCTCAATGCCCGTTTATCAGTTACGTTAATAACGCCACAGTCCCCAACGTATGTCTTCTTTCAAACCTCAACTACACAGAGTCATCGCCGCATGTGTACGACTCGTCAAAAAAAAATTTTAAGACTTCGGCTCAACCATACAGAGCGGGACCTGCCTGTTCTCTAAAACAACTTTCCCGATTGCATACGTCAAATCTCACGAATCTACGCAGAATGTTTTTTCTAGTTTCCGACGAAGAGCGAGCCCGTAAACGTGGCGAGCTCTACAATACCAATAATTTCAAAAACGGAATATACTCCCCCCCCCCAAAAAAAAAGAGTTACAAGCGGCTGCAAAATTCTACAAGCGACTCAGTGAAAAGATAAGTGCATATCCACTTATAATAAACGGAACTGGCAACCCTGATCGGGGTGGCGAAATCCTGTTTTTGTGAGGGTGATAGCAAGGGTTTGTCAACAGTATACACTGTGGTCAACACTTCCCGAAATTTCGACAAACTGTCGTTTTTTTTTTGTTTTTGTTGCTATTCACGAGCATCAGAAAGTGCTTTCCGCGGGCGGGGATCCAACCCGTGGTCACGCAATGCGCGATTCAACAATGCCTCAGCCACTAAGCTACCCCACGGCGAATGTCTCTTCAGAGTTTTCGAGTGTCCGCTTCCGTCGACTATGCGCCCAATTTCTACCGCAGTCATGGGTTAGGGATACGTAATTCACGCCTCTACGCAGGCTTCCCAGTGCTTTCCCTTTCCCACACGACACTACGTCTCTTCTAACGCTTGCCGTCTGCGCATGACCCTGCTCGGAATTTTCACGAAGATAAAAATTCGTAGCAGGGTCACGAGTCTGGGCGTGTGCAGACAGAGAAAGCAGCGGAGATGGGCTTTTCCGGATATCCTCGAGATGCGTGTATACACACATACGTTACGAAAGACTGGATACCCAACTGTAAACGCTGAGTCGCGCACTGGACACGCAGAACGTTGTGTGATCAGAGAGTCCGCAGTTAAACAAGTCCGCAATTTGTAATCGGAGCTACCCCACACTCAAGTGTCGCAGCTGAACTCTTGATTAATTGCTTGATTGATTGTAAGGTTTAACGCGCCGACGCAAAGCAGGCGATGAGACGTACCCGTAGTGGAGGGCTCCGGATTAATTTTGTCTACCTGGGGATCTTTAACGTGCGCTGAAATCTCGTACACACGGGCGTTTCTGCTTTTCGCCTCCATGCGAAAAGCGATCGCCGCGGCTGGGAATCGAACCCACGTCCTCGTGCTCAGCAGCACAACGCCTTAGCCACTGAGCCACCGAAGCGGGTGCAGCTGAACTCTTGAACAATGGGTCCGTCCACCAAGTAAACATCACCGTCAAACGTTCCTGGCTCTGATATCCTGGCTACTGGCAGATCACCATCTTCGAGAACGCTTCAGGACTTGGGCTTCTAGTACCTCGCAACCATGCCCCATCCCTCTCCTGCCCCCTGAGCCTTATAAAACCTGAAATCGAATGGCGAGGTGTTAACCGAAAACCTCCTGACGACTCAGTAAAAACGCTTCACCAACCAGCCCACCAGCTAGCATGGCATCAAAAGTCTGGAAGGCAGAAGCGCGGTGCAGCCAGCAGTCGTCGTCCAGCTACGCGCACCGTCACTCGCTTCCGGCTGACGAAGCCGCCGCAGGCAGCGGGCCATTGCGGGAAACGCCCTTTGCGCAACGGCAGACCGCGCGAGGGAACGCGCATGCACCCGTCCGTCATTGCTTATTCGCAAACAAGAACACAGGGGGGCCCTCTCACCACTACGCCGCCCCGGCGCCATCGCATCAACTCGCGACGAGGTGCGCTTCCGCCCGGCGTAATTTGCCGGCGTCCGATCGCCGAACATCGCGTGACCCCGAAAACGATGAAAGGGCCGAACGCGACTTGCACGAACCAATTTCCGCAGTAATCGTACACGGGCTTTGGTTTATGTTGCGCCATTAAACCGGCTCGTAAGCAGACGTAGTCGCGCGAGAGAATCGGTCGTAGATTGCGCACGCCAGGGGTTACATGTAACAAGCAGGTCCTTGGTCAGCCAGCGCAGCACATCGCTTTCCCAGAAGCCAACGGCGAGCAAGGATAAGTGGCGTGTTCTCTCTCTCATTCTGCGCGCCTACACCACACTGATCAACCGGAGTGCAGGATCAAATGCCCAATATTCAGCGGCCAACGGTCGTCGTGAACAGCCTGCACAACTAGGTCATGTACAGTGCACTCCACATTGAACGGGAACACGAATGCGCGGTACTATAGGCCCTGTAGAACCACCAGGGCTAAAGTTGACGCACCAGTGCACATAAAGCAGGGTGCCATATCTCGAACATTAGCTCTTTGGCACGACAGCATTCAATGTGCTGGCACATTCTCTGGTGAGCCTCGGACGAGGCGCTCTGCGAACTTTGTACGAGCTCTCCCGCGCTCGCGTTAACATACAACCGCACTGCGATCACTGCGCTGTAAGTGGGCGGTGTTCCCGCATAGACGACTTCTGCCTGAGGGTTTCAGACAGGACGCCAAAACCCAGCCGTAAGGCTGAACGATTTTTTATCGGCCGCATCTGTGTATACAAAAACGGACGATGCATTACGCAAAGCGCTCGATAGCTGACATACAAAGCTATGTTAACCTGAGATTAGTGTCTTCAAATTCGTAGCAATAACTGACTTGTGTGCTACATCCGTATGTAGTGCGTGCGCGTTCGAGCGTGTTTGTGTTCAGTGTTCCTTACGCTAATGGCATTTGCAATAGTCGGTAAGACTAGACAGACAGCTGCATACCGCAGTGTGGGTGAAGTAACCAAAGGATGATTCACGTCAAAAATGTCGCGTCATCAACGGTGCGTGCTCTTGTACGGGGCGGAAACAAACCGGAACTGAACACGCACCGTCGTTTCATCTCTCGATGCGTTTGCCACAGGAGACACAGCCCCACCGTTCCTCGGATATACCAGGACATTCCTAGAAGCCTAACGCCGCGCCCTCAGACTACTGACCATCAAAGCGCAAGCGCAAGGCCTTGCCGTTTACAGGCAACGCGAGTACCACGAAACGCGGCACAGCACTTTTCCCGCAGCGCACTCACCAGGAACGGAAGATGGTTGACGGCGAAGGAGAGCAGGGTAACGACGGCCACAACCGTCCAGCGGTACTCGGACACTCCGGCCTCGCAGAGCACCTGCGGGCTGTAGGGCCTGCGCGACGTCTGTCTTCCGAGCACGTGGAGGGGCTTGGAGCTGGACGAGCTGACGCTGCTCCCGGTGCTCGTGGTTCCGTACTCCGGCGTTGCCGTGCGCAGCTGCTGCAGCCGGGCCTTGCGGCCCATCTGCCAGCGCTGCAGCTCCATGGCGACGCTCATGCCGACGCTGCTCAGCATGAGCAGCCCGTAGAGCACGAGCACGAACAGCGTGTACCGGCTGTCCCACAGCTGCGGGTGCAGCGAGCACTCGAGCATCGACTCCGACGAGCGGGCGAACGCCGACGCGACGCCGATGAGCACGCCGATGACCGCGAGCACGGCGACGTGGTAGCGGATCTGGTTGCGGCGCACGCTGAAGCGGTACCGGTACGGCCAGCGGATCGTCAGCAGCCGGTCGCCCACGGCCGAGGCGAGCGTGGTCAGCTGGAAGGTGCGGCTGGCCGCGAGTCCCCAGAGCACGAATCCACAGGGGGCGGCGGCCATCTTAGGCCCGATGAGGCGCAGCACGGAGAAACCGAAGCAGAAGAGCGCCGTCACCAGGTCCTGGCAGCAGACGGACAGCAGGAACAGGTCGACGGTCCTCCACTTGCGCCGGTACGTGTGGAACACGTATGCCACCCAGAGACACAGCACTATGAGCACGGGCGCCGTGGCCGACACGGCCAGCCACAGGACCGGGAACAGCTCCATGGTGAATCGAAAGCCCGCCGTGGTTGCGGTTGTCAGCCCTGAGCGGGGCAAGTCTTCGTCGCCAAACCCTCACATGACGGGCGCGAGACTCTTTAGGGAAGCGCTGCACCGGGTGCTGGAATCGATTAATGAGGAGGAGTTGGCAGGGTCGATAAATGTCGGCCGGTCGGAGTCGGGTTGCGGATTCGAGCGATATCTTTATCTTCACATGTCGAGCTTGCTATGGATCTGGCAGCAACAGCTACAATACCAATGCTCTCGGCTACGAAGATGACGTTGGCTCCCAGAGTCGACGTACCCGATGGCCACGTGACCCGTGCTGTTCAAACGAGGCACTACGACCATTCCACCGTGTATCCTCAGTTTGGGAGCACGCGTCCACAGAACAGCCCACGTAGATGCACACCACGCGCGCACACACACTCGCGGCCTGTCGGTCGCTGGGTCACTCAAGCAGCGCCAGGTTTCCTGCAGAGTCGCATCCGCTCTTGTAGCCGGCGGCCGGCCTCTGCACGCGCACACACAACCGGAGCGGTCCCCGGGCGGCACTCAAGGATCTGGTCTCGCGCTGGGCTCGGATATCCAGTTTCCGAAGAGGCGTCCGTCGTCGAACGTTGCCGCCGGCGCCGCAAAGCAATCACGCGGCCGAGCGCAACACTCGCCCCACAACAGCGGCGCGCCGCACAGCAAGAGACCAGGGAGCCGCGAAGTGTGTTGTGTATCCGGAACGGAGCAGCGCGGCACAGTCCCGCCGCGTCGCAGCCAGAGCGCGGTCTGTTGCTGCTGCCGCCCGCTTTCCCGCCGTTCGCTCCTCGCGGCTGCGGGCGAGAGGAGCGGGATGTGCCTCCTCCGTCGACCGGCAACTCCAAACTAGATGGGAGAGGACGGCCCTCCCCCTACCGGCTCCGCCGCTGGCCTGCCTGAGTCCCCCCTTGCAGAGCGGCGCGAGCACGACTCCTATGTGGGTCCCCGGGACTCCATAAACCGGCAATTGCCTAGCAGATCGGCCCCGCCGGAGCTGCGCCACTCAACTGCGCCAGTCGTACGTTGAAACACTGAAGGGGATCACCAACTCTCATATACAGCCGGACGTCTACATTATAACGGTACAACATGTCGGTGTTTATTTTTATATATTTTTTCATTATTCACCTGACGTAGCATGTTAGGCTATCTGCAGGACAGACCTCGTCAGCATCATTTACCTGCATTCTCTCTCTCTCTCTCTCTCTCTCTCTTCTATTCATATATATATATATATATATATATATATATATATATATATATATATATATAAGAAACATAGATTGGTACATTATAATAGCAAGAAAGCAAAGGGGAGGATGCGAGATAAAGAATTTTGGAAGAAGAAAGAAAGTGGAGAAAAAAATGCCCGCCGGGTGGATCCGAACCCACGACCTCCAGAATACGCGTCTGGTGCGATGGGGTTCGCACCAGACGCGTATTCGTCTGGTGCGAACATGAGTTCGGGGATCGTGGGTTCGGATCCCACCCGGCGGCATTTTTTCTCCATCTTTCTTTCTTCCGAAATTCTTTATCTGTTTCAATGACCTACCGCATCTCCTCCCCTTTGCTTTCCTTGGCATTCTTGACTGCCAATCCTTATGTTTCTGTATTATTTTCAACAAGCTCCTCATTCCTCCTATTCTATTCGATTATTATATATATATATATAATATATATATATATATATATATATATATATATATATATATATTACAGTACACAGCTCTCCCATCAACTTCGCTATTAAAAACTGGGGCAGAGCCAATCCTCTGGGGGTGCTTGTCACGTAAGTGGGATAAGTATTTTGTTAAGGGTGGTGCGTACGCAATGGGGTGACGCTACTCATATTTGACCACTGCTGTGCCTCTGGTGGTCAAGCAGGCCGTGATCATGGCCTGCTTGATCATGGCCGTGTACCATGGCAGGCCGTGATACACGGTGATCATGGGGTGGTCATTGCCGTTCATGCAATGGGGTCTGCTCTGGCAGTACAATTCCCGGCTATGCGGCAGATTAGTGTTGATGAACAGAGTTCATTTCCCCACTTTTTCTGTTATCTCCTTCCCCTCGACCCCCCTCTAGCCTCCTCGCCACTCGGACCTCACCTATACACACCCCTCCCGTACCTCAACACCGCCGTCACTGCCTTTTCCACTTTCGCTGTGCCTTTCCACATTCAGATAAGTAGGATAAAAGGAACAGACACACCGCAACAATGCTATTGGCATTTTAAAAACGAGAAGATTTGAAGCAAACTTACCTTGACAGCATATACTTGGAACAACGAATCTTTTGTGTTCAAGTTTCTTCTTGAGTTGACTCTTCTTCCGAAGATCTGATAACCATTTATAGCTACTTGGCCGATCCCTTGCCGGTATACGTATACGTCATTGCCCACACGTTGAAACTGCGGTGGAAGATCACTTCCTGAATACGATTGAGACGTCTATTGCTCTGCAGCCAATCCACTGACTGCAAGATCACCATAATACCGATAGATTTTGCTGCAAGGTTGCCGTCGGTGATAGTCGTCCCAATCAGCCTGACTTATCAACCGACCGTTATATTTCGACAACGCGGCTGCCTTGTAAATGCCATTGCTCTCACCGACTGCGCTCGCCCATAAGCAAGGAACTCACCGCGTGCGCCGTGGACTTCCTAAAGATTCAATATGGTGGAACGGCGCAAAATTAACGGGACGAGAGAAGGATACAACGCGAGCACTTATAGTTGTGTTGTGTGCTTCTCTCGTCCAGTTAAGTTTGCACTGTTCCATCATAATGACTGAATACCAACTAGCCCAGTTCTCGACCTTGTTGTACTTCTTAAGGAGGCCTACGGTCTCTTTGCGGAGAGAGACCAGAGAGTCAGCGAGATCTGTAGTAAGTTTATTAAGACCCTGCCTTTGTCGTGCGAACATACTGGTCATCTGGTCATCCCCCGCAGCGGTGTACAGCCATCAAAAGCAGTCGAATCTACTGGTGCCTAAACAAGCATATCGTTTTCGCTTCGTTATTTATTCTGTATTCCCTGTAACCACAGTGTGACTGCAACACGTTGTCGCGAAGTCCTCTTTCTGCTTACTCTTTTCCGACTTTGCGAGGACGGCATGCTGAGTTTGCTTGAAAACGGCTTGGACGGAAGACAGGCTGTTAAGTTCAAGCACTCCAGTTAATCAATGAACACCACCGGCAGCTCTAGTATTCGTTGTTGTATATACCTCGCGGTATACCTTCTTTTGTTTGCTTTCCTGCCAGTTGGGCTTACCCGGCATTCAACGGGTGCATTGCGCAGCCGCGGGAGCGCTTTCCGCCTTTCATAGTTTTTCTGGGAAGGCCAGGACGTCGCGTATTTATGCGCACAACGGGCGGAGAGCCGCACCTTTGTTGCCTTAAAAAAGAAAGGAATTTCGTCGGCGTTGGACATAACTTCGGCACGCTGTCGTATGAACGATACTTTGGAGAGGCCGCCCGAGGGTCGATGGCCAGCGCTCAGATATGCTTTTTGCTGTTAGTCGATTTTAATCTGTGTTTTACTTGTATTTTGTTCGATACCTTGGAGTTTATGGGTGAGAGTGAATGTGTGGATCATGTGACTATTTGTGTACAAACATTTAGGGTTGCTGTGTCCAATCAGAGGCCTAGAGTATATTAGTAAGTCATCCTCACCCTCCGTTCGGGGCACGCCCTTGGAGGCATGGTTTTTGCCTCAATAAAGCTGAAGTGTTTCGTGTTTTGAGGGTCGACGAGTGTCAGTCGACCGAACGAGAGTGTGCGAGGAGACCCTAGTCAGTTACTTGTGTTTAGCTAAGTGCATTTAAATATTTCTATGTTTTCATGTAAATTGTGCATATTCGTAAATTGGTATGTCTCTCAATTGTAACCAAATCATCGTCCGTATAAATTAAAAAAGAGTTAACGCCAGCACCTCCACAGCCATTGCGTACTTTATCTCAGGACCGAACATGCTATCGTAGCGGCAGGCCAAAACCAGTCGCTACAGTGGCATGGTAAATGAATCTCAAGTTATCAGTAGTAACCACCTACACTTGGTTTGCATTTTATCAATTTTAGACAAACACTTTTTGGAGATTACGGCGTTGTGTTTTCTCCAACGGTACTGAGGGAGACCAGAAGCGGAGGAATAGAGCAACATCGACTCGATGGAGAGGACGTCGCACAGAAGAATAAATGTCACGTGCTCGTAGCCGGTTGGTGGCCGCCTCAGATACCAGCGAGTACCACAGGTCAGGGCCGATGGCGTCAATACTGGCGTTTTTCGTATACGAAGGAGCATACTCAGGCATTTTTCCTCTTCAGCCAGTGATGGCTAGCTACAGTTACTGTCTTAATCACAGCCGCACATAAATTTATCACGGCTGAATAAAAACAATGCGCCTAAAAACTTACTTCAGATGGAAGCTCATAATAAGGACAGAGTCAGTGCTTAAACCATCACCAAATGAAACCTTTCATCATGAAAGCTTTCGTTACATTCTACCGCGCAGCTCCCAACTCATCATCAATAACTTTGTGCCCTCAAGGAATGCTTGAACCCTACGTCGGCAAATGCCGAGAACAGGAGGATGACTATTATTGTGTCGCCGTCAACCTAGTCTTCATTCTCAGCATAGTATTTTAAATACAATAGCCTTTCCTGGTCAACTTTAACGCGAACATTTTTGTTTGTTTCTCTATCCAGCCTTCCTGTCCAAAGTTGAAGGAATTCACTGAAAAGAAGCAAAAATAGTCAGAATCGTTCTGAACTACCGATACTGGTGGCTTAAGTCATACAAGTTCCTATTATTTGTTTAGTGCCCTTTTTATTAGTACCGTTTTTATTCAATTTACCCTTCCTTCGGAACTACCATAGCCAGTCTACAAAATGGTATGAAGACTAAAAAATGGTGCCTTCTTCCATCATAACGTACTAGGGCACATTTCTTGTGGGAGACAAGGAATTGTGATGGTTATTGACATTTGTGCAAAAAAGCTTTGTTGTATTGTGTCTTCGATATCACATATTATATTTCCTTTGCTTGTTCTTTTCTTTACTTTTATTTGCTTTTTTTCTTCGTTTTCCTTTCAAACGTACCAGTAACGCGTTATCTTCATGATACCGCTTGTCCTCTTTTTGTCACGTTATTTTCTTTTTATTTTTTATATGTCAATTGCTTCTTGTCATCGCGGTCTTGGTTTTTTCTTTACGTTTTTGCTTGTGCTGCCTTCCCTATCCCTCTACTGCCCGCCTGGTCGGGTGCTGCTGTTCTGCCTGCCTTCCCAAAGCACGTGTGCTAAGGAAGGCAAGGAAACCCGTTCTGTACCACAATGATGTTCAATTATCCAACTATTATCCTATCTACTATCATCATCCATCCAGCCATCATCCATCCATCCATCATCCACTCCATCCTCTCATCCTCCATCACCATCCATCCTATCCATCATCTCATCCTATCTCTACATCTACATCATCTATCTATCTATCTATCTATCTATCTATCTATCTATCTATCTATCTATCTATCTATCTATCTATCTATATCTATCTATCTATCTATCTATCTATCTATCTATCTATCTATCTATCTATCATCTATCTATCTATCTATCTATCTATCTATCTATCTATCTATCTATCTATCTATCTTTGGGAAGGCGGTAGAAATCGAATTGCGTTTATCAAACCTCCCTTCAGTTCATCACGAAAGGAGCAAGAGGGCAGTGGAAGAGCGTGAGGGCTGGAAGCGGAAAGCGGACAAGGAGTCACGTGGCATGACCAGCGCCAGACGACTATCGTCTTTCGACGACTAAATTTGGAGGGAAGCAAGCAGTTACGCGGCTATTTTTTTCATGAAGCTCCCTAATCACAAGACTGAAAAAAAATCATTTCATTGTCCACATAAGCTGCAGATTTTTTCGGCGACATGCGTGGTGGTGACCGAACTGTGCTCGCATTTAGCCAGCGATCGGATGGCCTTGCTATTTTTTTTCTTCCAGACGCCGCCGGGTGCCTCCTAACGCCGCCACCGCTGCTGACAGCGACGTGCCGCCGTGCTGTCTTCGATCGGCCCCCAAAGTGGATCACCAGGCGTCGTCCGTCTGTCGAGGCGACGCTCTAGCGGGAAGTGGGAGGAGGAGAAGTAGGGCACGGGCGTTTCTTGTGCATGTTCACCGGGCCAGCACATACAAGAAAGGGCGGAGACGACGAAATCAACGCGTCCTGGGAGTGCCTAACGGAGCGGAAAAGCCTGGCGAAAAACTATGTATCGGACCCGAAATAGCTGATCCGACGAGCCGGTTTACTTCGTTTATTCTCTTTTTTGGGCGTCTGGGGAATTTGCACGCTTCGTTTCTTTGCAAGTCCACAAAAAGAGACGGTGAGGCCCCATTGCTCCATTCAATGCGCCATTCACAGGAATCGAGGATAATATTTTTAGGTCGGCAGGCGTAATCAATGTAAGAAAAGAGGTGTATGGAGTAATCTTGATAATAAAGCACGCTATGCTAAGCCGGAATATGGAACTTATCTCGAACTAAAGTATTATAAAATATTTTATATATAACTGCAGTCGATGAAGCTGGTTTGAAGCAGAAATTCGATACGGTTGAATTACGGAAAATTTTGGGGCAACAATAGACTACCGGAATGCTATCGTAAAGCTTAAGTATACGTAACATATTTTCTTACTTTGCTCTTCATGGCGTCTGATGCGATTTCTTGTGATCGGGCGTATTGTAGTATCAGAAAGCGAACTTAGCGCTTGCCATTATTACGCTTCAAGTATATCCTGTACTACGATGGACGTATAAGTTCCGGAACATGCTGTATTCTTACACAAAGGCATGTGTCCTTTGAGCTGTACTTGTAACGACATTACTGGTGACTTCACTTGCGGTTCTTACGCCGCTTGCGCTCGGGAGGACACGCCGCCGTTATGCCTTGAATCAGCCCCTTCGCTCTTAAAGGACACTGTTCAAGACTCTGAAATATCCGCCTTTATACCCATCTGAACCCTTTATACCGTCTTCAATTATTAAACTGACCGTATTTTTGAGATTCTAAGCACCTCCCGATTTCAAGCACCCTCCCCTACTTTCGGAAGAGAAATATGGAAAAAAAAAAGTTTGCATGCCAGTCTAAGCACCCCCTTATCTAAGCAACCATAGGTAGGTGGATTTCAGACGCTGTAGAAGCGGGGCCGCAGTTGACAGGTGCAAGCCAAGTAATTTACGAAAGTTTTCAATTCAAACCGCTTTAACGGACAGAAGACGACCTGTCTGGTAAGTTCTGAGAGTCGGCAGCCCAAGCGGCCCAACGGACTCGAAAGGTAGTGAGGGTTGCTGAGGATCAGGCGTAAGCGGTAGGTTCACTATCTGCACCTATTTTTTAATGTTTGCCAAATAAAACATCATTCATTGGCCCGACTAGTCGAGATACGGCCGCGAAAAAGTCGCGGGGGAGGGGGTAATTAGGTTTTCCGAATCTAAGCAACCCCCTCTCATTTGGGCATTGCGATCGTGGAGAAAAGGGGGTGCTTAGAATCGAGTAAATACGGTAGTTTTCGAATGAGTTACCTTGTAGCGTACCCGTGATGGCCTTGAAGAGCGTCATTGTCATCCCAACTAAATGGCGACACAGAGAGGACCAAGTCATTTCGGTTATAGACATGCGGTCGTGTACGGTAATGTGATTATTCGCTTAAGGGGACATTTCCGGCTTTGACGTAAGTTGGCCTTTTCTACAAGGTTGGCTTAAAGTAACCCTGCAGCTCTATTCTCGGCTTTGCTCTAAGTCTTAAATGATTTCAGAACGCAGTCGACAAAGTTATCCAGTACTTAGAATGATGGGTCACAAAGTACCTGAGCCAAGAGTTACTACTCCTTGCCCATCAGGTAATCTAAAAATTTGGCCAAGAAATTTCCTTTCTTCCCCGGTCCTGGCGGCCTTCAAGCGCTTGAATTACGTCATTGCACCAATACAGGAGATATTGACCGGCTCCCTTTCAGTGGCAGAAGTAAAGGCATTCATTAGCCACTTTAAAAAAATCGCCACATAAGCAAAGCAGGAGACGACGAATGCAATGATAACAATGACAATTATGCCGTTCTGAGGGCTCTTTTCTTCATGGCAGACAAACCTGAACACAAAAACAAACTTTATCTCTTATAACATATTTTCTGTAAAAGCTGCAAGGTCTACACAGATGCTGTGGCGTGTATACAATGGGTCTACAGGGTTCATTAGGTGAGGGTGTGCAATTAGTATATGTATAGTACACTTTTGGACGCTCTATTAAAAATAAATCTTGTTAAAGGTTGTCGGCTAGTCGATTTTTCTCATATTTATCGCTAAGGTACGCTGCGCGTAGGCCATGCTTCCACTTTTACTTTGGTCATGCTTAACGGTTGCCTCTTATGACAGGAGTCAGCTGTAAACAATGATTGACTACAGTTTCGCAGTTATTTTCACGGTAAGCAGAAGTTGACATTGCAAGGCGCATGGCGCTGTGCACCCAACCTCAGGTGAAGACGCGTGCAAGTGGGTCACGAGACTTGCTCTGGCTGTCATGGGTGATCATCAGTAAGCCAATGGCATCCTCTCCAAGCGTTGTTTCTGTCTGTTGTCCGGCAGGCACATAAAAATATGCGACCTTGACACATTAAACTATAGGTCCCTACCTATATTAATGTTAAAAACTATACTTTCGTAAAGTGTGCAACCATACCTGTGCAATGTTCGTCGGACTGATTATCCAAGAACGATCAGTGTCGTGCCAGGCATCATTTACACATCCGTTTTTCACCCCGTCACGTCACCGTCACGTCACCGTCTTCCGTCATGGTCGACGGTTTATCGGGCGATTTCTCGCCGAAAACGGTGCGACGGTGACGGGAAGCCGAGCTCTACGTTTCCGTTCCGTCAACGCGACGGGCGCGGACTACGCCCCGTGGTAAACCAGAGAATCAGAAAACAAATTTTTACGGCCAAATTTAGGCGAAACGAGAGCGCACGTAAAAATCTAAGCCATTCTTTACTTTTCAACTAAAACACGCTGAATTCTAGGCTAAACTGATCACTAGGCAGACGACCCTGTACTCTGACGGAGAGCTCCAGAACGAACGCTACCCCGCAACGTCTCCGTCGCGGTTTTTTGAAGTGACGGTGCCGTGACGGAGAAGGTGTCGGCTGTGTGACTGAGGGCCCAGGAGTGGTCAAGTAGAAAACCAGAATCACGGCGAACACAAGCATTAAAAGGGAGCAGTTCGCCAAAATGTAATTAAAAAAAAAAAAGAGGAAGCGACGGTTCTATCCTGTGCATGGGTAATGGCTATCTAAATAAAATGTTGCTACAGCAATGACCCGTAATTTAGCTAACTTACCTTGTAGTACTGGGCTGTTTTGCCTGTTTTGTTCCGTTGTGCTCCAAAGCGTTCTGACGCTTTCCAAAGATAACTGAAAGGGATGATGACGATAATGAGAAAAGACGTTCGGCAATTGGGCTCTGATTCTTACGCTTTTACTACATCATAAGGTGCGCTTAAGTGACCTCGTAATTTTTGTTTTAACTTTTATTCTCCAGTAAGTGTTCCTTTTCAGCATCGTGTCCGCCGGCCGGGGGAAGAACCCACTGGCCGCCGTCACCTCTGGCCGCCGGCGCCAACTTGACCAAGGAAGAACAGCGGGAGTCCTCATTGTTGAAAACGAGACGAGTGGTGGTCCGCAATTTACCTCTTCCTCTCTCCCTTTCTCCATTCTCCACGGAGTGCGAGAACGCGGGCGTCGTGGGTGATCCCCCCAAACCAGGCGGGCCATAAATTTCCCGGCTCGTTATTTCTGACGGGGACGCGTTTGGGGAGCCCCGCTGAAAGCGATACGTTCAGTGCACGCACGTACAGGCACGAGTCGACGCTGTTGTCGCGGCACAAGCGTGGTCTCTCTCGACGGCGCCACTTGTGCGCTCGCCTTCGTGGGTCGCGGGCTTGTTGTTGTTGTTGTTGTTGTTGTTGTGGTAACGTTCACTTTATCTTTAGCGGTCGACGCATCTTCTGGGGCTATGTCCGGTTTCCAGACGAAGCGAAGTCAAGGACTTATCCGCCGAAACTCCAAGAAGCAGTGTGCAGCAACGACAAGGACGTTCAACTTTGGGCCGTCCAGCAAGCCCGGGGTGCGCTCGGAAAACACAGACCAGGCGACGTGCAACGGAATGCGTTGGCGCTGTGCAGAGTAACAGCAAACCCGAAGTCGACTGCAGACCCGCGTGGCGGCGCGTAAAAACCGTCGATTTGCAGGCATCAATAAAGTTATATCTAACCTAACCTAACCTATAACCCAGCGCGTTCATCACGTCAAAGAGGCACAGAATGCCTGAAACGCTGACCGTATACCTCGGGGAATGAAATGGCATCGTTGAAGGACCTTATCTAGGAACTCAGCGCTTATCTTTCCAGGTTGTCATTCAAACTGCCCTGTTTCAGCGTTCGTGTTGTTGTGGTACATTGCCTGTAAGTACGCCAGGATTGAGGCATAAACATTCTGAGGCATTCGTTTAAGCAACGCTAGAAAGACGAGCGTGCGTGTAACGCTACGGTGCACTTTATTTTCGTCGTGTAAATGAAATGAAGTGTAGAGCTTCGGCAGACGAAAGGTTGCGTTCATAATGGTAGAGATATATGTTTTATATTCGCACATTATTTTATACCCCCGCGGCTTCCATGTCTAATCCCGAGTCCCGACAAGTACGATTTATTGTAGACGTTATAAATCTGGACTTTTATCATGCCTTGTTATTAGCATAAAATATAACTGAAGCTTTAAAACCGTTTAAAGTTTCTTTTCTACCTTTTGCGTCGATTGGTTTATGATGCTTTATACTAATTTCACGTCGTATTATTACTTCGTACTAGTTTGCAGCTCTGTTTAAGCAGCGTTTGTTTGTTTTTTACGCCAAATTAAAGGACTCTGTAAGGTCCACTTATGAGATTAGCGGCCAGGCGCCCGGGTTGAGCGTGAGAACCCGCCACTCTGTCTGGTGGCCCAGCACTGTAGACTCTACGCTGCAGCCGTCGCCAATTCGTCACGGCGCGCACGGGAGACGGATTGTCTGGCCCACCGCATACCACAGGGATAATCCCCCATTGAGAAAGCAGACGGCGCCGCCGGATTCCGGGAACCGTCCGCGTGACGCGCGGAGGTGGTGGGATTACCGGCGTCGAAGCGCGCGCCGCGCAAGACACCATTGTTGACGCGCCCCGGCCGGCACAGTGCACTGTCGCCGCCTTTCGCTCTCACCCCGCGGGGTCGTGCGCACCTGCCCGCTTGCGAGCGTGCCGTTGACCCAAAGATGGCGGCGCCTCATTGAATATTCCGTGGCGTGCTGAGTGACAGCTGTCTACGTGAATTTGGGCACTCCCTTACGCGTGTACGAACGCTACAGGGGCGTTCCCGAGAGAGGGTGATCTCGAGGTTTTATAAGGCCGAACTTGGCCGTTGGAAATCGTTCTTGTCTGAGCGCCGAGCTGGGCAGTTCCCGGCGGGACAAGGAGTCTCGACCGTTGAAGCTAGGTTGGGATTTGTGAGCCCCCTAGGATAAAGGTTAGGATCGCGTCGGAAGTTTAGGGTGCAGCGCCGTACCGGGCAACTAGACCGATCCTGCGGCGAGACAGGGTCTCGGCCGTCGTTTCTCGAGCGGTTTGTGTACGCTCCGAGGATAGGAGAGTTAGACGGAGTTGAGAGCTCGAGTGATTTGTGCGCACTCGGAGCTAGCGTCTAGCTGAAATTTGAAGTTTTTCTTTTCTACTCATGTACCCAGTTTTCCTACTGTAAATAGCTGTATATAAACTCCTCATTTCATTTAATCAACCTCAACGCCTCGAGTTCGTCAATTCGACCGCCATCTCCAAGAACTTCAACACCATCACCCTGCCAGCCTCCTGCCAAATCAACCGGAGCCCGGGCGATTGGGTTCCTGATCGACACCGGACTTCGGGGAAACGAACCACAACCATCTTTACTGACTCCTTATCCCTGATAACCTATGGTACAGTGGCGAGGGCACACTTAACAAATAAAGGTTTAACATTGGCGTGTACAGGCTGTGGTGGAAATTCTTGTTGTAGCACTTTTATAAGGAAAAAGAAGGCCGAGATGGTTGGAATTAGAGGAGGGGGTCAGGAATTTGTGACTGTTCGGTCTTCATATGAGATGTGGGGTCATTGTAGGTCTCGGTTACAGTGCTAGTGCGAGGCCCCTGTTGATGGAATAAAGTCCTATGAAATGTAGGAGGCTTAAAAGAAAACTTTTACTACTCTTCTTAAGCGATAGGGGCATCAAAATACTGCGTTATGGTTGGGTCACCCGCTGATTTGGTTACCAGTCGCAGTAATCGAGTTCCCGATGCGTGCGAAACCGACAATAGGTTTGTACACGCACAAGTTAGTCCTTAACGATTCAGTGAGAGCGGCAGTTGAATTCAAGAGCGAGGGGTGACTGAAGCAAGACAACTGAGTTGTTGAACAATAACACTGAATGAAACCCAACCTTCCGGTGTTCGCACCCAGCCGCGGATATTGAAACACGTGAGCTGCGTTTTAAGAATTGTATAGGTCATTGGATAGACGACTGAAGTAGTCAAAATGGGTGGTCACTGGGGTAATCAATACCGACAATCAGGTACGTAATCGCAGTAATCAGTTAGGGCTTAGTAAGTGGGTCACTACAGTAACCAGTAGGTCCAGACATTGGAAACAAGACAAACGGTAGAACATACACCTGACATTGTCCCCGTGTGAGCAGTATAGACAAAGGCATGCCGTCGCCAGATATGCTTTAGCGTTTAGCGATGGTTCTTCTTTCTGCCTCCCAGGAATCTCCACCAGTACTTCATTTCCCCTTGAAGTATCATCAGGAAAGTAGGTAGTCAGCGTTCTCTAGGCCCAAGTCGTCAGTGACACGCAACATGCTGCTGCAGGCTTTTTGTTCGCTCAAGGCGGTACCTTTCTAAATGTTCTAGTGTCTCGTGAAGCACGTGGAGACGACACCTTACAACGCGGGAGTTACTTTCATTCAATGCGTTAACGGGCCGTAGACTTTCGTAGCCGATAGTACGTGACGTCACACTGTTCAGGTCCTTGTGACCCCGTTACCCGGGTGTTGGCGGATTTGGTCCGTGGTGTAGCGTTTCTCCGACGCACCCCCGCGCGAAGCGTCGTCACGCCGAGAGGCGAAAGGGTGAAAGAAGGCGTACGGCGCATCGAGGAAGGTGCTCGTTGATAAAGATACATATGCGTATAAATATTGCGGCGTGTGTGTAAGGAAAGAAGAAGGCGCGATCCGACGAGGGCACGCCTCTCCATCGTGCGACCTTGAGCACATGATGCGGTGCCAGGCGTGCAGGACGAGGATTCGTCCTCGCGTCATGCCATGCGCGACCACGGACGGTTGCGTGCGCCCGTCTTTATGCGCAAGCGGACACTAGGCTCGCTTTCCCGTTACCAGAAAGAGCCGCCGGCTTCGAGCTGTGCGCGCCTCTCTACGCGCCAGAGGATTCATGCGCGGAGATTCCACGGCCCTGGACCCGCTTCGATGGGTGCGGGAAAAAAAAAAAAAAAACTGGGAAAGGAGTGGGGGGCGTTGTATGTTACGCCCTTCTCAGCCTTATTACAGCTGCGTTCGGTTTTACGTAATCACTCGGAATGCGGAAATACGTTCACAATGTTTCCTAAGCTGCTGCCTCGCAAGGAATCAATGTTGTGTAATTGAAAGTCAAATGCGGGTGATTTTACGCCCGAAACTACACCTGGGAAGAACTTCTTGCTGGGATAGTTGGTGGATAGTCGCCATGATTTGAAGCGCCACAAAAATCACGGACGAAGAAACAGAGTAGACTAGACAGGCGCTAACTTCCAACTATTTTATTCGGCTACGCATGTACTTATATTCCCTAGGAAAATAGAGGGCGAGAAAGAAGGATCGTACACATACACAGACGATAACAAAAACAGATATGTTTACAGCACGTTTTTCAGAAAGCCCATTTCGCTATTGTACAGAGCAATCGAGGTATCACTTAATCAGTCATTCGCTCTCTCCCTGATAAAATACGCTTCGGCTAATTCCCTCGCCTCCCTGTTCTTGCTTTTGTTTAGTACTTTTATCTCATTGAACCGTGGCTCACAACCGCAGGCACGAGAGTTGGTGGGCAAATGTGCTCCGTTATCTTTTCCAAGCGACAATTCATGTTCCCTGGCTCTCTCGATGACGCAACGGCCCGTTTGGCCGACTAAGCCCTTCCACAAGATAGCTGGATTTCGTACACTACACCGACAGCACAATCGCCGTAGCGATTTGAGTGCCTTTTCCCACATCCCTTGTTCCTGCGTTCACCCGGTATGCGCGAGCAAAGGCGCGCAAGTTTACACGGAGCAGAGAAGGCAAGTGTGATCCCGTATCTTCGGCGCCTTTTCATGTTGTGGGACACTCTGTGCATGTACGGCATGACATCCGTTTTTGCGGACGGGAGATACCTTTGGCCTTCTCTCCTTTCACTGTCGTCGTCGCTGTGGCAAAGACGTTGCTCAAAAAGTGAAAGGAGCGAAGAAGGGAGAGATGCTTCCTTATCGCCCTCCCTTTTCCTAGGGAATTTAAGCACATGCGTAGCCGAATAAAATAGTTGGAAATTAGCGCCTGTACTCTGAATCGCCTGAAGAATCGTCTACTCTGTTTCTTCGTCCGTGTTTTTTGTGGCGCTTCAAATCATGGCATACACCTGGGTCAAGAGCCGCGCAATAGTGGAGGGCTTGATTCGATTAATTTCGATCCCCTGGGGAGCTTTGACGCGCAGCCGGAAATGGTCGACACAAGGACGTTTTCGTTTTTCGCCTCAATCAGAAAAAAAAAGAAAAAAAAGCTCTTGTCACAGTTCGTCGATAAGGGGGCAAGGTCTAGCATGGCGTTCGGATTGTTAGCTGTTCCCTGCACAGCAGCGCCACAGAATGTATAAACAACCTAGTGCGCGAGCTTATCATATCTCGTCGCGTCATCTTTACTGCCCGCCCAGCTATCGCATACCACGCGAATCCCGCAGTGGAGGGCCGAGCGTCTACCGCCTACGCAGTTTCCCTGGCTGAACTAAATGTTCAGAACGTGACTTCAAGCGTTTCAGGCAGTGCGAGTCGTTGTCATACCTCGCTACGCACCCAGACGAAACGAAAACAGCGCTAGGCACGCCTAGTGCCTAATTCGGCCAAATGAGGCCCTAAATAACTTGTTTACCAAAAACGCACCAATGAGAACGCGCAAAAAATAACACGTAGGAGCTGCCCCAGTTTGGCTTATCAGTAGCCACACGCTACGACAATAGCAAAGCATTACGCTGACGACTGACGGAAGGGCGCCAACACCGAACGATTCGCTCGGGCCCCTGGAGGACGACAGGAGGGGCAAAACGATCTGCCCGGGCCTTAATTGCATTGAGACGTTGCTTCCTTCAAGCAAGCCGCGCGAGGCAATGGAAAGGTTTCCACGCTGACAAGTCAACGCGCCAAACGACTGCGTGCAGACTACGAAATGAGCCTAAAAGTAAGCTATTGGGGAGAGTACGGGTCAACGCAACGACTCCGTGAACCGACGCAGCGACTACACGGACCTCGAGCAACACCTCAGCTTCGTTCCATGACGAAGAACTCCGCTCGACAGGCCACGCGACTCTTGTTACACGCGAAAATCGTACTGTGAGGTCGACAACGCGAGCCGTTAATCCTTTAATCAACTGTCATGTCATATTAAAGATTCTACAGGCTCTTTAGTATTCCCAGTAATTTATAGAATGAATAGTGAAGGCCCTCGCCGTGTTAGGTAGCGCACGTATCTACAGTTTTGAAAAGGAGGCTCCTGTTTTTTTCATTCATAGCGGAGTGAAATGTGACGTCTGCTGCTGAACGTAGAGAAGGAAGGAAGCGCGTTAAGTAATGTTTTGCCAATTACACTAAGGAATTTCAGCGTATGCGTCACCCAGGAAAAAGACACGGCAAAGTTAAACATTTTATGTTCCAAGGAAAACAGACACGTCGAAATAGGCTGACTTTATCAGCGGGAAAATAGCCGCGAATTCACGGAACTCACGCTACTCCTCACTGCGACATTAGCTAACGTTATACAACCCCCAACTCTATCGTGATGCTTGTCCACATTGTACCACTTATCCGCCTCACTTCAACACATCCTATGGCCATGTCCATTGGTCCCGTCGACGCGCAAGTGCCTGCACTCCACCCTCACCGTTGTCATGAGAGGCCGCCACGACTGAGCCAGACTGACCCTACAAAGAAGAACTGTGTCCCCTAGCGGACGTCTGCAATGCCACCCGCCGCGGTGGCACAGTGGCTAAGGCGTTGTGCTGCTGAGCACGAGGACGCGGGTTCGATACCCGGCCGCGGAGGCCGCTTTCCTGATGGAGGAGAAAAGCAAAAACGCTCGTGTGTTCAAGATTTCGGCGCACGTTAAAGATCCCCAGGTGGTCAAAATTAATCCGGAGCCCTCCACTACGGCGCGCCTCATCGCCTGCGTTGCGTCGGCGCGTTAAACCCACAATCAATAAACGTCTGCAATGCCCCGGTGTGATGCGTGAACACTAACGCAATCAGCCTCACGCAGTTGGCGGTTTTGAAGTTCGGTGAGGCAAACAACGAGATGCGGTGCACGAACGATAGTACAGCGGAGGAAAAAAAGAATGCCCAGTGTCAACACGCGCCGTGTGCGCTCCTGTATGTGTGTGCGTGTGTATATCTTTGTGCGTGTGCATGTTTGGTCCAGAAAAACGGCGGTAGTATAATCTCCACCCGTCGACAACCGTCATTACAGCGACCGTGTACGCGAGGGGAGGACAGGAGATGGAAGGACCATCACGTACAGACGAGAAGGGGGAGCGAGTGATGAAGCCCCCCGGGGCTGCGGTACCACAGAATCTCTCGTGCAGGAGCATCCAGAGGCGAAGAAGAGACAACGACCTTGGAGTGCGCAAGATGCGACCACACAACACGATGCCAGCAGCCAGGGCCGCGTATACGTGCACGCCCCGTCGCATGCCGGAGAAAATGAGGAAGAAGCCCCCTACGGATGAACGGGGCGCTAAAACATCCGGAGCGGGCATCCTACGGCTTCCCCGCCTGGCCTCTTCCGCCACGCGGCTGCCGTGCGCGTCCGAGATGCGTCCTGCCGCGGGCGTGGGCGTGCCGCATGCGTTAGCATAAATCGGCGCCCACCGCCAGCGGATCGAGTGTGCAGGGACAATGTTCTTCTCCGCAGGGTCCGCAGCCCACGGCCTGTACTTTACGCCGTTCGCCCCCACAGGTCGCGCAATGAAGACTTCGGGGGACGGCCTTGTCAGCGGGCACCCGTGTGACGCACGCGGCATTATGCGTTTCGGAGGCAGTGGGATTCGTCAGGAATGCGAGGAGACCTCGCGTTCGTTCTTAAGCGGCGAACCCTGGAAGGATCTTTGCGTCGATATTTTGAATGGCCTTGCTATACATCCCTTTTTTGCACTCTAGCGCTACACAGCGCACAAGCAGACAACAGACAAAGAAAAGAGACACAAACAAGCTTTTAGGGGTGAAGCCCCTTAGGGGCTGGGACTGTTGGCATCTCCTGTCGTCGTCGTCGTCGTCGTCGTAATCACCGTCTAAAGTAGTCACGGTACTAAAACACCGGGAAAACTCGTTTCCGCCTCCCGCTAGAACGTGTAACGCGTACTACAAAAACACAGGGACGCTTGTTTACGCCCCGCGCTGGAGAACTTCGTGCTTCAAAGACAAGAGACTTTACAGCAAAGCGGTATACCTATACCCCCAAACTGTTTCATCTCCGTTGGTAAAAAACGCCAAAACGCCAAGAATACACTTATACACTGCGTGCTCCGCCCCTCCCCAGGTTTCACGTTAGTGGAGATGTCCCGGGATTTTTTTTTTTTGTCTGTTGTCGGTTTTTGCGCTGCGTATCGGTATGGATTGCCAACTAGCCGAAATCCTTATTCTTTCACGTTTTTTTTAGTCGTTTTCAGGTCCCGTAGCAAAAGGTTTTTTTTACGGTAACGAACCCACTTAATACGAAGTTCACCTAGGCGAAACCTTTCTAAATGAATCAAGCTGGTGACACAGCTCGTACATGTCAACAATGTTTAGCGCAAAACCAAACTTGGGCGAGATATACAATATGAGGACATAAAAGAACATTGCAGGATTCTCTTCATAACCATTTTACATCGGAGTGGTTTTTGAGGAAATAAATAAATCCAGATTAGAAATTGCATCGAACAAGAGGAGTGGAGGAACGGCAATAAGCTTCATTTATTGACCAGGTATTCTCCTCGCCTCAGATGGGTGGTTTCCTCACTACGGAAAGCAACGGTCTTCTGCTTGCCTTGCCCTGATTCAACAAAAAGCTGGCCTTTAGGGTCTGATTCATGCGCGGTTGGTGGCAACCCTTGGAGAGTCTTTAGTCGGGTTCGCGTTCTAGCGTCGAGGACAGGAAAAATCAAAACTGAAAAACAAAAACAAAACAAAGCAAAGACCTTAAATGCATTAAATGCATTAAAATGCATTAAATGCACTGTTTCGTCTATTCGTTTTTCCTGCACAATCTGAATTGTTTTTTTTTGCTTAAAATTGTGATTTGACATACAATACAGTGTAGTCTGTCCAGTTCTTATTTTCTTTTCTTTTTCCTTTCTCTTTTTTCTCTTTCTTTTTTCTCTTTCTTTTTTTTATTTTCTTCGTTCCATCCTGTTTTTTTTCTTTTTTCTTTTCTTCTCGTTCTTTTCTTTTAATTTAGTCTGTCTGGTAATGTTACAACATGAGCTCTTGGTTTGCATTGCTCTGTTGTTACTTTGGCTCTGTAAGTGTAACTCTGAGACTTGTGACTATTTAAATTGTCTTTAGCTGCTTTCATTGTATTTTTTCTATGTAATTATATATCGAGGGTTCCGGTGCAGTATCAACTATGGGACCCTCGTCTGGATATATCTTCACATGTAAACTTCCTCTTTTACAAGAGTCAATAAAACTTCTTCTTCTTCTTCACCCTGTCTCGCTCCGTCGCGAGGCAGAGTCCTAGCACATTCACTCGGTTGTTGAAGGGGCTTGCACAACGTTCCAGAGCGATACATGTCTAGGTTGGCGAGGAGGACTGAAATAGACTGTTGAGTAGGATGCAGTTGATCACGCATTTGGGAAGTTCCTAGTAAGAAACAAATGACTAAATTCTACCTGTTTTTATTCCTACCCAAGCAAATTACATAGCTTGTGTCTGACTGACAGACAATCAGCATGGAAGCGTAATTATTTCGGGCTCCCACCGTTGACATCATTCATCTGCATGTAGAACCAAAGAGGATATATCGATCTTATTGTCTTGCCTACTTCCACCCTATGCTGCCTGCATATCCGTTCCAGCCGGATGTACACATACGGGGCCGGGGTTTACACAAACACGGTGCTGACTCTTCGTTAAAAATAGATTGTTTCACACGCTGGATAAACACCCGCGTAATCAACGACACCTTTAGAGAAAGAAGAAAACTAGCGAAAAAACAATCACGTGAAAACAAAAAACGTGAAACCCTTGATGACACATAACACCGTGATGACAGCGTTCCCGGTATACATCACGTGCGCGGTTGCTTGACCTTTCGTAAGCTGCGTAGTTATAAGTATTTACATTCCGTGTTGAACAATAAACTTTGAGCTGTGAGTCAGAGCCGTGTTTGTGTACACCTTTCTATTGTGTACACGTCCGATTGCGCTGTTTTCCAATTATGGCAGCATACTATAGCTTGCTCAAGCTCCCAAACAGACGTGATGCTGTTCTGGTAACATGATTATAGCCCCCTCACTTGTGAGCTATCTTAAACTTGTAGTGCGTAAACGAGTAAGCATAATAAATGCAATCCGATCCTCTTACAGGAAACTGGGCAAAAAAAGAAGAGAAGCTTTTCACAAAACGTCGTTGTCACGACGTTGCAGACAGGGCCCAAACGCGCTGATGAAAACGCTCGGTGGAAAATTGCGTTCCATTACAAGGGATCCATTACGCCAGGGAAAGGAAGATCACTCAAGTTGCGCAACCTGCATAAAGTCTCAATTAGGGGCGCGTGTGCGAAGCACACCGCACTGGAATTTGCTGAGGTGTCCTCCTCGAGACGGCGGGAGAAGACGGCGCGGGGGGTCCAACAGGAGACCACAGGCCGAGATCGTCGTTCGCTGTGACGGTCGCAAGTGTATGGGGCAACTTCCGTCCAAGTCATTAAAAGTGTTGCTCTCGCGATATGCACGAACGTCATTCGCCAAGAAAGTCGTGTCCCATGCTATGTGACTTGGTATAGTTTTGCGTACGGACAGGCGTACCCCATCCGAGCTCCGTCGCCTCCGACATGCGTGTGGTAGCGTGTTGAAGCGAGCGGCCAGCCAATGTTGCTGCCTCGAAGAAGACCAGAAGCCGGAGGCAAACTTAACTTGTTGACTTAATGGCGAGAGATGGGCCGAAGCCAGACAAGAGTAATGCCCCGACAGGCGAGGTTACAGTACAGGACTCGAGCTGAGTGACAGCATTGATTCACTGCTCAAACAGGAATGAACTACAGTGCTTGGGGGGGGTCTTATTTATACCAAAAGCGCTAACGGTCAAACAGCGTTCCCTCTAGATTGTGCACACGACACAACGGCACAGACACACACAACACTCGTTCCAGAGTTCGTGAGCGGCCGGTAGTAGCGGCGCACGCTGTGACCGAGAGAGGGTACAGAGCAGGTCTCCGCAATCGGCTTCCGCGCCCTTCGACAAGTCTCTGCGTGTTGCGTCGGCCGCCACCGAAGCTTGAATCGCGCCGGTAGCGAGGCGCCAGTGATCCGACTTTTCCAGGCGTGTAGCGGAATGTTTGGATCCGTCGGCTACAAGCGTGAGTCACCGACAGGGGGGCCCGCTTGAAAGGGACACGTAGTGTAGGCTTCGCCACACAGCCGAGGAGGGCTGCACAAAGCACTGCGGCGGGCTGATTCGTAACAACAGCTAAAATGAAAAAGACGAAAGACTGCCTTTGCTTTTTTAGCGTCGAAGCCCCTCGTAGGGGTGGGGCTGTGGGGTCGTCCTGTCATCGTCCTCGTCGTAATCGTCGTGTAATAGTCGCTCAGTAGTCGGGGTACTAAAACACCGGACACTTGTTTACGCCTCGCGTTAGACGTAACGCGATACTAAAAATACACCGGGACACTCGTTTACTCCTCGCGCTGGAGCGCTTCGTAACGCGTACTAAAAAAACCCCGGGACACTCGTTTACGCCTCGCGCTAGAGATCTTCGTGCTTCAAAGATAAGAGACTTTTACAGCAAAGCTGCATACCTCTACCCTTGAACGGTTTCATCTCCGTTGGCAAAAACACAAAGGCACCAAGAATAAACTTATAAACTGAATGCTTCGCGCCTCCCCAGGTTTCACGTTAGTGGAGATGGCGCGGGATTTTTTTTCTTCGCTACTTTTAACATGAGTCAACCAACCGGCGCGGGGCTCACATTTGTGGATAAAGTGTAAATACCGATTTTGATAACATTTTCAAACTAATACCACCACCACCACCACCACCACCATTTTCATTATCATCCGTATGTCCACGGCAGAAAAAGATCTGTACCAAAGTCTTCCAACCGCTCATGTTCTGTTCTGTCGGGATCCGTTGCTTGCATTGAAATTTTTTAAGCCATTTTGTTATTCGCACGATTCCTCTGTGTTGAGGCACTCCCATTACATTCTCGGCCTAAATCCACCCCTTAAGAAAAATGCAAAATGCCTTAATCACAGTTTGTGCCACCCAAGGCCCGGCGTTATCATTCCCACGGTAACCCGTTGTAAACATTGCTTAAAAGGGTTTTGGGTATTTGAAAAAGGGCTATATTTTTGCGGGGGGCAAAGTCGGGTTTTGCCCCCGAAATAAGGAACTCAAAATGTTTTAGAAGTTTTGCGCAGTTTGGCCATCCAACCCAATATCGGCGTGAACAGGGGCCCTTACGAATGGAGACATTGCTTAAAGGGTTTGGAGCTTGGGGCTATTTTTACAGCTGGACAGATTCAGAGTGTTTGAAAAAGCACTTCACCTGTAGAAAGGTTGCCGGATGGATTTCCAGACCAACTTTAACTGCCTTTCGAAATGGGTGACATCAAAAGCTGGGTTGGGGTTTTTACGCGGACTGAGAGACATTGGAAACGATTCCAGGGGCCTCTTGATAACAATTGGGACATTTTCTCTCCGCCGGAAGGGCATATCGCTGTTTGGTTTAAATTAAATATCGGGGTGAAGTCAAAATTGCCTGTCCCTCTGATAACAATAGAATGCCCGCCGAACTGCATATAAGCCGGTAAATTGATATGCGTGAAGAATGAGAGAGAAGAGAGGAGAGAGAGAGAGAGAGAGAGAGAGAGAGAGAGAGAGAGAGAGAGAGAGAGATTTTAAGTTTGGGTCTCTAGTTATACTTAGCTCCTAATAGCATCCAGACGGTGCTAATTGATTTCTAGACGAGGCCACCTCCATCTTGCTACCGCTTTGTCGACGACAATCAAAAGCGTCATAACAGAACGCACGGCCCGTCGCGAATCGGCACAATGATCTCACTCCACGCCACTTAGCCAGTGAAGCAGGTAATAAAAGGACCGCCTAAGCGCTTGCATTCCGTCCCCACTTGTCGTCGTCGGTCGTAAACAAGGTCGATATCGCCCCTCTTAAGCACCCCCAGTACATCATTTAGAGCAACGTAAACGCGCATAGGAAAAGTCTCCTATGGGAAAACAGGGCAGCTGGTAGCCCCGACGCTGTGGCCATCATCGACGCATTCACGGGAACGTATGCGGGGCTCTCGAGTGGATCACGTCGCGACCACGAAACGACGTGACGTCCCTCGTACACAAGAGACCGTCCGCACAGCAGACTCAAGGTCATGTCACACATACGTGCCTTCAGTGCGGGGCTGCAATGACAAATGTCTCATTGTAGTGGCCGTGCAAGATGCCGGAATGACAGCAGCGATGCATCGCGCAGTGCGAGGCGAAATAACTGCCGCTCGAATAATAGCGACCACGTGTACAGCGACCCCGTGCTTTGCGCGCTGTTTTCGGTCGGCTGTCCGCGGCGGCGTTTATGCATGCGAGCACTTGAGTCCTTACGCTATTGTCGATCGTTACGTGGAGGGCAGGTGTGCCTGATGGTGCGGGGTGGGAAAAGGATGTCATCGGTGGTACCTGCCCCGGCCTCATTGTCGATGGCCTTGCGGATCTCTGGGTTATTCGCATGCCCGGCTAATATGCCGTAACCGCTATGTACGGCGATGCACACGTTTTCCTAGGGCTCCGCCCTGCGGCTCAGCACGCCTAGAGAAACATGATTACCGAGCCACGATGTGGTTGATGCATTATGGTGGTCCTAGACCGATGCCAACCGATATTACGATGCTTTTACAATCGTAATACGTGCGGTTTTACTGGGGACCTACCAGGTGCCCATTACTTTGTATGTTCCGTTATTTGCCCGTTTCATAATAGGGCCCAGCGGAGCTCAACGTTAAAGGAGGTATCTATTTGCTCTTGAGTACACGACGATTACGCTGATATTCTCATTTCGTTTAGATTTCTGCGCTTGTACTATCATTGACGTGGGGTGAAACTGGGCACGGATATTATATCACCATTCGCTGAGTGAGATTACGGAGCGAGCAGTCAACTAACTGGTCGGTGATATTTAAAAAAATCTCCGTTGGGCACTTTCATCCCTGTTCGCTTCGTCAACAATTTCAGATAGTATCTTGGGGGTAATTTGACGCAAGGACGCCATTTGACCTATTTCATCAGGATACTCACACCCAGCTTTAGCTGAGACGCGATCAACCAATTCAAGATGCAAAAGCACCTTTGAAAAATCACGAGGCGTTTCACTCCGTGAATATGAATCACCACCGAAGCTTTTATATACATAGCACTCTAAATTAAAAATAAAATTGTCGCAGCTTACACTAGGGCTGCAAGGCTGGAGAAACAGCGGAGCTGGGGGTCGACCTACCGTCTTCCGGTTTTGATAAGTTTAGCTAGGTTTTGCTAGGCTTTGCTAAGTTTTTGTTAGGTTTAGCGATGTTCTTGCAAGGTTGAGGGGGGAGGCCGAGCTTAGCCGGATTTTACAAAGCTGTTCCGGTCGGTACCCCACACTCACAGCGGATCCCAGGAGGCAAGAAGCTAGGTCGACCCCAGCTCCGCTGTTTTTCCAGCCCTGCACCACTAATGCAAGCTGCGGCCATTTTTTCCCATTGTAGTAGCCCAAAAAAGACTACCACCTTTAAATGGTAACTTGTGTTCACACTCAAGCAGGCGCGAAAGCCGGCTTCACTGTTACAATACCTTATCTCCGGTGGTGCACCCTTTACAGGCGGCACTGTTTTTTTTCTTGGTAATTTTTTTTTTGCTAACGCCACCGGACCAAGCTCAAGTTTAAACAGCTCCGCTGTTGAAAATGTCTCTGAAATTTAGGTGAACGGTATAAGCAAATCTTATTTCTCTTGGGCGTTAACGGCGATCATCCATAAGGAAGACACATACAGCTGTTTTATGCAGAACATTCGGATAAAGTTGGCTTTCCGCAAGGCGTCTATGCAAACCCAGAAAAAATTAGCCGTGCGCCTGCTCCTTTTGTTGTAGACAAAAAGACGATAGTCTTTGTCGACATTTGCCATGTAAATGCCTCCATTCTCTTTCGCGCTCACCTCTATGCTGTTCTTCTCCCGTCTCGTTCCTCCAAAGATAACGCGCTAGAGGTTTGCTCAAGTCAATTTAGATTTAGAGCGTTCCACTGTTCTACGCCGGGTGCCTCGATGTGTCATCCGCGCGTCTCCCCGTACGGCGGAGACGCGCGAAAATCGAGGCACCCTGCTGAAACGTTTATAGAACCACGTAGCCCTACTCCCCGTGCGTTCCAAGCAGAACGTGGAACCTATCTAGTGGACCTTTCGTAACTGGTGCCGCTTGATTTCTTAAAATGCCGCCAAAAGCTATAGTGGCGCGGGCGACAGCAGGCGACGGAGTGAATTTTTTTTCTGCAGTGGATGTAGTATTTCATTTCGCAAAATTAAGCATCTATGAATTTTTAAAAGGGATACTGCTTTGTAAAAAATCACTGTATACTTTCTGCTTATCCTTCTTGTGTAGCTTGTTCTTGTTCAACAAAATTGACAAGTATGAACGTTGGACCGGACTTAACCTTAGATTTTGTGTGCTTATTCGTTATGCGCAGACTGTTGTTCACTTTCCGGAGTGGCTGAATCTTAGTCACGAACGGCCATCAGAGCCGCAGACAGCGAGGAGGACAGACAGACAAAGAGGACAAAAGACCATAATTTTCCCCGTTCAAGTAGCCCAAGAAAGACGACTTCTCATTAAAAAGACGAACGCAAAAGTCATCTACATATCGCACATCGACCACTTCATCATGTAAATTAAGTAGCATCATTGTAAGCTCTCTGGACGCCTTCGGGGCGTGTGCGCCGTGCTTGAACCGAAGTCCCGTGCTCCGTGAGAAACCGATTATCCCGATCGCCGGGAGGGGAAACCGATCATTCTCGAACTGCGCTGTCACCAGCGAAATCATAGCACGTTCGTTTTCCAACACGTACCGCGCGTTACAGATGCTTCGCGCTTCGAAGACACGTGGAGCCTCGGAGTTTTCTTGGGACGAGAAAAATACGTCGAACCCTAGCCATATGAATCTTCGTTTAAAACGTAACAGAACTTTTACCGCCCAGGTTTTAGTACAACACGAACACGGCTTCGAAAATCCAAATTCATTATGACAGTCACGGCGCAGGTTATTGGTTCCAGTGGCTCATCGAAACAAAGTTTAGCTAGGAGCAAGTTAAGCTGCATGAATCCGCTTGAGCAGTAAAACGCTTCCTAACTAATTGATTGATTGTGGGGTTTAACGCACCGACGCTACACAGGCGATGAGGCGCGCCGTAGTGGAAGGCTCCGGATTAATTTTGACCACCTGGGGACCTTTAACGTGCGCCGAAATCTCGAACACAAGGGCGTTTTTGCTTTTCGCCTCCACCAGAAAAGCGGCCGCCGCTGCCGGTAACCGAACCCGCGTCCTTGTGCTCAGCAGCTTCCTAACTAAAACAAAAACCTAAGAACTGCATGGTTCTGTGTTTACCAACCGGACGATTCATTGATTGCTTAATCTGCCGCTGTAAACAACTTACGTCGTGCGTGTCAATAAAGATCAACAGGAGTCCAACACAGTCTTGTAAGCGGTGCGACGAGAGGCGTGCCACTTCAGAGCCCGCAGACAGCGGATGTTGTTTAGCGGCAGCATGAACAAGAAAAAGATGGATGGCAAAAGAACGGGGCTCGTAATCGTCCCCCACCCAGCTGCCACGGCGGGAGACAGAGGACGGCTACTTAACATCATTTTACGCCCACGTACCAGAACGCAAGAAAAGATAAATGAAACGAAAGCGTGAACCGCTTAGGAGCGGGTCAGGGAGGGCGTGGTCTCCCGGCTGGCTTGTCGGCAACGCGAAGGACTCCGGCACTGAGCGGCGCCGGGTCTTTAAAGCGGCCGTTACATGCCGTCGGGAGCAACGCCTGGGCCGAGCGCAACAAGCTGGTGTGCGGTAAAAGTTCACTGATCTTCTCTTTTTTTTTAACAAATCGTACAGTACGATGCATACCTGGATCCGAGCAAAAATAAAAAAATAGGTCTGTGTGTACACTGCTAACCTGGTCACTCATTGGTTTCAGCTGAAAGCACGCTCAACATATTATATCTGAAACGTATGCGAATATCAATGGAGAGGACATATTTTTTTACAAAAATATGTGTGTGAAGACCTTCAGACGGGAGTACGCTCTGAAATTTTTCCTTCGTGTTTTATCTTGTTTTTTTTTCCTACGAACATGCCGTATTATGTTGCGGATAGTTTTATTTTCATTTCGTAAGCTCGTGCTATTGTTGAGGGAAATGAGCCGGTAACGCCATCTGTTAAAAAGTAATGTTTTCCTTAGTTTATGCGGCTGGTGTCGGAAAACCGGAATTTCGTACCGAAATTGCTCAACGCTTCGGAAAATTGGGATGCTTGAACAATCGCAAAAGAAAACTAAATGAAATGGCTTGCTCTCAATATTTTTCGATAGTGTTAAGAAATGTTAAAATCGTTCGTGCCCTTCAAATCGGGTTTTGGACGCGCATGCTTAATTAGCGCGACCCACAGCACCGAGATTCTGTTTTTAAGTCGTTGCGCTACCGCGTTCAACAAAGACTACGCTCTCTGCCTAAGATTCAATAGACGCCTCGGCTGTTTTCCAAGGTGATCCTCAAAAGCTGCCGTTGCTGTTGCATAGAGAACCAGTGGCGCGTCTCGGTCTACAAGGCTGTCCCCCGATCCCCCTTACTTTCCATAACCCCCATTCCTTTCTATATCTGTGCATTTGACCTGGTTCCTACGAATAAAGGCATCATTTACGTCCGTCAAGGAGGCGTGAAGTTTTCTCTCTCCCCTCATATGACCGATGATTGTGCTTGCAGTTACAGGGAGAAAAAAAAACGTTTTAGCAGAAACGCTCAGTATAAACAGCCAGGAAGGACACGGGGAGCATTGTCCACCAAGGTAGCCCGTCCAGGTAACATTGCCGTGTACATAAACGCACTTATCCTACGTGTGCTGGTCTAACCTCCCTGACTTGGCTTAGCTAGCCATACGGCTTCTTTTTTGTCTCGAAGCCAAAATCAGCACAAAAGGGGTAACATATTTTTCTTGTTCATCGTACATGAAGCTTCTAAATATTTACTGACAAATTAATCCTTTTGGAGGCTCAATTTTATACTAACAAAACAAGTTTCATGAACCTTCTGCAGTCATATTGTTGCTTTTTTGCAGGCAGAGCCAACTTTTCAGCCTGTTTGTGAGCCATGCCAAGTGGAACGTGCCTGCCGGGCCCGGTACATGACGGAACGCTCGCTGAATCGCGGCTCCTCTAGACAGTGGCGTAAGATTTCCCTCTAGTATATATTAGTATGAAACTGTATGCCTGGTAGGCCCGCCCGCCGCAAGGGGGCGACGCTAAGAAGGATTCGTGTCAGTGCGGATCTCACACCAACCACCACCTACACCTGCAGCCCCTGGATCTACCGAAATCGTTTGGGCCTAAATGCCCATATTGCTCCACGTCGGCACCGTAGAGTTCCATACTGATACATACAAGAGGGAAATCTGGCGCTGCAATGGCGGGCCGCCGTGGGCGGTGCCATTGCAGCTAGCAACGTTTCTCCCCTGTTAGCCACGCGGCTTCTTTTTTGTCTCGAAGCCAAAATCAACAAAGCAAGAGCATGAGCAGGGCATCAATGGGTGCAGAAGCATGAGCCCGCTATGCTCTGTCATTGAATCCGAAGCAGAATAGGGTGTTTAAGAAGAATGTGCCGTGCCGGAAAATTTAAGTAGGATTTAAGTAAGAAGTAGGATTTAAGGGTATAGGAGAGGAAGTTAACTTCAAGGCTGTCGAGGGGACGAAAAGAAGATTAGAATGCTGGTGGACGAAAAGCAGAGAGGGGAATATTGCCTAGGACAGTTACCACCTGTAACAGGGAAAAAAAAAACGTATTTCGTGCCTAATAAGCTTTAGTGCCTGCCCTAAGCAGCGCTAGTATTAAACCAAGAGTGTAAAACATCACCCCGCTTCAAAGGGGAAACCAATAGGAATCATCATCATCATCAGGCAAGGTTTCTTTAAGCTTCGCTTTGTCAAGGCTGCATTCCGCTGAAGGGAATCTTTCAACAAGCGGTCTTACAAAACGAAACCCTGAAGGTTCCTTACATTAACGAAAAAAAAAAAAACAACCCAGGCTTGAAGGCGCAAAAGTTGTGTCCGGCTTTTGTTCAGGTTAATGGGTTAATAGCCGCTACAGCTGCTCCCTCATCCGTCACTGCCCGCGGTTGGTGCGCGCCGAGTCGGCATACGCTGTTGTTCTCGGCAGCGCGCGTGCAAGAGGCACGATTGAGACTTCTCCTGCACCGCGTTCCGCACCATCAGTCCCCGTCATATCGCCTTTCTTGAATGGGATACCGCCTCGCAGACAGCGCGCTGGCGTAATCCCTATTTCGACTCCGACGCGCGGCAGCGCCTTGCTTACATACCTGACCCGGATGTTCTCTCTACCCTTGGGTACCGTTAACCCAGTTCGCGACTTCGCTACGCGCTGTGCGCGGACTTTGTTGTCCGTGCGCGTGCGTGACTTGCCTGCTGAAAAAATTCTGACGCGTCTCGGAGCAACGCCTGCAGGCCGGCGTGTTGTTGTGCACCTGGCATAATTCGGCAGTGCCCAGCCGGAGAGCGATAGTGGGGTTGTCTGCTAAGAAAAATTGAAGGAGCGTGGTGGGGAAACAAGTTTATGAAGTATTATTAATGCGAAAGTCTGATATGTCTGACCTAACGAGAAAGTGACCGTCGTTGTCAAAACGAATGGTAGCAAAATGGCCACCGCTGTGAAGAAAAAAAAAATAAAGGAAGCTCACGCTAACGCATGAGACTATAGAGAAGCTGCGCGCAACCTTCACTACCATCATGAAGGGTTAAGTCCACGATTGCAGCCGATTTGCTGCGTCTTCGCTGCCGCAACGACCTTTACTTCATTATTGTTGGTATATAATTAAAGTCTTTTTCATTTCTTTGGAGGTGATAATCATTGGACATCACATTGGATGGGCGTACGCTATGACATGTCTTTCTCGTTCCGAGAAAGTGTTTCCCTAATTACGGCGTACGCTGGAGTTTCTTTTTTTCTTTTTGCCAATCTTGGCCAATCTCCCTAGGTGGGTATGCTTGGCTTGACAAACGTGCGCAGGACGCTCGGTGGTCGCAGCGGGGCCCGCGCTCACGTGCGCGCGCTCGGCATTTCTCGGTTTTTTAACTGCGGACACGAATCTTTGATAAACAGCTTCCTGAAATAGGGTATTTGGTTCACGTCGGATTTCATCCAGGTTCGCCGGAGCTTGCGCCGACTGCGGCATCACTGCTATAATTCGACACCCTGCCGCAAAAGGGAACGAGTTTTGGGTTCATGTCATTTGACCAGTATGGAGCGGGCCGACAAACGGCTTTCAGGGCACTTGAGTACCCGCCAATGGGGGAACAAGTTAACTGATGGTCTTTGGAAAAAGGGTGAAAAAAAGACGGCTTTATTAACTTGAGGCGGGTAAGAAAATTAATAAAGGGGGGGATTAAAATTGATTAAGGATTAAACAAACCCCCGGGCTCCTGTGTATGGTTGGATTAAAATTGCCTTAAAGCCGGGTAAGATAGGATTGTGTCCTGTGGAGAGATATAGGCCCGACAGATTGTGCGAGAGATGAGCTAAGAGAGAGAGAGAGAGAGAGAGGAGAGAGAGAGAGAGAGAGAGAGAGAGAGAGAGAGAGGAGATGACTATATTTGATGCCCGAGATTGGGTTCTGAAGGGTAGACGACTTAGGACGGTCTCCCTTCCTTAGCCGTCAGCCAGTATTCCTTGGATCCTCGCGGCGGCTTCAGGCCATCCGGACTGCTGTCAGTTGTGGCCTCCGGTGTGGAGCTGAGCAGGACAGTCTCCCATTGTTCTACAGTCTTAATTTGTATATTTCATGGGATTTGCTATTATAGCCGGTCGTGTCTTTTTGGAGCTCATGGCAGGACCAGATCATGTGTGTAGGTCGGCCCTGCTGTTGCACACTAGTCCAAGAGGTTTGAGTAAAGGTTGCTGGGTAGCAGCGGTTGAGGGAAACAGGGCTTGGAAAAGTGTTCGTCTGCAACCGTCGCCACGTGACTACCTCTTTCCTGGAAAGAGTGTGGTGGGTCGGTGGATATTTGCATCTGGATAACCTGTAGTGATTTATTATATCCCTGTATGTGACTAGCCTGTCTTTGTGAGATCTAATAACGTGTGCTTGTTCTTGGCTTTCCCGCGAGGTCTCGTGTGGGGATGATGGTGGTTGTGGTGGCGTCGTAGGCAACACAGCTCGTTTGACCAGAGCTCGAGCGGTTGCGTGGGACCAGGTTCATTCCCCTGTAGACCGCAGTGGGCCGGAGTCGATATAAAGAGAATTTTTCTTTGGTTAGTGGTTCTTCTCTAACAAGCGAGGCTGCTGCAGGGGAGATCCTGCCTTTCGCGAAGTTAAGAATGGCGGACTTCGAGTCGCTTATGATTGTGGTGCTCGGGTAGAATTTATAGCTAGGGGCTATGGCCATGTCTTCGCCCTGAGTGGGATCTTTGGCCTGCGTGGATGCTGACGTCACCGTGACGCCGTCATTGCTGACGACTGCAATTGCCATGGCGTTGAGACAAGAGCCGCCGTTGTAGTAGTCGGCTGTGTCAACGTAGACAATGTCCCGTGGCTCACAATGGGTTCGGAAACGTTTGTCAAGGGCTCGTGCTCTAGCTTGTCTTCTTTCCACGTTTAGCTCTGGATGCATATTTCTTGGCAGTGGCGGGATGCGAATGTATTTTCGCCATTCGTGTGGGAGGTCAACTTCATTTGGGAGGGAACTTCCGCTTCGGATTCCTAGTGACTGCAAAATGTGTCTTCTCGTTTTGCTTTTAGATAGCCGTTCTAACTGGGCTATCTGTTGCGCTTCAATTAGTTCTTCAATCGAGTTATTGATGCCTAGTGCTAAGGAATTTTTTTATTGTTGCCCGTGCGGAAATCGTCGGTCTCCTCGGCACGAACGCTGCTTTTTATTGGTATAAACAGCACCCCGTGGAAGGCAACCTTGCTCACACTTTGTAATTGGGATACGTTTTTTTTTTTTTTGCTGATTACACCTTCAAGTTTGACGCTCTGCTTCGCATCTGTACTGTACAAAGGGCCCTGAAAGGAGTGGTACAGTCGCGTGCGATTTGAAGGTAATCGCGCGAGCTTCGACCAATAAAGACGATAACGCCCCTGCGCGGCATTTTAGGGGCGCCTGGGACCTAGTTTATGCATTCTTCTCTCCCTCGGTCCCTGTTCCTTCAAACAGTCATCACTCCTGCGGCCACTAAAGCAGATACGACAAGTGGAACGTTGTCATAGAGTTTCTTACAATATGCACTAGAGAGGGATCTTGCTATAGCGTCTATGCATGCGGCTCACATCAAGGCTGTCTGTGTCGTCATGGACCACCATTATACATTGCGCTTGCCTAAATTTCATCATTGGCTTGGATTGAAACGTTTTAGTGACCGACAAATTTAACCAAAGTTCTACTAAAAACGCGAAAAAATAGTGCGCAATTATGTAAGTGGAAAATAAAAACAGGCTGTTTTAAAACTAAAAAAAAGGAGGTAAAGCGTATTTTTGACGGAACGTTTGTTCCTGCTATTTTGTAGGCCAAGGTGGTAGTTACGAACAATGTTAATATTTGGGGGGAAACTCAGTATAGGCTCTTACTTTATAAACTTTACCAGTATTTGAAATAAGTTGTTTGAAGAGTTTGGAAAGTTTTTGCAGCGTGCCTATGAAAACGTTCACCTTCGTGGAGAACTGGTGGACCGACCGTAGTTAGCAAGAAAAAATAAACGTGGCGTTAAACAGTCGTGGACGAAGACAGATAAGGACGGATTCAGGCTACCGTATCTGTCGTATCTTGTCTTCGTCGAAGTACCTTTTTTTTTTTTTTGTCGACTACATTTTTCGCGGCGGCATATTACCCGCTCAGTCATACGTCCTTCGACTGGCGGCATACCAACGTCAGGTGCGATCACGCCCTGCCTGCTGTTTCTACCGAACACGGCTACCACAGAACAGGAAGGATTTCGGCTTCTCGTGGCTCGTAGAGTGTATGCATAGAAGAAAGCGAATCCCCCAAACCGCATAAGAATCAAATTGCCATGCCAAGCCCAAGCCAAAAAGGGGGGTCTTCCCATAAACTCCCACGACGGCATGGATTATTAGGCACAGTTTCCTCTGTAGTATACTTATAGAAACTCTATGGAACGTTGTCGATGCTTGGGCGACAAAAAAAAGAGGAAATAGTTACTTGTTTTGCCGTGGAAGTGATAGCTGCTTGAAGAACAGCGGCAGAGGGAGAGACGAATATGCAAACTATAGGAAACCAGGCGCAGTAAAACAAGCTGCGCGGTGGCGTTATGGTCGTGGTCGGTCGACGCCCGCGCGATTACCTTCAAACCACACGCGACTGTAGGGTCCTATAAGTATAGATATAGATATAGGTATACGGACAAGCATAGGTGCAGAAATAATTCCTGAAATAGTTCTTTTACGTTGTGTGGTCTTTTGTATGTGAAATACAGTAAAAGCTCTTTATAAAAACGGGATATAACAAACTAATGAATATAATGAAGTAAATGAAATTCCTCTTGAAATTCCCGCAGACGTCCATGTATTTAGAACCTCGTTTCAACGAAGCTAAAATTTCCTCACAATGGTTAAAAAGAACCGTTTCTTTTTCCAACCAGCATTTACGGAGCTTTTGGTACCCATCATGTCAATGTCTATAGCGCAGGGCCGGTTTACGTCGCATCACGGATGCAATAATTCAAAACCCACACTAGCTAGGGGCCCCGGAACTCCAGTGTGCGCTAAAAGCAGCAAGTGCGTGGACGCACGCTCGAGGGTGCGCATATTCCCGGGTCCCCGTAGGGTGCCTGGATTGAAGACCCCCATGTGGTCAAAATTAATTCAGAGCCCTCCTCTACGGGCGCGCCTCATCGCCGCTGTAGCGTCGCGCGTATAAACCCCATAAAAAAGGGTCATGGGGTGTTTCTTCAGGGCATTCTATATATATACCGGGGATGCGGGCGGGCCTGCTGCACCGCTTCTTTACTCTACGATGACAGAGAGGACGGACTCAAAAGCTGGGCTGCAGCTGAAAAAGCCATCATTCGCCTGAAAAAGACGCGGCAAAAATCTGCCAAGGCCTGTTTTGCTGCGTAGTGAGCCACCAGCTCGTGTGCTGTCGAATGATCATTAGATGAGTTGTTTGGCTTGAATAAAAGTAGCAGATTCACCCGGCCGCGGTGGCTCAGGTGGATAAGGCGTTGCGCTGCTGAGCCCGAGGTCGCGGGTTCGGTTCCCGGCTGCGGCGGCCGCTTTTCTGATGGAGGCGAACGCTGAACACACCCGTGTGTACGAGATTTCGGCGCACGTTAAAAATCCCCAGGGAGTCAAAAATTAATCCGGAGCCCCTTCTCTAATCGCCTGCGTTGCGTCGGTGCGTTAAACTCAATCAGTCATTAGAGTAGCAATTCTTTGCCGTTTTCTTTGCTTGTTTTTCTATTTTCGCCGGATACACTGAGTTTTGGTGGTGAGTACATCCTGTTTTGCATGTAAATTGTCTGTAGAAACTGACATTGGCTGTACCGAAGTAATGGTTATAACGAAGCAATGACAACTCCCCCTTCAACTGTATTATAGCGAGGTTTCACTGTAGTTTGGAATGCACTTGAAGCTTGGCCCGGTCCGCCGAATCGACGGACAGGCCCTTATTAAATTTTGTGCCTTGCAGGGTTCCAACGCTTCTTCTTTTCTTTTCTAGCAGACCATGTCCCTAAATTCCGCAATACGAGGAGAAAACAAGCACGGGCTAAGCTCAAAACCCTCTGCTATATTTGGCGTAAACTCCCTTGCTCCCATAGTTGCTCGTGGCTTCGCGCGTTTTCTCCAGTTTTCTGCTCTCCGTATTTTACAAATTACTTAGTTTTATCACATAATTAATCGTTAAGTTAGCTTATTTATCAATTAGCTTTACTTGCTATGCGACCTGAACGTCAGATACCATAACCGGCAGAGGTGGACGTCAACACCGTGCGTCCGAAGTTTGCGTCGATGTCTGGCTGGCTCTGGCTTTGGCGCAACAAGCGCGTAGCGATGTATTCGACGTACGCCGGAGTACGACGATTTTAAGCCTGCTTACGCCAAGCTATAGTCGACGCGCGAGTACGTCGCTTTTACGCCTCAATGTGGTTGGGCCTTAACTTTTCTTTCGCGGTGGTGTTTGCGAACGACGGGATAGCGGCGCAGCGACCCCGATTGGCCTTCTTGTGAGCGCCTGTTATTTGCAGAAGCGTGCAGTTTTGCATGCAGAGTCTCTCGAGCTGGCCATGCGGCAAGCCAGCAGGGTTGACTGGACTGTATGAGGAAAAAAGTTGCAGATGACATCTACGTTTAGGTCTTAAGATGTATGACGCGCTAACGTTGCTCCGGCATCGAGGGAGCGTTTTGGAACCGGGTTGATTGATGCTTTTTAAGTACTGAAGTTCAGTGAAGAGATCGAGGCTAGCTGCAATGGTTTTAATCACCGGGGCACAGGAAACGCAGAGTACATCTACGCTTGCGTGGCTCAAGGTATGGGCGTGGAAAGTTGCTGGTCGGGGTGTTGGCAGTTCGAGAGAGAAAGCGAGTGTCAAAAAGTTTAAAGGGGTTTATCGTCAGGGTGGCCGGAGTGAACATTTGGTTTTTTTAAGACAAACAGAGAGAGAGAGAGAGAGAGAGAGAGAGAGAGAGAGAGAGAGAGAGAGAGAGAGAGAGAGAGAGAGAGAGAGGGTGAAATGTCTTGGGAAAGATGACAACGAGATAATAGACCCTATGGGTTGAACCACAATTCCAGGGCCATAAAATCAGCTCACCCTGATCTTGAGGTGACAAGCTGGTCAGGGCAGCCTTTCATGTGTCGATATAAGTTGGATGTGTAATGTTTGAGTTGTTTACCTCACATTCTTGGATAATACGAGGTTTCGCAAAAGAGAGTGGGTGTTCGCCCGTATTTAAGTTAATGTCGGGCATTTCCTACCATGTGTTGGTTTGTATCCGGAGCAGAGTTTGCGCTTCTTAGGCGATGAGATCCCCGTGTGGCGCGGGGAAGGGCGGTGACGCTCCTTTTGTGCTAGGAGGGCGACTCCCTGATTTTTTCAATGGTATTATAACACAATTTAAAGCCATTGCGATGATTCTGAAAATAGGGGGTTAAGGGCTGCCCTACATGTTGCTCTGACGACGTTGGTATTTGACCTTCTTCAGTGCGGGTAAGTTTTCTGGTACTGCAGGCGGTACGGTCGATATCCGGCTCATGATCAACGCCTGCACAAATTTTAATCATTTTTCTGTCATTCCTGCACTTTCCCGGTACAGGCGTTTTACAATGTGGGCTAAATTGTCAAACATTTCCTCACAATAGCCACAAGGCTATTGTGAGATCGGCTTTTTTGGGGGATAACACACTAGATGACTTTTTGGTTTTTATATATGGCGCCTGGCGTCATTCATCGTTTGCCAGACAGAGCTTGCGTTGGTGACACGACCGCGAAAGTTTTAAAGACGATAGTCTTTCTTTTTAAGTTATTTACATTTAGTGTAATGGAATGCCATATGTCCTCGGTTTTCTTTCGTATTCGGATACGCTTTACTTCGTTTCTGGTTACAATGTCGACTTTCCTTGGTTTTTGAGAAACTGGTGTTAATATTATGCCGTCTTCTCAAGCTAGGTGACACAATGTTGGCGCCGGCATCATTTTAGCTTGTCGAAGAGGCGCTTTGGGGGTGGCGTAAGTTGCGGGCACGGCTGGCGACCATGTCTGATCAGCAGCGAACTTCAGTGCGCAGGCCCGGCGCCTGGCGTATATTTTCTTTCGCCTCGGTCGTATTATCATTGTCCTCCTTTCCACAATATAATGGCCGCTGGTCGGCATTCCCGATTCTTACAAGCCCTCGTATCTGGCTGCCTCTGTTGTATGTTAGCACTGATGACGTATACTTCCGCGGACGCTTGATGAGCACGGCTGATAGCGGACGGCAAGTAGGCACGGCAAAATCGAAAAATGAGCCTAATAATTGATTGTAGGGTTTAACGCGCCGACGCAACGCAGGCGATGAGGTGCGCCGTAGTGGAGGGCTCCGGATTAATTTTGACCGGCTGGGGATCTTTAACGTGCGCCGAAATCTCGTACACACGGGCGTTCTTGCTTTTCGCTCCATCAGAAAAGCGCCCGCCGCGGCCGGGAATCGAACCCGCGACCTCGTGCTCAGCAGCGCAACGCCTTAGCCACTGAGCCACCGCGGTGGGTCAAGAGCCTAATAATGCTAGCTCGTTAACAACCGAGGTAGGTTAGTCTGGCCCGGACAGCGTCGGATGAGATGACGTGGGAGGAACAGCGGTGATCAAATGACGTCATCACCTATACTCTTCTTGTGGCCACGTGATTCTAGTCCGCTACACCTGTTACATAAAAAATGGCTGCGGGCACTTCATGAATCATGAACATAGAAGCATAGCGCTCACGAACTTCTACAAACTTGGAGGATTCGCTGCCTTCGCCCTCAACAACCACGGCAAGACAGGAGGGGGAAGAGCGCGAATCCTGTGCGAGCATCGGAGCCACAGCACACTCCTCTGCGCAACAACGAAGCGAAGAAATGAAATGCAACAACTAAAAACGAGGGACGGCAAGGCCGCCTGCGCAGGTGAGAGGCCTGGCTGCGCGTCCATGCAGGCAGGGAGCGGGACCGGCTCGTCGCCTTCCTGTGGAAGCCATTCAAGGGCTGCCCGTCGAGAGCCGGCACAATCACCGAGGCGTCGCCTGCGGAGCCTTCGTCGGTCGCTCCCCTTTCAAGAAAGGAATGGGGGGCAGCAGCGGCAGCAGCAGCGAGACGACTCTCGCGTAATCACGCCGTAATGACGGTCCCTGCTCAGCGGCAAAAAGAGCAGCATGCCCCGCTGGCAGAGAGGCCGCCATTCTGGACACGGGAGTGTTCCTTCGAGGAGGAGGAAAGCGGCGCACGACCTTGGCGAGGACGTGCCAAGCGGTGCCTTCTTCCCTTGGGCGGCGCGAGAAGGAAGGACGCCCTGCTTTTGTGCGGCGCTGTGACCAGAAGAAGGGGGCGCCGTGTCCGCGTGGCGGCGTCCTGGACTGACCAGAAGAGGAACGGCGCGTCGCAGCCGTGGTCCTTTTCTGCGGTCGCTCTTCGGCCCGGACTGCTCGATGATTGCCGCCCTTTCGTCTTAGCCACGGCTCGTTGAACTCCGAACACGCCTTCCGCTCTATCTTTACGTCCCGAGGCTTCGGTCCACTTCCAGGAGGCACGCCGGCGATGACGGCGGCGCCGGTGGAGCGTGCCGGACAGATCCGCACTGCGCGCTTGTCTGTCAAGAACCGCGCGCTCTTTTTTTTTTTTTTTTTTCCGCGCCACGTGCATGTCATCTTGAGGCGTGGAAGAGAAGATGGGCGGAGCCGTGTGTTGTACCCGAGCAATCACGATCTGACCCTTCGTTGATTGCCTGGCGGTCGGCTGAGATCGGCTGCATAAAGCGCGGAGGAGCAATTTAATCCTAATACCATGTATTTGTGAAGTACTGCTTCAGGAGGGAAAAAAAGCTTCGATGCCTCAGAGAAAAAAAAAACTGAAGGCATACGACAACTAAGTACTTCCGGGGCTCAAGTCTGGGGAGAAAAATTGGATTGCGAGGAAAGATGACAGACAAAGAATATACACTAGAATATTTAGGAAGCTCGAGTGATGAGTTGGGAAGCGGGTGTCATGTCCTAAAAAATAGATTCGAGTCGAGCATATTAAAACATTTATGACGTAGGAGTTGACTTGGGCACGGCAAGTGACAGGTAGACGGCATTACTAACAGAGGCTGACTGACTGTTTGGAAAACACGGGATAAGATTCCAGGCCAGAAAAAGGACTCAGCCGACATTTGAAAGAAACTGCGGGAAGCCGTAGTGATAAGTTTTAATCCTGCCCTGTACAGCAGAGTGATGATGATTATAGCTAGGATAAAGATTATGATGAAGAACACGTTTTCGGTGGTGGTAATGCCGCGGAAGCGAAAGCAATAAAAGTGAATTATTGACGATGTTTCTGGCTGAGACGGAAGGAAACGCAAAAGGATGTGCGCAAAACAAAGGAATGAAACAATCGCTCACAGACCGTTAGAACCCTAAAGACAGCTACGAATAGTGTTAATTACTTCATACGGTTGAAGACGGAAATGTTTAGTCCGTGATCTCGGTTTTTATGACCGCTTTACATACATTGCATCTCTCTTGTTATGCGACAAAACAGCGTTCTGACGTGCCCTTTCCCTTCGATTCCCTTCACCGATTTCGTATCGTCAGCTGTGCACAGCAGCTAGGCCTTGATGTTTTTAGAAGCTAAAATGTTTCGTGCAGTTGCCATTCTCGGTTCCTTTTCAGGTCACTCCGATTTCTGAATATGATATTCTAAAAGATATTACATGCAATTCTTGGTGGGATTCTCGAGAATTTCCTTCCCTGCTACCATGATCGGTAGGCTAATTCTGCTGGCGGCAGTGCGCACTGGGACTTGATACTTGGGACTTGCACTTAACACTGGGACTTGAAACATCTTCGCCTCCATATAGCTGCAACCAATAGGAGGGCACACTGAAAGATACGCTGAAAGCAAGGAGAATAAGGAATAACTTTATTTAAAATTGTGTAGATTAGGCGTCTTCATCTTGAGGAGGAGGTCGCGCTATTCCAGTGCTTTGCAGCTCTGGATGCGCTCGCGGCCCAAAGTACTAGCTGTCGCTGATCTTCCGGGTCTCAGCTGAGAAGCGCAGCTTTCCACTTCTCAAGGGTATAGTTGCGTATTCAGGGAATGTTCAGGATGTCGGGCCAGGTCCACGTAACGTGGGGAAAGGAGACGACCTCCGTTGTGCAGAAAGGACATTTGTTGGAAGGATGAGTGCTCCAGCATACAGTGTGAAGCCTTCCAAGGTGCTGGAAAATGTCGGTTTGAAGCTAACGCCAGAAGGCTCACCTCTTCCCCCGTTAAAGAGGACTGCAGAGGAGGGGCGGAATTTCTCGACAATCTCGCTTTTCCTTCAAAAAAAAAAAAAACACTCGCCCCCACACGGAATTTTTCGGGGCGTGTTACGACCGGCCCTTCATAACGCAGCCTAAACGCGCCTCGACGTGCGTATTCATCTGAACGGGGCCACGGAGCCGGGCGTATACACGAGCTTCCGCCCAAGAAGTGCCGGGCGGAAGTGGGTGAATACGCGGCGAAGATCACGCATGCGAGCACCGCCTAATGGCGGCCCCCTATAGCTGCGCCACAGCGCGCAGACAGATCCTTGTCGTCTTATGCGGGCGGACGCGCCGCACTTCGCAGCCGCGGTTTGCCCAGCGCCCAGCGCACGCTCGGTTGATTCGGCGCGAAGAGCGCTTAGCCACGCGCCTGCTTGCATATGGGATATCGCATATACGTCAAGCCGGCCCCCAGCTCGCCGCGGTCTGTTAACAATGCTCCTGTTCCTTGTACAAGCAGGATAAACCCATAGGCACGTCCGACCGGCACACGAACTGGTGTTGTGCTGATCGACGCGGAGATCTCTGCGGGCCGGGTTATAATGAACGTGCCTTGCGGTTATGTGACTCCATGGCACGCGCCTTTTGAAAGGACATATTGAAATTGGGGGCTGAACATTTCTGTGTGACCCAATATATAGTGCCTGTGTCCGTGAATGCGCGGTGTTATTTACGTCTGTTTATCTTCGTAAGTTGATAGCAGTGTGCTGTCTGAATACACAAATTAAGATGAACACTCAGCTGCTCAGAATACCAGCGTTACCACTGTTTCAAAGACTTCGTTTGCGGTTTCGTCAGTGTTGAATCAGTCTGAACGGCGGAAATACGTATCTGGCGAAAGGTCGTGGACACAACAGCCATGGAACTCTAAACAAAAATGCTAGTACACAGAGGCAGAGGAAATGGCAATCGGTCTAGCCATAGCCCACAGCCGGTCTCCGCATCTGAACATCATAACAGATTCTAAATCGGCCGTACTAAATTTTTCAAACGGCAGGGTATCATCTAGAACCTTGGCAACCTTGTCGCAAGGGCCCACACCTCATAGCCGGACCTTCCGCATCATCTGGTCACCGGCACATTCTGGCCTGATGGGAAATGAGAGAGCCAATGAGACTGCTCGAGATATGGTTCGCCGAGAACGTCGTAGGACCCCTGAAGATAGCCCGATACCTTTCGGTTATAAGGACCGCCTCCATACTTTCGGCGATATCCTCGACCATTTCCGCCAGGATCGGGCAGTTTTTCCACCACCGCATCCATCGCTCAGTCGAAGGCATGCAGTCCTTCTCAGGCAGCTTCAAGCATTATCATTCCCCACTACACATATCATGTAAATCATATATTCTGGCGAATATAACGACGCTTGCCCCTTCTGCTCTGTGGAACGAGCATCACTTCACCACACCATTTGGTCATGTCCATGAATACCCGCATCACGTAGAAGAAATCATCCCATCTATCATAACATATCATCCTTACCAGAATTGGAGGCTGCCATCTCTTGCCCAGCTCCCCATGTGCAAGAAGGCCTCGCCCAGTTGGCTGAAGACACCGAGCTTCCAAAGCACCGGGAGCCCCGCAGTCTAGATGACTCAGTGAACAGCCCAGTGGTGCAATCACCACAACTTTTGGGCAAAATAAAGTTACTACTACTACTAGTAGTAAAAAGGTAGTATACTGGTTGTAGTTACTAACTAGTTACAAACTGTGCTACCCACAGAACGGTACACTGGTACTGTCACTAAGTGTGGAACCTAAATACCATCGTTATTAGTCTAGACAGTGCACTTAGTAACTGCTGCTTGTTTGATACTAACATTCACTGATAGTAACAAAATTCTATGAATTATTGAACGTAATAGCAGCAGCACTTTTCCCACTCCAAATCAGGATTAAAAGGGTTTTGCAAATCGACATGCTGACTTGTATATGATCGCAGTAAAATGCACAATTTTAAAATTAGCTCTAAAATGTTTCGTTTTTGCGGCAAGCCCACTGACTATCAGAGGACTTCCGCTGCTGGATATAAATGCAAGAAGAGCAGGTGTATTTTTTTAAGTTCACTACGTTATATTCGCTCTCCTTGTGCATCCCATTGTTTTTCTTGCTCTTTTTATTTTTTATCCAAGTTTGATATGTGCGGGTTGAATGTGTCTGTGCCGTGCTGCGTGCTCAGCTCATCCACATTGTCACGCGTAGTTTTTTGTAATGGATGACCAGTTGGTAAAATCACTGAATACCACCTAGTGGATACTGTGACACGTATCCTGGCTAGTGTTCTGTTAGTAAGTGCCACGACCTTTTTTGAAGAGTTGCACGGTCGCTGTGGCCGTGACCTTTTGCGGCATTTTCGGAGCGCATAACACGCTCCGGCCCACGCATGCAATTTCCCTAACGTACATATCGCGTACAGGGGCGTCTTCGTCTAGCGCGTCATTAGGGTCCGATCAATCAGCAGCCTGCCTGCCCGAGATTCCGTAATTGCACGGGCTCTCTGGCACCGTGTTTAGAAGCGCTGGGAGAAAAGGAGGTACGGCGAAAAGAGGACGCCGAGTTGAGGCACGTCATCGCCGATCGCTCATCGCCCGCAGCCACGGCCCCACAAAAAGGATGTGAAGCAATTACACGAAGCCCGGGAAGTGGGCAACCTTGCGAAATTCTTAGCTCATGGCGGCAGGTCAATCTCATCGCTGAAGTTCCTTGCAGAGTACACCTGCTGGTAAACAAACAGGCATGCATGTCAGTATTGCCGCTAGGCGTATATAGCAAAACCTCGTTTATTCGGCCTGCGTTAATTCGGAATTTCGGCTAATTCAGGCTGGTGCCTTACAAATTCTTCATTGTTCTATGCCTGAAAACTCTCATTAGTTCGGACAGATTCGGTCGTAGTTCGGTTAATCTGGGCTGCCCGCCAAGTTCAGGTTGGGAAACAGCAGCGCATTCCAAACTCGCATTTGGTCTTCATGGCCTCTTTAAGTGCTTGCCCTCTACTTCGCCACCTGCTGCACCCATGCATGGCGTCACGAAACATATGTGATAGTATTTCATTATTCTGGTTTTTTTTTATCAAGAAACATCTTTCGTGGCTGGAATACAGCTGTGTGAGTTACCAAAGGCAATTTCTCTCAAATTGAACAAGGTTGTCAATTCGTCTTCGTTGCTCGTTCAACCATGAGCGAAATTCCACCCTTTCAGTAAAGTAAACAGAAGCTAGCAATAGCTACGCACGCCCCTGTTTTCTTTGTACGTGCCTCTTACTGCTCCAAGTTTTCGCAATAAAATACAGCTCAACTGTGTTTCAGTGTATTCCTTCCGTACGCCGGTGGCTCCCTTTGCCGAGAGGGCGCAGGCGCTGTGCGTGGCATATGGAAGGGAACAGATCCCGTTATGAAATGGCGGCGGCGCTGCCTTTCAAAATAGCCTCCAAATGCGGGGCGACGCCTCGCCCCTCGCGCTCTTCCTTCCCTCCTGGTGGTGCGCGTCTACGCCCCAGCGCGCGGCGCTTAGCAACACGGGTAGAGATATATGACAAGAGCGGCGCAGCATGAGTTATAGGAGAGCGGCGCACCTCTGAGAGCCATCGCAAGTTGGGAAGGAAGCGACGGAAAGCTCGGCTACAGACTGGCGCGCGGCTGGATCTGCCGGGGCGCGTGCGCGATGTATTTCAGGCTCCGCTGCGCTGGGAACGGTTTCTCGATAAGGAAAGCATTCAGGTGCAGCAATATTTACAGCGCCCATTAATGTGCGCTATTTCACTCGCAGAGGTCCGCCGGAACTGCCGGCGTCCTTGAAGGTCGTACGTTGCGAACGTCTTTTGACGCTGAACGTATTCTAGATTCTGGACCAGGATTCAGGTAGTGAAAATACGTATATAGACGTATGTGCATGGGTCAGAATCAGACCATCTATAAAAGGTTGCATATATATTGAGGGGTACATATATCCCACATCAGTGGCGAGTTTTAAGTCTAAAGAGACAGGAGTTGGGGAGTCAGGAAGACCATCCGGCCGTAATACCCATGCCACGAAATTACGTAATTACCTACGTAAATAAACCGTAGTTTTTCCCACCGGAACGGGATCTGGCCACCCTGGTCTAGTATCCGGCCCCAAGAGAACCTCGATCGCTTGTCGTTGGCGTTCCTTCCACTGCCAATGGTTGCCATTTGTGGTCCAGCTGTCCTCATTGTGTACGGAAGAGGTTAAATTAACCTATAATAAAATAGCCCTGATAACTCGTATTTGGCATACGTATCCTTTTTTACTCGAAGCTATCTATGAGACAGATATCACTGCATATTATTTATTCGAGGAATATCTTTCACCCAGGTCTGGAGGGATGACTGGTTTAGTAGAAATAATACCATCAGATACTCTAGTGAAACTACACTAGTCAAGTGCAACAAGGCTACCCGGGACACAAAAAGCTCTCCCAACCAATACGTTTCCTAACTAATCTCCATCCAGCCTTCTGCCAACTGAGCGGTTCCCGTGAATTCCTCTCAGAGCTGGTTCTGGTCGTTTGCGCACCAGCAAAAGGCGCCGTGCGAAATGCACATCAGTTTATAATTGCAAAGTCAGGCAGTTGACTGAGACAACTGTTTGTGTTTTCACAAATGTCTCACTATAACAATAAGAAACAAGTCGTATAAAATAGTGTAAATATAATTGTTTAAATCGTGAACGGAAATAGTAGTTGCGATGACTGTGGTGATTCCCGCTCCCGGCTGTTCCGCAGCTCATGAGGGTATCGAATAAAACTTGTCGAGCTGGAAGAAGGGTTAGACAAGCTTTCTAATTATCGGCTTGCTATCAGCAACTAGCATTTCCGAGCTTGGTTCTTGCTTTCCTCTCCGTTGTCTTCACTGCCACGAGCTTTTCACGGCACACCTTGTTTCCTCATGCATTGACTTTTGCAAAGTAAAACGCTACACTAATTTAGTGTCAGTTTCTAAAGTCACCAAGAACTATCGAAATCTCAAGTTTATACCTGTGTGTGTGTGTGTGTGTGTGTGTGTGTCGGTCTGTCTGTCTGTCTTCTGTGGTGTTCCGTGTGTGTAGTGCGTGCTGTGTGTGTGTGTGTGTGTGTGTGTGTGTGTGTGTGTGTGTGTGTGTGTGTGTGTGTGTTGTGTTGTGTGTGTGTGTGTGTGTGTGTGTGTGTGTGTGTGTGTGTGTGTGTGTGCGTGCGCGTGCGTGACTGCGTGCAGCAAAACCGCAACAGTATGGGCCATGCTTATTCTGACGGTCTTTGTGCCGTGGGATGGCGAAGGATACGTCGAGGAGACGAGACGCGCGCTTAGCGACAAAAGTCTGCCCATGCCATTAGCGAGCTCTAGTGTAGGCTAGCATAGCGGCTAGTGTAGGTCACGCTACGGCCGGCGGTTACTGGAACCAAACTGGGTTAGGTGCGCATTCATTCCGCGGGGACGAGTGGCTTGCCTCGCCGAGTCAGCACATTCGTTCCGGTGAGGGGCGGCCCTCCTCGCCGTGACCGCGCGCCCATGCGCAGTCCGGTCTCGCTACGCAACGACCCTAGCGTGGCGTATACACTCGCCGCTATGCTAAAACTCTCTATCACCTCGGTGTGGGGGAATGAGGTGCTGTTTCTGTCAGATGGCACGCTGATATCGCGGGTAACTGATATGTTTTGGCGGGTGCGATGAGGGCAGGAGTCGGGACCAGAATGTGTCGTGTCTGGACGTGCCGGTGCCTCCGACTCATCAAAATGCTACTCGGGCCAAATGAAGGCGGACAAGCACGAAACTTAGTCGTGTTTTTTTTAAGTTGGCAGCAGCAGAATGTTTCTCAAGGCCTCGTTGTGAAACAAAAGCTTCCGGTGCAATCACTCCGCGAGAGCCGTGTGTTCCTTGTCGAAGGGAGTGAGGGGTGGGGCGTCCGAAGGACAGTCGGACGACGCGGAGGACGCGGGTAGTCGCCCGTTGACGCAAAGGGTACGTGGTTCTTTTGCGCTTTTGTTTTGTCTTGTAGTATTCTTCGAACGGCTATGAAGTTGCACTTCTCTCTATTCGTTTTGATGACGGCATCGGCGGAGCCCTTGCATAATTCATGCGGCTCAAACAGCTATTCTGGGCCCCCGACTTGGCCTGCAGGAAGAAGCTGCGAGCTGTCCTGAACGAAAGCTCTTGCTGAAAACGGCCAAGAGGGAGTGGTTATTCTTCCTGAGGGTCTCACGAGGCCAAGACGACAGCTGGATGATAAGGCGCGCCGTAGTGGAAGGCTACGAATTAACTTCGACGACCTAAGGATCTTCAACGTGCGCCGGTATCTTTACGCATGGGTGTTTTCATTTTTCCCATGCCTTCATCAGAAAAATGGCCGCGGCGGCCAGGGTCGAGCCCTCGTCCTCGGGTTTAGCAGAAAACGCGTAGCCACTGAGCCACAGCAGTGGGTGGAACGGTTATTGACTTGTCTGGACTTCTCGTCGTCACGGCGTTCCTGGCGATTCTGCCGACTGAACTACGCAAGCGTGGTGAACGACTCGAAAAGGAAGTTTTTAACGTACCAATAATGTCGCCAGCTCAGCAGACACTTATAATCCAGGCAAAAGAAATGTGCTTGTGGTCCCACCTGACCATGAGTGTAATCTGCTTTCACAATCCTGTAGAATTTTGTCTTCTGAAAAAGGACGACATTTTCGGATAGATAATTTTTTTTGCTCTCAATATTCGTTGAAAGCCTGTTGTATCCCCTGTTGGTTCATTCATATAAAAAATCCGGCACAGTCAGTATCGCGGTTTTCCCGGTCGCGGCGGCCGCTTTTCTGATGGAGCCGAAAAGCAAAAACGCCCGTGTGTACGAGGTTTCGTCGCACGTTAGAGATCCACAGGAGGTCAAAATTAATCCGGAGACCTCCACTACGGCGCGCCTCATCGCCTGCGTTGCGTCGGTGCGTTAACTAAACCCCACAATTATCCATCAGTATCGCGGTTTTGTTTACGCAGACATGTAGTCTGCGTTCTTGTTGCGTGCGCGCACATGAGAGGGGTGCAGACAGACGGACAGTTACATATACAGCGTGACCAAAGTTAAGTCGACAGGTTTTTAAAAATTAGGTGCTTAGATTTACGTGAAGACCACCTTTACAATGAGGTTTTGCACCCAGGGGGACACAGAATGAGGTGGTCATTATTGATGTCGGTGGCTTAGTTAACTAAAGTTGATTAATTACCTTTTTAGTGGCTGCAGTAAGCAGGCATGTTTGTTTTGAAAAAGTTAGACGCAATCGTGTTTCTACGCAGTTTCATTTGGCAGCATTCTTCTAGCGCGTCCGTACTCCGAGATATCGACTGTGAAGTTTAATTGCCGTTCGCATAATTACGCATGCATGACAGTGAGGTCCGGCGAAAAGCTCCTCCCTTTTGTGAAGTGCCTGCTGTGTACGGTGTTTAGTTTGAAAATGGGGTGGAGGCATAGGCAAAAGTGATAACTGGCACCCTTTCAGTCTTGGCTCGCGTTATAGCAATCTGCACTATTCGGAACAGCTATCGACGGTCTTCGCTGTCTAGCATGCGTAATCATGCGAACGGCAAATACTTAGCAGCTCGATATCTCGGAGTACGGATGCGCTGGAAGAATTCTGCCAAATGAAACCGCGTAGAAGCACGGTTGCGTCTAACTTTTCAATACAAACATGCCTGCTTACTGCAGCCACTAACAGTTAATTATTCAATTTTAGTTAATTAGGCTACCAACTTCAATAATTACCACCTAATTCTGGCTCCCCCTGGGCGCGTAACCTCACTGTAGAGGTAGTCTTCACGTAAATCTAAGCGCCTAATTAAAAAAAAAACTGTCGACTTAATTTTGATCACCTTGCATATGTAGAGAGAGAGAGAGAGAGAGAGAGAGAGAGAGAGAGAGAGAGAGAGAGAGAGAGAGAGAGAGAGAGGAAACGGCTATATGAGTTATAAGCGTATGTTAAGTTTGCACGCTTGCACGTGTCTCGTAGACCTGAAGGGCCGTGCCACCATTTCTCGTCGCAGCAGTTTTGTAGGGATGAGCGGCCAGAGGATGAGCTGACATTGACCATGCACTTTCTATGCGCACCCCGCAGTGGTCCGTCTCGAGTCGCAAACAAGCAGGTTGGAAGCGTGTACGTGACCGGGCGAAAGGGCGTGGTTGACGGGTGAAAGCGCACAGCGGCCTTGGTCAGCGGCGAGGCTTGTTATTCTGCACCTGACGCCACACGGACTGAATCTTAAGCAGCGTTGACGCGCGACCCCCTGCGCTGCTGCTCCTGGCTTTCCGCGAAAACGTCGCCACAACGCCGACCGAGCAATCTGTTTTGCTTGGCTGAAACCACTCGTAGGCTCAACTTAAAGAAGTGCTCATTTGTGTTCAAAGGCTGCTGAATGTTTTCGCACCTTTGCAATGCCACATCTTCCATTGCTCACTTGCAGCGAGAAGTTCTTTTTTTAGACAAGATGCGTCCTCTGCTCCCTTTTTTGTAAGTAAGAAAACATGTTTGTCCCGGAAACGGCAGGCTCATTGTGTTCTTGCCCGCGTGGTAAATGATATTCAAAAGTGGTTTTTCCCCACGTAGTGACAAAAGTCAGCAGGGTAATTCTTCTAAATTAACAAGGCTTCATAATTACCTACTGAATCCAATCTTGCTTGTTTTTGAAATAAAGTCAGAAGTCGTTTTAATACAAGCCAGGAGGCGGGCGCGACTAACATTAACTGACTAACATTGACTGCACTAAGGCGTTCGCCGTGGTATATCACGGCCTGTCCCACCGGCGGTATTGGTAGCTTCTCCGACTAATGGTAACTCGTCCCACGCTTTCCGTAAATGGTTCTTCTCTTGCCTCAAATGCACCAACCAATCGACTTCCCCGTTGTGATGCAGCCATGCGTTTCTCTACAGCACCGTCTGGTTTACCGCAAGGCTCAATGCTCGGCCATTCTCTTTTCAGTTTATTTAAGGACATGTGATTTGCCAACGTGTGATCGAATATCCCACCATGTCACAGGCAGCTCACGATATGAGCATGTAGCGCACAGTTCTATACCGGTATGTGTGCTGGGAACTCCAGCAGGGCATCATATTGACGCCAATTCTCTGATACACCAAAATGCCTTTAAAAACCGCGCAGTTTTCACTTATACCCATATCCATTCCGTTTCACGGTCACTGCCTGATCTTAGGATCAACGAGGTACCGTGGCACGCAAACTAGGTTTAATGTCGGACGCCAAACTCTTTTACGCAGGAAACAAAAATACTTTAAGCTTTTAAGCGCAGGAAACAAGAATACTTTAACATAAATACCCCAGAAGGTGGCGGGAAATAGCCCGCCGGGTAACGGTCATCGCCACCAGACGGTATTTCTGGAGGTCGTGGGTTCGATCCCACCCGGCGGGCATTTTTCCACCACTTTCTTTCGTCTTTCCAAATTCTTATTCTGTTTCAATGACCTACCACCATTCTCCCTTTGCTTTCCGAGGTTTTCTTGGTGTCAACAATTGTTGGTCTTATTTCAACGAACCCCTCATTCCTTTATTGCGGCTATATATATAATTATAATATATATATATATTATATAATAATAATATATATATTATATATATATATATATTTGGGCGTTCAGTATTCTGCTCCCTTCAATGGACCTTTGCAGTTAATAAGCTTCGCACCGGTATCATTGTTTGTAACAAAATAGGTGAAATCTGTTTGACCAGCTACGGGAAAGACGCACCTCCAACGTGGCAACTATGAGAGGAAGGGAAAGAGACACATGACATCACCCTGGCGTAATAATAGGCTTCCTACTTCAGATAAGTGGTGAACATGTGATAGATGATTCTAAAATGCTAACACAAAGTAAAAAAACAAAAGGGAATGAAAGCGAAACAAAGAAAACGAACTAACACACCTGCCCACACATACATGTGCAGAAAAGGAAAAAAAAAGAGGAAGATAGTTACAAACTGGCTTACAATCCGTAGGCCTTTAGGAAGCCTAGCAAAGCTTTAGAACTCCGACCCCCACTATCTTTGATAATACAGAGGCCTAAGAACTCTTTTATGGATCCCCTGTAGTAGCACCGCGCCGTCGTACGTTTCGACAAGGAGCGCAGACAAGGACACAGCCCGTGCTCGACGTTTGAGTAATGTGTTGACAGGGTTGTTGTTACTGTTGCGCGGTTTTATGTCCAACAGGGCCCGCTTGCCGCTTCCACTTCGTAAGAACTGTCCCCCAGCACAAGGAATTTGTCGACCGCGGGCGACGGGCGTACGCAATCGACGTAGCCGCTCTTCAAAGTCCCCGCTATTGCTAAAAACGGCGCACTTCGACTGCGGGCCTTTCCTCCCGCCTTTTTGTCGGCAGCAGTGCCATTTCTCTTCCCGGAAGACCTCGGTGAGATGCCCATGGCGTGGCTCCTTCTACCGCGAGCATGATTTACGAGTGCGCGAAGACGGGAAGGCGCCGCCTGTGATCGTCTTTCACGCGTCCGAAACCCGCGTTACGAACCATCACGGCCGCCTGCCTGCCTTTTCTGGAGTGCGAGGTCCCTGCGTGTGATCGGCCGTAGCTCTTACGCGGCGGCAACGCTCAATCGTATAGGGACCGGGCGGCCGTTGTATGGCACCACCGTCGTTTCAGCGAACAGCGCCGCCCGTGGCGAACCGCTCGTTAGTGGAATGCCGGTGGCGGTCAGCGCAGCGTAGTTGTGCATGGCTTTCTGTCGTTTTTCTGCGGTGCGGCTTGCAAAGCGTACGTAACCCCACGTGCATTTTTCAGACCGGTAAATCTTGAGTGTGGATGTGACGCTTACGAGGCATGTCATGTGTGTTATTTACTTATTTACACCCATACTCAGTATTTACAAATAGCAGACGACGCTCGATGCGCCAAGGTGGAAGTAAGCTGGAAGTGAAAGTTCGTTGCTTCATGCAATTTTTTCATGCCTGCATGCAGTTTCGCGAATCGAGGAGTATATTGCCGCTAAATGCTCCCACAAAGCCGGTGTGTGCAACCGATCTAGGAATGCTGCGGCGCTGGCCTTTGGCAGTTGATGACGAAACGGCATCGACGTCGTCACAAGCGAAAGACAAAGTTGGAGGGTGTCTTCGAAGATTTACCTCAAAACAAAAATTGTGACGGACGACGCTTCCGTAACTTCATTACCTACGGCTGAAACGTGTTTAATTTCACAGAAATGCCCTTACTACAGTCATCGGGAATCGTTGATAGAATAAATACCGCATGATAGTAGAATGTTATTGCTTGTCGTGGAGAAGCATTGCTTTACAAGAATTGCAATGGTTGCTGGCTGGTTGGTAAATGGTTTTTCAAAAACCAATTCCTGCGTGGCTGAAGGACGCAAGACAGGAGGGTGCCGAAACCAGTACTCAGCTTCACAACTGAATGCTGCGGTCGGCTTACAAGCTGCCACCTACGCTTGAAAAATCAGGCACACCTCCGTCTAACGACGATGATGGTTTATCGCAAAGCTCTATCGTATGGGTTTCCTTGGTTGCCTTCTGGATTTAAACTTTGACTAATTAAAGGGACACTGAAGTGATATGTAAACATTGCGGGATTACTAGCGCAAATTGTAGTCCGGAGTCCCCAGGCCATGTTTCGACCACTCTAGGCGCGTTTACGCGATTTTATTTAGTAGAAAAACTAATTCGAAAACGCTGTCCTCCTCTCTTACGCTCGCCCATTTTCTGTGGCGTTTTCGTGTGACGTCAGGAGGGGATGAGCTGGCAATTGGCTGCGCACGGCTGCGCTACTGCACGGCTCCCCGGCCGACGAGTCAGTCGGCCCAGCGTCTCGTCCGCGGCCGCCGGCGGGTCGTCGCAATCAAGGAGGTTAAAAAAAATTGCTTGGTCGCAATTCGTTCGCTTAGTTGAAACGAAGCCAGGACACGTTTGTGAATGGAAGAATGTGCCTTTCTTTACTTGGTTTGTTTGTACACTGTATCTAGCTCCAAGTCAAGGTCGCTTCACACAAGCGCTGCACATGCGACGCTTCGCTGACTGGTACGCCAGTAGGAAAATATAAGGCCTCTTGAAGGCGGGAGAAGAGTCAGCGAAGTCAATATAGGTACTAAGGAAATAAAATCAACTGATATTTTACCGTACAGCGTAAAACTAGGGCGCGGGAAGCACTTCTTTGCGCTGGGCGAACAAGCACAGCGGTCAGCAGCACGACTACGCATCTGCGAACGCTTTTCCGTCTACGAAATGCAATTGCTAGACGTGAGCTACTGTGGAAACTCGGGCGACGCTTACTGCACGATCGCAGTACAACAAATAGTCACCTAAGCGGCTTGAAATGCCAAAACTAAATAAAAGTGTAAACCGGTTGTACAATATATACCTTATATTAATTAGCAAGGCATTCGCGTCCGCTCCGTGGCCTAGCGGTCTGGGGCGTTAGAAAATCACCGCAAATGTCTTGCGAGTCACAAGTTCGAATCCCCGCGGGTGCGTGCTTTTTTTTTTTTTGAAGTAAACTTTTTGTTTTCCGCCGATGTTTTCTATATTGAGTTCACCTTTTTTGGGGGCCGCAACGTTCATGGCTACACGAACTAGTTCACAAAACGCGCGCAGGCTGGCACTGGCGCGCTAGCGAGTTCTCGTTGGCGTGCTGTTGCCATAAGCACCGACTGCTTGCAGGCAGTGGGCACAGGCCAGAATGAACAGACCCTTGGCCTGGTGCGAACACGCTTTTTACGATACAGGCATGAGGGAGGCAAGCTCCAAATATGGGGAAAAGCGCATGACATTTGGGCGTCTGCGGGTACGCGGAGGGCGTTCATGCACTGCGTAGCTCTCGGCTAGTGAATGCTACGACTACAAGCCCTCCTGGGAGGCTTATCTTGTGCATTTTACAGCCGACAACATGGCAGAAGCCCGGTACGATGATTACTGAGATATTGAGAATGCCCATCCAACAAAGCCATTGGTTATGTTTTACAGAACCGAAACCGAAACCGAAACTTGTGTGATTGCTAACCTTGGGCATCGTCCAATCACGGCGCCCCTCCTCTCAACGTCACAGCCTTAGTTGGTGCGGCCGCCGCAAACTGCGCATGGTAGTTTTTCTTCTTTCGCGCTTTGTAAAATAATTACCGATTTGTCAACCGGATAAACGATGAAAAGTGTGCTAATTTGAGCCAGTCTACGCAGTGCAAGCAAAAACGGGAGCTTGACAAATTCACTTCATGTCCCTTTAAGCGTCGAATTTGACCAGCGCGCAGTTTGGTCTTTTGATCGCAGCGTTTTGACTTTGACCATTCCCATTCGATTTCGCACGAAGAAAACTTTGTGTTCAACCATCATAATCATTAGACGGAGGGCTAAATGATTTGCTGTTTGAATTTTGAACTTCCATGCCCCCTCTCCAAATCTAAACTTTTTCCAGCGTGTCGGAAATGTTTGAGGATATTTGAGGCAACTTATCACGCGTTTTTAGTGTCTTCACCAGGCATTACACGATTTTTAGGTACTCTGTAAAGAATACTTAAGCATTAAAAAACACCAGCTGGCGGTAACACTGCCACATTTTTTAACTGTCGGCGCCAGCCTTAATTCTACGCAGGTGGTAAAACGGGAAGGGGAGGAGGGATGGTTTGTAGCTTGGGCTGTTGAGTTGGTGAATAACTTTGGCTCTTGATAAAATGACCACCACAAACGTGGGATTTCCACTTCGGCTTTCAGGCTCCCATGCTATCACAGTGTCGCTCACCAAAACCGAAGGTACAAAGCTCACGGTTACAGAAAGCGTAAACTACCGCAACATTCTACGGCTACACGGTACTCGATCTCGTATGCAGGTGCCTTCAAAGCACACGTATCGAGGTATCCCAGCGCTAAGGCTGGCGTGGAAACCGTAGTCATTAAAACCAGTGAAGATAATTTAAGTGGTAGAAATGAATTCTAATATTGCATTAGTTTTATTCCTACTCAGATCGCGCGGAGCCAGGCGCAGAGCGCTGCAAAAAGCGCTCGTGTCATTGTAGCCCATTCCCAACCTTACAAGCATCCAATAAGTTTGCGTAGCCGTTAGTGCATTTAAGAAGAAAATAATACTACTAATGATAGTTTTATTCGTACTCAGAACGGGTGGAGCCAAGCGCAGATCGCTGCAAAAAGCGCTCATGCCGTTGCAGCCGATACCCAACTTTAGAAGCGTCCGACAAGTTTACGTAGTCATCACTGCATCTAGAACCCAACACATCTGTTTAGACTTCGTTTCATCTCACATGTCTGCTCACAACGTCACCAAAACATACAAAGAACCGAAGCAAACACGACAACAACAACGGGAGGCTATGTAGTCCAATGCACCGGCTCATTCCACTGACGAGGGGAGCGCCGAGTGGTGGCGCCACCCGTCCAGCTGCCCGGTCCTATACGGAGGAGTGCGGGTTGTGCAAAATTAAAACAATGAAAGGAAGAAGGGAAACTGTTAGATGTTTGCCGTTAAGATTAGGACAGGTGTACTACCAAGGGACGGTGAGGAAATAGGGAGGAACAATTAATGACTCGATGCATGGATGGATGACCTAAGAAAATTCGCGGAAAAGAGTGGACTCGGAAAACTGACGACAAGAGTAGCTTTAAGACTTTGCGAGAGGCGTTTGTCCTGCAGGGGACACAAAAATGAGGGTGGCAACGATGACGGTGACGATGACCCTGAATTACAGGGGCAAACTAGCAGGTTTTTCCAACCTCATTATTTGAATTCACATGGAATAAACATCGGAACATGGAGCTAAAACATCCTAGCTTGCAAACAAACATGCTTGCTTAGTCCTCGCTCGGGCCCTATTCTGTTGGCGCCTGTGGCTAAGTTTAGGCAACGTCGGAGAACGGCAGCGTGTAGAGGCTTCAACAGGGCGTGTCTAGCGAATCGCGTGGCTGGTATAAGACGATGGGCGCGACCAGTAAGACTTTATTCTCGGCGTTTTCAGGGGTTAAGGACATAGCTTCAAGCTGAGTGATTTATTCACTCATAGGTGTTATGAGCAGCTATGCAGTGCTGCTAAGCTAATGGTAGACCGAGGGAACGGAATTGAAACTCAAGCTGTTCGTTGGCTGACCATAAACAATGACCTGTCGATCGGCAACCGTGATTGCTTTCGCGCGTTATCAGGTACTTGTACACCGTACACCAATCAGTTTTCTACAAAGCAAAGCTCGACAGCGGTGCAGGAACGATTGGGACGCACACTCATGCGCGTACTAACAGGCACGCGCCCCCGCACATACGAGCCTTTCCGCTTCTCCCGTTCCTTTGTTTACGCGACAGACGCAGAACCTCTGGCCGTCTCACAGCTCGGAGCCGCTGCCGCCTCTTTCCTGTCAGGAAGAGCGAAGGGTTCTGTCACCGACGAAAAGACGTATGGCTTTCGCAGCCTGATCTCGTTTCGGCACCCTGCAGTGGCGCGAGATGCGCTCGCCATCAGCGCTGCTGGAATGCGCGCCGCCCACTCGCGCGTCCCCTCTGCTCCTTCCGGAAGGCTTTGTTTTCAGAGGACGCATCGAGTCTTGTTTTGGCTCCCGTGAACCCGCGACAGAACGAAGCACGTGCGACTTGTCGCCGACGAAGCAGGCTTAGGCGTGTTTTTGGGGGAGGAAGTGGCGCCACTGCGGTTGGTTCTTAGGGGTGGGAGAGATCAGCGAAGTCAAGCGAGCGGGCTTTGCCACAGCTGAAGGCCCCTTTCTGCCGGGGGGACCGAGAGAGGAGACAGGACGAGGACATGACATGGGTAAGCCCTACATTAGGTTTTCGCCCTGGATAGTTGGCCACTCCGACGAAACTCTAGCCCGACCAGAGTGAGCATAGTGCAGTACAGTGCAACTTCATGGAGTGCAACTTCAACTTGATAGCAACTTCAATATAGCTGTGCAACTTCATAGCAACTTCATTCTTAAACCTCACATAGAATTCATAGCAACTTCATTCTTAAACCTCACATAGAATAGAAAAGCACTTTCTTGACACCGCACATGGTTTTATTAGAGACGATAGTCTTTCATCAACTGACTAAACGCGAAAATTTTGTCTGTCTGTCTGTCTGTCTGTCTGTCTGTCTGTCTGTCTGTCTGTCTGTCTGTCTGTCTGTCTGTCTGTCTGTCTGTCTGTCTGTCTGTCTGTCGATTGAAACACACGAAAAAAAAGTAATAACTGCTTGAACACGCAGTTATGTATAGTGGAGACCATCCCAAACTACCGGAACTGCTGGCATGGGTCATACACGTTCACATTATTCAACGCAGGCGAAACCTCCGGCGTATTTCAGACAAAATACAAGTAAATAACAGAGAAAACGAGCGTTATTTTAATTAAAACTGACCGTTGGATTTGTTTCTACGGTAGCAAAAAAAAAAAAAAATTGGCCGCGTATCTGCTACTTTCGTTGCAAATGTCGTCAAAAGACGATAGTCTTTATCGGCTTTTGCGAAGTAAATGCCTCCCTTCGCTTTCCCACTCACCTCTCATGTTGTTTCTCTTGCGTCGCGCTCCTTCCAAAATATAGACGCCAAAGGTTTGCTTAAATCATTTTAAATTTCCCGCGTTCCACTGCTCCAAACCGGGTGTCTCGATGCGAACGCTGCCGTACGGCGAAGACGCGCGTTAGTCGAGGCGCCCTACTTCAACGTTTATAGAACTGCGTTTCCCTACTCCACGTGCGTTGCAAGCAGAACGTGAAACCTATCTAGTGGAACCTTGCGTAACTGTTGCCGGTTGATTTCTTAAAATTGCGCCAGTACCTATAGTGGCGCGGGCGACAGCAGGCGACGGCGGAGTGCATTCTTTTTCTGCAGTTGATGATTTATTTGATTTCGCAAAAGTCAAAGTCAAGCATGTTTGATTTTTTTATAAAGGAACCCTGCAAATATCACTTCTGTATTGATTTGTAGTCTCATATTTGCGTAATGTCTTGTTCTTCTTCAACAATGTTGACAAGCATGAACCTTACACCGGACATAGACGGGTAGATTTAGCTGGGACTATATAAGACTATTGCGCAGGCATTGTTTTGCTTTGGCCGGTTGGCTGAATCGAGTCATAGACAGACAGACGGACAGACAGACATACAGACATACAGACAGACCAAAATTTCTGGGCTTAAGTAGCCCAAGAAAGACAATCGTCTTAAAAAAAATGCGCTACAAACGGGGTGGAAGACAGGAGAGAGAAAAGAAAACAAGGGATGTCGGTTTTAGCTGTTCCAAGTAGAACAGAAACAAAAGGTCTCAACAGAGGGCGCGCAAGCAGTTCGAAGGCGGGAAAATCGAACTGAATTCGGCAAACTTCATTCGCCTTCACCACGAAAGGAGTGAGAGGGGAGAGAAGAGCATGAAAGGTAGAACGGGTAAGAGAAGACGGAGTTGCGTGGCAGGTGCAGCTGAAGACGATAGTCTTTCGGGCACATTTGCAGTTAAGCAAAGCGGGGTGCAAAGCCGGTGGTAAGGTAACCATATTTATTCAGCTTAGAATAGTAAAAAAGGCAGGCCTTTAATAAATTTGGCAGGGCAACAGTGCAGCAAATAGGTACGGCGAGCCACTGCTTCTTGAAGGAACCCCACGCTTCCCGGCCCAAGGCAGTTGATGGACGAAAGGAGAGGCAAAACGTGTTTTGGCTCAGAACGCCCGCCTGCCGAGCTCCAAGCAGACTAAGTTTTTACCTTATATATATTTCATTCAATTTTCTTCTACTTCTAGTGCACCGGCTTCTCATTGCTTCAGTGAACTGAAGGCAAGTTAGCCCGAGCAAGGATAGTGCCAGACTAATAAGAACAAGCAGACAGAGTGGGCAGCTGGAAGCGTACAACGCCTGCGGCTGGACGAAATGGGAAGCAGCCTATGACAATATGTGCCCCGAGTCGCATACAGGGTACACTGTAAGACTTTAACCTTGGGGTCAAGCTTCCACCACAATATATTCACTAATCCCTGCCGCCAACAGTGACACTTTGGCGAATGACTATGACGAGCACGCCATTTGACTCAAAAGTTCGGTCTGCGCTGTGTATTCGCGCAATTTCCAACACCAACATTCCGGATCGCACGCTGCCGCTGCGGAGTTTACGTTTTTGCGTCAAATTGTATGCACGTGGCTGACATTCGCTGAGTTTATTTTGTTGGCGGCATGGATCGGCCACTAGAGCGAATTGTACTCAAGCTGAACCACGGGCATGCTCCAATGCAAGGCACGTCGCTGTATGTGAAGATTTGCTCTCTGGCCTCTCACGCCGCTCGCTCCCTAGAGATTACAGATACCGGCTGGGGGAACGAAGCAGCCCTCTAGGGCTCACGTGACATAGGTCCGCGCGCCGCATCCCAGCATGACTCAAAAGGAGAGGCCGGAAAGGCAAAAACAAGAGTGCGAAGGAACTGCGTGCATATTGAGAAACGCAGTGTTATTTTACCGCGTCCGCAGTCAAGGCCATCGTTATCTCACGGTATGCATAATTTCCCCATTACATCGCTGAATTTTGGTGGGCCCTATTTCGCTAACATCGGCTCATAGACGTATACTATTCGTGCACAACGTCCGCCTGATGACGTCGAAGTAAGCGATATTTTTATCGCTATAATTTGTTTAATCTATTAGGGCGGAAACTTTGACTTTTTAGAGGGTAGACATCGAATCACCTCGGAATCGACACGAATGATAAGAACCCATGTGACCCAAGGAGGGCCGGAAACTAACCAAAGCATTCCAGCCGTGTATAAAAGATGACATAATTCTTATCAAATTAATTATGATTGATTAGTGATTGAAGGTAAAAATTAGTAGGATGAAATTATCGTACATTACGATGTCTTAATCCCGCCCGCCTCGTAAAGCAATGCTTTCAAACAGGCTGCCTCTGAGTTAGCCAGAATGAAATAAAGAAAAGAAAGAAAGAAGAAATCACGACCGACTTTGTGCCTTATCTTCCACACGCGCCCTGCGAAACTTGCTGTTGCTGCTCCTTCCATGCATTCCATTATAAAGGTGAACTTTCTCCTCGGGCAGGTGACAGGCGAAGCAGTTGCTTTCAATCAGCTGATCTGAGGGCGCTGCTTTACGAGGCTGGAAGGAGCGCCGTCACGTGGTATTATCCATATTTCGCAGGGTTTCTTTATCAGTCAGAATAAATAAGTACGCAATTTGCTCGTCGCTGAAAGTACCGCAGTTATGCCTCTCGTGGGTACTTGCAAGTGCCTCATTGAGACTACTTAGGAGAGTACTTCTCGAGTTAGTTAATTACAATAATTAAGTCTCTTTAACGAAAAATCACTGTCCCCTTCTCCACAGTACTGCAAACATTATGCGCTAGGTTTCCTTCGAGTAACGCCATTGCTCTTTTTCTTTTTAAATCTTGGTGCATGATAGCTGGGACAGTCTGGGTATCAGTGCCCGCTCTTCCTAAGGCGAGTGGTGGGTGGTCTTGACCCCCTCCCTCCCGTCGTGCAAAACACTGGAGGGGGCTTGGGGGCACGAGCCGTAAAGAGAAAAACCGGACTCCCCGCCGGGCAGAGGCAGCGCTGCTGACCACCACGACGAGAGAGCGAAGCCGCGGGTCAGCCTTCCGAAAGGGCGCGCTCTCCGAAGTCACGAAATCCCTCCACATTCGCCTGCCCGAGCAAGAGAAGGAAAGCCCTGTACGCCCACAGCTGCCCCCGTTTCGCCGTACACTGTAGTTTATTCGCCTCCGAGGTTGCTGATTTAAGCCGTGAAATGCTGTTGTTTTGTTCTGGGGAAGAACCGAGGCGTCTCTGCGGCCGTTCATTATGCACACGCCCTGCTATCATGCGTGGATAAGCGCCAACACGGGAGTCGCGGACTCGGCTTTGTTCCCCTATCGGCTTCCTGGTTGTACGTCTAGTAAGAAAGCAACGCGCGAACGAAATAAAAGCAGAAATTGTTTTGCCGAAAGAAAAGGGGTAGGTTTCAAGCTTCGTCAAACCGTGGCATCGCTGAGCATTCATGGAAAACTTGAAGAGGCCGTTGTTCTCTTGGCCAGAAACATCTCAGACCTGCATTCGAGGTTGTCCTGATTTTTTTTTTTTTTTGTTTTTTGTGTATGTGAAGTGACTTTCAATGTTTGCAGTTTTGGGGTATAAATATACATAGAGGCGGAATTTCCTACCCTATTAAACAAAAATTTACAGCATCTCCGAGGGGGAATTGTTGGGTAAACGCATAACCGCTCAGCCATTCACAAAACTCCTTCAGGGTACGCATCACTACTATGCAGAGGTTCATTGCTGGAGAGACATTTTTTTTTTTCAGAAGCCGTATAAGCAGTCTGCGGCCAAACCGAAAAACCTTTATGGTCTTAAATTAAATACCCTAATGAACCCGCATGTATACTCATGAAGTGGTGCTACACACTAGGCCACGTTAAAGTCAGCTTTACATATATACACGTATACATTGCAAGGAAGTTATATTTTTCAGTGCAAATGTATGGGGTGGCGGTGTTCACGGAGGTGTTGTTCTAATACGACTAATAATTTCCAGTTTCCTTAGGTTGTACCCTCTGGCTATTTGGATTCTCTAGTACTAATGCACATTTCTTTTTTTTTTTTTGCGATCTAGTGTAGGAAAAAAAAATGAAGAATTGAATTTCGTGTCGCTCAGCAAATTCATGTGTTGTCTATGTCTGTAGTGTTTCTCTGTAATGTTAATTTTCTCAATGTGCAACTCCTTTCTTTTTTTTTCTCTTATTCCCCTTTTTCCTTTTTATTCTCTTTTGTGTTTTATATTTACCCTTGTGTGTGTTACATACATTGTAATGTCAACCTTCTCCCCTATCCTCCTATTCCTATGTATTCTTTTTCTCCCTATCCTCCCCCTCCCCCCTACACCAGCAGGCGTTCCGGTGTCCGCCCCCTAGGCGAGACAATTTACGCCTGTTGGTGGATCTTCCTTTTCCAAAGAACAATAAATACATACATACATACATCGTTCAGCGTCGAGCAAGTTCGGCTCATCATGGGCCTTCGGCGTGGGAAGCTTTTTCCGTCTTGATGGTGAGTTCAAGGGCTCACGCGAAGTCTCGTCGAGATCCTCTTCGCAATGCATGCGTCCAGCTGTTTCTCCGCGCAGGTGTCACCGTACTCCCACATTAGCGCCGCCAACGGTGTCGAAATTTCCAAACAAATACTCCCGTAGCTATTTTACTAACACTATTATCTCCCAAGTTACACGAACCGTGTAACCGCGTAGGCGCTGCGTTGACGTCGACACCAATCATACTGTCCGTGGCTACCTCAGTTCGTAGAAAACAAGAAAAAGTACGTGCACAATTCTTGCAGTGCGTAAAGAATTAGCAGATTGAGTAAACACTTGCCGCTGGGTCCGTGCACCACACAAGCGGCACCAGCCACAGGCTGACAGAGCACATGACCAGGCCATTGTAGTCCAGGTCACCAGAATTCGCCGAGGTGGGCCGGGGTTAAGCGGGTGGAACGACGCACCTTCTGGGGTGATTAGGGGCTATTAAAGAAAGCGCTACGGTTCTGCCTTGGTATTCTGCCCTCGATCTCCTTCAGTGGACATGCTCAGTCAACTTTTATACGCACGGGACAAAAGTTTCCAGGAGGCGATTTCACCAATCTAGGTTAATTTCTCCGCTGCTTCGTGGCTAAGCTCTATACGCACATGATGAAGGGTGGTGCTGCACTTGCAAATACAAATCAAGTGCCGAACCATTACAGAGATGAGAAGTTATAATTTTAGGAGTCGCAATTGCTCCCTGAAAAATTCTGTCTCCGGGTGTACATGACTTCACAATCACAGAAAAGTTAACTGAAAACACTGCTTTCGTTCGAAGTTGCCTACGACTCGTTATTTCCTGCCTGGATGACAATGGACCTTGCATGCCTGGCACGCTCAGCAGTGCTGAGCGCTTACTCACGACTGAGCCAGCATATGCGTTGACAAACTACACGAGTGAAAGGAAAGGAACAATAAAATACGCAACTAATACAACGACCACGGTGGAGTTTGAGGTGTCGCCTTTTCTATTTTTATTCAGCGTCCGCAAGTCACCATATCGTTTCACTTCAAGCTTAATCGTGGTATACAATAGGTGGCGCCAGCTCAAGCCTTGTGCGGAATTCAACTTCCTAAAAGGACTTCAAAGTCATATTTAGTAGTGTTTGAACAGCACAGTTGTTCAAACTTGTAGTTCCGCCATCGAGCGTTACCAGAAAACTCAGCCGAGCCGAGCGCACTTGAGCTCATCTCTTTTCTTTTCTTTCTTTTCTTTTTTTCTTATGTTTTTTTCTTTATTTCTTTCTTCTCTTTTTCCGAAGATGCAAGGCGTACTGCAGAGTTGGTCCGTTTACGCTATTGTTTTATTCGTATTTCCAACGTTATTTTTCGGACTGTTCTCATTTCTTCTTCCGTTTTTCAGGGAGGTGTATGCGTATTTTTGATTTTGTCAGATCATATTTGTTTAATTCTATTTTTTCTGTTTTTCTTTATCTTATTTTTCACAATTTTGCCAGATCATTATCTCCATTTGTGCTATTATAACGATTAAAGGCAAAACTTCCACCAAATCTCCATTTTTGTGGAAATACAGGGTGTTACACTGTTCGAAATTTTGTCATATTTATGTCGTATTGTAAGCGTTCTTTTGCGGTCTTCTTTCGTTTATTCTTAGGCTTTTAAGGGTGATGTATTAGATTCATATTTATTTTTATTTTATCAGGTCATTTTTTATTAAAATATTATTTCTTTATTTGTCTTATATTTTGGTCTTTCAAAATTCTGCCCGACCAATCATTTCCATTTACCCTATTACGACGATCAAAGGCGGAAGTTCCTCCTAATCTGGTTTTTTATGAAAATTCAGGGCGTTACACGCCCCCGGATGTGGGTTGGGGGGGGGGGGATACTCAGCAAAGAATGCTACGCATTAAAATACCGAGCGCACGTGAGAGTGAGCCTCGTGAGGAGTAACCAGCGTCGGCCGGCTCAACCGTGAACAACACTCTGCCCAGCGTTCGTGGCGTGATCTCTCGCTACAGACGCCGAGTTCGTAAAGCCGGCTGCCGCGGGTTCTAGCGCGTGCTAATGCGGTCCACCTTGGAAGAGATGTAAATTAGGGCTGGCGTTGGTTAAAAATTTTAATGCGATTAATTGGTAGGCTTTAATTGGTTAATTGATCGATTAATCAGTTGCGTTGGAAAAATGATAGCAGTAGTATTTTATGATAATTATAAAAATATGATAATAAATATTATCAATGTTCTCCTAGGCCTGTTCACAGCTTTTTGTAGTAGTCTGAGGAACAGAACAGGAAAGTAAGTGCACTGGGGATATAATTGAGCTCGGCAAGGAGCTCACCTGCACACAAGTCAATGCGGCGGAAGGGGAGTAGAGGAGGATGAAAGAATAGAGTAGAACGAGAAAATAAAAGAAACTGTGGTTAATTCCTGTGTAATGTGAATCGGTAAAACACGAAAGTGAAATGTGCAGAGAAATCTCCAGCTGAGCATGATTTGCGGGCCGGCGGCTGTCTTGTGGGTGTGCTTGGCGAGCGGCGCCCTGCTGGCGGGTCGCTTCGGCAAAGGTGTACTGGCGTCAGTTCCGCGACGGATATGACGTCAGTGAAATCTTGGTGTATTCCGGCATAAAACACTTTCGTGCTAAAATATAAAACCCGAAAACTAACAACCCTTACTATAACGTACTCTTTAGTACTAAAGGCTGCTTCCCCGCCAGAAGACCCTGTGTGCAGGGTTGCACCCTTTACAGGCGCCTTGCTTCGTGGAACTGGCGTCACTTCCGTGACGGATATGACTTCATGGAAATCTTTGTGTGTCCCGGAATAAAACACTTTGCCCTAAAAGCGATTTCCAATCCAATCCAATCCAATACAATTCAATTTATTCTAATCCAATCTAATTCAATCCATTTCAATCCAATCTCAATCAATGCTCCTCGCGCATGCGCAGCACGCTCTCCAGGAGTCTCTCTTCTCTTCTTTCTTCTTCTCTACCTTTTGTGAATCTCTCTTCTCTTTCTAACCTTTGTGAACCTTTTATTCTGTTCTTCTTTACTTTTTGTGAACCTTTGTTCACAGATGTTTCGATTTACACGGTGCTGTGCCGTGAGCACGGACGCCGGACAAGCCTCGGCCTTAAGGTGCTTCGCCCCTAAAATTCACGCATCTCCACGAAGGGAATCATGACGAGTGGCGAAGCACTGGGATCGTTCTTCCGTAAATACCCGTGAGAGTACTTACTGCTGGCTAAAAGATTGCCAATCCAACCAATACAATTCGATTTAATCCAATCCAATCACAATCCATCATGCTCCTCGCGCATGCGCATCACGGCTCTCCAGGAGCACACACACACACTCTCTCTCTAACCTTTTGTGAACCTTTTATTTTGTTCTTGTAAACCTTTTGGGAACCTTTTGTTCACTGATGTTTCTATTTACACGGGCGGCGTAGCACTGCATCGTCTCGCTAATCCTTCTCTCTCTACTCTCGCCTCTCTTCTCCTCTCTCTCTCTCTCTCTCTAACTCTTTTGTGAACATCTGTGATTTTGTTCTTGTTCACCTTTTCTGAACCTTTTGTTTACAGATGTTTCGATTTACACAGTGCTGTGTCGTGAGCACGGACGCCGGACGTCGGACAAGCCTCGAACTTCTGGCGCTTCGCCTCTAAAATAGGGCTAGGTCAAGCTAGCACATCACAGACACCCCAAAATTGAGCTGAGCAAATCATCACATATCAGCGCGTTCATCGCGCGCACTTTTTATAGAATCAGGAACACTGGCACGCGCCGTGAGTGCACGGGGCGTCGATTAATCGTGGTTTACTCACGCCATAGTTGGTTTATGTTAAGGTAAAATGGTGGGAGTGCCTGCTAGCCATTTCTTACACTATGTATATTTGTATTGAGAGCAGCCATTTTCCCATCTGTGCTGGATATCAGCTTGTGATTTTAATCACTATCATCTGCGAGCATACTTGCATCGTTTTTTGTTGTGACGTGGGCTATTTGAACACGAATACATTCCACAACATGCTTGTGCACAGTTTACCATGACACTCTTGTTTTATTTCGTTTATCTGACTTCAACCGAATAATAAAAAAAAATAATTGCGACTGAACCATTAATTGATTAATCGAAAGGTTAATCGATCAATCCCCCACCCCTAATGTAACTGCCTGTGGACAAAACCACCCGGGCCTGCCGGTCACGGAGAACTTTCAGCGGGAAGTTCGGAAATCAAGATGAGGTGCACCAGCCTGGGCATCGACGAAGGGAGAGGGGCCGCCAGCTGTGCTGTTTCTCAAGCTTTGCACCACTAATGCAAACACAAACAAGGAACGTAGATGGTTGGGTTAGTTGGTCTTTCACTTCTACGGAACATACAACGCATTAAATGAAACATATTTGGAACGCTTACTTTGGCCGCTTGTCGGGTTAATGCATGACTGATTAGTCATAAAGGGGCTGCAGCAGCGAAGAAGCTGTGTCATAATTTTGGCATTTGTGTGCGTGCGTGTGTGCGTGTGTGGAAACCTTCGTCACTGGTTCAAAAAAGAAAACAAACTTGTAGGCCAATGGGCGAGGTGCTGGGAAAAACAAAAAGCTCATTAAGGCTAAGGTATAGTTTAATACACCAGCTTTAAGTAAATACATATTTTACCAGGCACAAGGGCTCGTCACTGTTCGTACACTTTCCCTCAAATGTTATACCCAGAAGTGGGTATAAATTTAATTCGTTGCGACGTAAACCTGTAGCTCTGTGGTGCAAAAAGGACTTCCATACGTGGCCGAAGGCCAATGGTTGCACGCACACCCATGCGTAAGATCGGCCGAGAGATACCAAACAGAATCAGGGGCTCCACAAATGTGCGTGTAGAGAGAGAGAGAGAGAGAGAGAGAGAGGGAGAGAGAGAGAGAGAGAGAGAGAGAGAGAGAAGGAGAGGAGGGGGAGAGAGAGAGAACGTTAATTGAACAAAAAGAGGGTGATGGGATCATCCTAGGGGCGGTGTCCTCCTTCCAGGGCCCCAGACTGTTCTGCTCCTCTCCGGGCACTACGAATCAAGTCCTTCTGAATCCCCAAGTCGGAGCTGGCCAGAGCTGCCACCCATAGGGCGACCGTATTCGTGGTGGTGTTTACCAGGGACCGGACGATACGGCAGGCCCACGTTGCGTGAAATAAGCTGGAAGGATTTCCGCATTTGTTGCGAGCGTTTGTGTGTGTTCGAGAGAAAATTTTGGACAGCCTGAACTTGTTCGGGCGTGTGTTTGTCTGTATTTCTCTCAGTATATGAACTTCCGCGCCAGAGAGGTTCTTGCCCGGGTTGGGGAAAAGGGCTCATGCACCTCTTTCATTCGGAAGGTGTTCTCCTCGGATGGTGTCAAGTCAAAACTGCTCCAGGTCATCTGGCTTGAAAAGAAAAAAAAGAAATCAACACTGCTGCGCGCCTCAACAGGGCACAAACAGGCGATAGGCCGATAGTTGATAAACTTCCTCAGCCCTTAGTGTCGTTATTTTTGTAACATTCCGCATATTGCAATGTATGTTTTGTTTAAAGTACAAAAATCGAATCTAACTTTCTTGATGCTCTGCCTGTTTGTTTGTTTTTTTCTCGGCAAAGAAATGATATTTCATTTGTTAGATACAAACAACTAGAGCATGAAATGTCTCCCTTACCTTTCCGTCATTTTTTTCCGTGGCGAGCAGGGATACCCCGCAAATCGTGAGCCAGTTAAGGTGGCGCGTATTGGCAAAATCTGTCTACCAAATGTTGTAAGCTTCAGTGTTCGCACATTTTAAGCCCCGAATGTGAAGGTTTTTTGTGGCGCGCTTTTTGCTCCACAAATCTACTTTAACGATTCGCGGCGTCGCAAGCTGACTGCATGCTAGAAATTGCCTGTGGCGGCGACATATGTCTTCCCGCTTTTGTCAATTTCTATAATTTATTACAAAGCTGTTGCACCGCGCGTGGCATTTTTAAACCATAAGGAACGTCCAATTGTCACTGCAGACCCGCTTGCCCCTTGACATTTTTTCGCTTTATGATGAAAGCTGAAAAGATCCTAAGCAAGAGCTTTTGGCGCAGGCCAGTGAAAGTTTTCGAAAGTATTAAAGTTCAAAACCATTACCGCTGTGCTGATGAGACGTCCGCAAATTGTTCGCGTTGCACGCTCTAAGTTGACGGCCGATAGCGCTACAGGAAAAACGTGTTCCTCTGCAGTGGCCTTGAAAAAGTACACGATTGGGGAACTTTAAAAAAGAAACCCCAGCGGACGTTTTCACGGGCAAAACCTTGAAAATTCAGACCTACATTAGATGCGCGGCCTTACCGATGCGGACGGCTAACCTCCTCCTAACTATTAATCTCTTCCTAGCTCGCTGCTGCGTTCCACGTTGCCGCATGAATTTCCCGACCTTCACGCCCCTTTCCTGCTCTTCATTCTTCGTGCAGTGTTTTCGTTCTCCAAGCTCTGCTGCGGGTCTTGCGTCGATAACGCTCCCCGCATCTCACCAACAGATGGTCCAATTACGCAAAACGCCAGACCTCTCGGCCCCAACGTCGCGCGCGCCTCTTACGCAAATTAATCGGGGAGATTATGCAGTGAGAAGGAAATAACCGGAGGTCCCCGTTGCGCACTCAAATAACGCGTGTCCGAGAGGCAGTTGCATCGAGGTTAAACAGATAGCGACGTCAATCGAGTGCGTACGAACTCGAGCTGGCCAGAAAAGTAAGCCGCCCAGACGAGACGCATTTGGAAAAATAAGTCCGTTTGTTTCGGGGTCTCCCGCCATGGCGCCGGCTTGGTCGCACCCGAACTGTATTGCACTTGGCGGGTAGTTGTTGCTGATGCCGTTCCAAATAGATTACAGGCGCGTACTAGACTCGGCGAAGCAGATGCTAGGCGCAATTTCTTTTCGTGGTGCCCGCTCCACTTAGGTGGCCGCGCAAAGCATATGCAAATCGGCCGGGGCGCCACCTGGTGGCCTGTGTACACCTGTTACATCCTTTGTCAAAAGTTTGGGAGGCAATTTGGTTCCCAGCCGCGGATGCTCCACATTTCTTCAAGGGAGGAGAAATGGTCTAGAAGTGCGCACGCAGACTTCGTTTGGGAGACGTCAAATAACTCAATGGTGACCTAAATTAAACCAGACGGTTGCACGTGCGCTGTATGCAGTGTGCTTCATATATCTCGCAGGAGTTTCTTCGGCGCGTTCAGTTCGAAATTTGAATATGGGTGAAGCGGCGTTGCGTCAACCAAACAGCATAAATGCGCCCAGTCGTACTACAGCCTCTACAGCAACAAACGTCAGCATTCAGCTTTGGTGGCAAATTTGATGGTAAAGAGCGAATTCGAATGGGCCGGGACAGAAATGGTTGGAAGTCAATTGAAGAGGGCTGCCTCCTGCAGTGGATATAAATATGCTGCTGCGGACGATGATGACGATTTGGTGAGGATGCTGGTATTTTAATGCTTTAATTTCTGCATTCAGAACTTGTTATGGTTCGTAGCCTCGAGTGGCCTGTCCCCGTTTTTCAAGAGGGAAAAATAAGCATTGACTGAAAACACAGAACTGTTTTTGCGCCGACATTGGTCTGACTCGTCTTTCAAATGGAATTTTCGCTTTTTTTTTTTTTCGCAGCGCAATACGTTTCGGAGGACGTTGAGCGAACGAATATGTTCCTTCAGCAAAATACGTATTGACTCGTGGCCTCCTGGATCAAGGGAGACCCATTCATGCAAATAAAAGGGGCACAAGAAGCCAAGCAAGTTCAGCAAGATTTGTTGACGGGCTAGTTGGTCTGATACTTGAAACGCCATGAGGATTGCGCGGAACGACGACACAAAGAGGAGACAACAGGACGAGCGCAACAAACAACTAATTTATTCAAGGGCTTACGCCTCCAAATATAAGACAAATGGGCGCAAGCGCCGAACATACATGTGCAAAACGCCAAGAAGAACATGTTCATCGTCAACCCTACAGACAAGACTAACAATTCAGATTCTCTTTTATACAGAGCCAAACATGTGTCACTCCAGGCACCAGGGAATCGCAAACTAGGACCAGGGAATCGCGAACCAGAGGACGCCCGCCACAGGGCCCGAAAACTTATCATCATTTACCTAGGAGCGGAGCTCGGAAAGATGTTTACTCTCTCTCTCTCTCTCTCTCTCTCTCTCTCTCTCTCTCCTCTCTCTCTCTCTCTCTCTCTCTCTCTCTCTCTCTCTCTCTCTCTCTCTCCAGAACAAAAGAATGGACAAATGACACTGAACCATGTTTTTAATGGCTCAATCTCAGCTTCTACTATTTGGCGAACCTATATTGGAACATATATGTGGCAACATATATGTTCCTATATATGTTCCTCTTCGTGGTGACATATTTTCTGATGGTGCGACGTCTCAGAAACGTACCCAACGCTCCGGTTCAGATCCAAAGTCTTCTGCTGTCAGCAAAGTCAGGCGTGCTCCGCTCCAAATAATAAAAAAGTACAACGTACACTTTGCCCAGAAGAAAGTTCAATTTATTTGCCGGACATGAACTCACGGGCATCGTACTACCTGGCCGTGCGCCGTGCACGATCATCACGACACGGCGGCGTTGCCATCGGGGCGGCGGATTGAAAGCAGCAGCAGCAGCAGCAGGAAGGGGGCGGTACGTCGACCCTGAAAGTTGAAACGAAGCACGGCGCACGACGACGCGGCCGATGTCGGTCACGTAACGGGAGAAGAGCAGTGCGTCGTCGAGGTGCACCTCGGGCCAAGGCGGCAGCAGCGACCGAGCCTTCCTTGCTACAGCGGCCACGAGGGCGCACTTAACAGCCGCGGCTAATGCGTTCTCTGCGGCCACGCCGTGCGTCTCGCTTCTCGCCGAGCTCCTTCCTCTTGACTGCTGCCGAGAGCAAGATACCGAAGAAAAGACAAGGAAGCTATGTCACTGGCAAAGCTGCGCGACACGCGGACGTACTAAACGCAGGTCGGAGCTGATAGAGGCGGCTCCACCCCAACGGGTCCCACGGCTGTCACTGTAGGACCAAGGACGTCTTCGGGAGCGACGCGTCAATTGTCTTCGATGTTGTCCTGCGTCAGAGCAGAGCCGTGTGGCACAATGAAGACAGCTGTCTCATTTCCGCCCCCTCACGCTGCTGAACCCTGCGGGAAATCCATGCTAATCCGGAGCTTTACACCACGGCGCACCTCATCAGACATGACGCACGTCCTCCCCGTTAAAATACAAACTTTGGCGAAGCCGCTTGAGTGCGGGGCAGGTTTTAGGTGAGCGCCCACACCAAAGGCTTAATACACGGCAAACGATCGAAGCAGGATTTCCTGGACTTGAAGTAGGCTGCGGTACGCTGGGCAGGCGCAGAACACGAGGGTCACTACAATAGTGTTTTCGCTTTCCCTGTCCTTTTTTTTCATTTCGCATCAAGCTTCCGTTAGGTCAGAGAGGGCTGGATAATTGCTAACTGGAGCCTCGTTTTGGTTATCAAATGTCTACTCTAGCATCCCCCGCGCGAATGCCTCTCACCAGTACCATAGTTCGTTTATTGCATAATGACAAAAAACTGGAGCTCCTTCTGGAGGAAGATATGGAATCTCGAAGTGTTCCAGGGAATGAGCTAGCGGGTAAGATAGACGCCGATGGGAAAGCAAAAAGATAGGAAGAAGAAAAAAGAGAGATCTTGCCTACGTACGGAGGTATGCGGGTTATCTCCAAGATCATTGCAGTGCGGGAAAGTTTGGGTGTTTTTGGAGGCGTTTCTCCGGAAACCCGCGCCTCGAGTTGGAAACAAGAACGATTGTCTGTCGTGGTAAGTTGATCAGTTTTCCCCAGAAATCGATCACGTTGACCGGAATGATGTCTAAGCCTGAAAACGATGCGGGGAGCCTCCTGCAAATTACAAAATCGCGTTTATAAGTAACCTGCATGCCTTAATGCGCCACCGCATGACCAGCAAAGGCTTCACTGGGAATGTTTAGAAGAGGCTCGGAGTAGTTAGTTCACCCTGCGCGTTCATTGCGTTCCGGTGCGCGGACACGGGCCGCTTAGGTTGTGGGAAGGCAGGTGATAAACATTGTGGAGCCTCTTCTTGCTGTTCTCCTGTGTAAGGTTTTCAGTTGCAACATAGATCCCAGCAAGTAATGAGCGCCGTTCTAGGGGTGCTGCCCTGCAACGCAAGGTGTACACTTACGACTTCACCTACGAGTTTCAGCAGCGTGTTACAACTGGTATATACATAACGATACATACACTTGTATCTATAACACCAATATGCGCTTAATTCGTGCAACAGGGTTTCGTGGACAGGGTTTGCGGACTTTCTATTCAACGGTGTTTGTTTTGTAGTTAACTAATTTTTCTTTTCTTGCTCCTCAAGCTATATTCCCGTCTTTTAAATACCCTTCCTTCTATTCAAATCCCCTTTTCCAACTTCCCATGCGTAGGGTAGCCAACCGGACTGTTCCCGGGTTAACCTCCCTACTTCTCATGCATTGTGTTTTCCGTCCTTCCTTATACATGCAGAGCGTCTTCCCCCCCATCATAACCCATCACCTTTACACATTTCCTGCCCTGTTCTCTACTCCAACGTAAAGTGGCTGGCCAGAGCACCTTTCTCAGTACGAGTTATCTGAAATTTCTTTTATTAAACTTGACTTCGCTCTGCTATTCCTGTTTGACTGCAAGCATGCCAATTTGCATTCCGCGTTGTCACAGTGGACATTAAAATTTTAAATGAAATCGTATACCCAGTTTGTGCCCGCGGACGCTTAATATGGTCATTCTGGTACATCGTGACGAAAAAGATCCAAGGAAATTTCTTAAAGCCCCAAAAACCTTGTGGGGTCCTGTCGACGCGTGCGACGGTGCCTTCCTCACCTTACAAGGAAGAATACGTTTGAAACGCGAACTTCCGCACCAGTTACGCTGTTGCCAGCCGCAGCAAATTTCACCACTGTTTACGCAACCGAAGGGGCCGGATCATATTATTTTGACAAACAGGCTCCCCCCGCGGAGGTCATTGACCCGAATGCCAGGTATACGTGCATCCCCGGTAAGACATTCCTTTTTTCTTACTCGTGTACGCGTTCTGCGCCTCTCCCGCTCGCATCCCTCTTCCCTTTCCTCCGCTCAGCATCTTCCGAGAAAAGCGGGTCGGTAATGACGGGCTGCGCGAGTAAGCGCGCGTTCGAACTCCCCTCCCGACTCCGGCGGTTTTTATGCTCACTTTTCACTTCCTCCCAGTCCGCCATAACTGTGCTCACGCAACTCGCTGGGGTGATAAAGTGGGAGCACGCAGAGGGGGGCAGGGACAAAAGCTAAGCCTCTGCAGACGGCTGATCCCCGGAGTAAAGAGCAGCAGGTTGGGGGACATATTCCACGAACGCTGAGTCGTTACGATTGGGCGTGGCAGGACGCTTAAAGGGGACATGACGACATTGCGAAACAACGACGTGCAAAAGAGGTCCAGCCCTGTCTGTTCAGCTGGGCGCCGTAATGGCGGGAATTCCCCAGAACCCTCCGCGTGCACATCTTGGAAAGCGTCTATAACGAGACACTGTTTTGTGGTTTCCTGGTTTATTTGTCGGCGGTATTGTTCCGACACCAAAGACGTGCGGTATACGTCGTGCAAGCGACTCTGCGGTGCCGTCCAATGCAGGTGGTTGTTAACGCCCTGGCTTCGACCACCACCCATGTAGAAAAGCAAGAACCTTGCGTTGATGTGTGAAAGCCTCGAGGCCTGCAAGGAACTCTGAAGCCGTTTTATATGGCATACTATATGTGATGACATATGTGATGACTATGACATACAATATATGTTTTTAAGGATTCCTAAACCAAAAAACAAAAGAAGGAAGTTCACATTAACGCGTAAGACTTGAAGGTAGCGAAGCTGTATGCAACCTTCACGACCATCACGGCGGTTATCCATGATTGCATCCGATTTACTTCATCTTCGCTGCCGCAACTACCTTTACGCCATCATTGCTGCTGTAAGTGTGAGCTTATTTCATTTTTTTTTTTTTGAAGTGGTAATCGTTGGACATCACCGTGGAGGGACGTACGCTATGGCGTGTCTTTCTCGTTCCGAGCAAGTGTTGCCACGACTACGGCGAACGCTGGATTTTGCTTTTGGCCCATCTTGGCCAATCTCCCTAAGCGGGTATGCTTGGCTTGACGCACGTGCGCCGGGGACGCTGGGCATTTGCCACGAGGCCCACGCTCACGTGCGCGAGCTCGGCGATTTCTCTGTATTTTTAACAGCGTACACGAAAACTTACGATTTGCTTAACAACTCCGCTGTTAAAAAGCCACCTCGTAAAATTTCCATTTATTCGGAAGGCTGGGCTACGTACCCCACACCAATTTTGAGCTATACTGGGAGTGCTGCATATATATTACTGAAGAAATGTGCTCGAAAGTTCAACGGCGCGATTTTCAAATTACCCGCTTCCCGAACCACACATTCAAAAGCACACAGGACTGTGAGATGTCCTGGGGAGCAGTCACAAACGGGCTAGCAGTATGCACTCGGCTGTCCAAAGGTTCACATCCTATTCATGTTGATTTCCCGTGCGTCATTACACTGTTGTTTATAGTGTTGCCTCAGCAAAAAAACACTTATCTTGATTTCAACTATGTACTGAAAGACGAAATCAGTATGTTAATGTGTGGTTGTATCCTGCCTACATCAATAAATCTGGTTTTACGGCATCTTAAGTTTATCATAAAGATAAACATAAGAAGCCCCGTTTCCCCTGTTTGTTTGATATACAGCTGACTAAATTTAACAGACTTGTTAAAATTAGGAATGAGTGTTATTCCGACGACGTGATTTTCGAATTAATTGGATCGAAATTATTAAGTTGTATTCACAGCCCCTTTAAACCGATACTAGAGACAGAAAAACTTTCTTTTTTAACTCAGTGATACACGGCTTTTTTTTTTCGGCATTTGTTCGCTTGTTTGTGGACAAGAGACGAAAGCTGGCCCATTTATTTCTCCAATTTTCCTAGTATTTTCAGGTGACGTAATAGAGCGCGCCATTAAAACAAAAAAAAAGCGAGCCCTGCTGACCATACGTCCAGCCGACCGCTCTTATGTGGTGCTTCCACCTATGAGAAGGTGTAGAGAATGCCCGCGCCCAGGTGGTGTAACGGTGATCACTGCGGTGGCGGTCAGGCGGCAGCGTAGCGGGCTCTGATATCAATTCCTTACCATTTCCCCTTGTCCCCCCTCCTCCTCCACCCACACACTGATATTTTCGTTGTCTATTGAGCTGTTTATTTCGTTACACACCTTCCACAGCAACAATTAATTAATAATTCTATATTATTAAATTTTTATATAAATAATAAATAAAGAAATAAAGAGATTAAATAATTAATTGCTACAGACGATATGCAATGAAGAGTCATTTCAGCCCTTCTTCATGGCGCTAACTATTGTTTATAGGCGAGGTCAACCCGTGGGAGCAGCGGGGCCGCGGACGGAGTAGAGGCGACACCAACCGAGACGACGTCAAGGCCGCGCCGCAGCGAAGCACCCTAACAAGACCACGACGACACGCCGTCTACACGCACCATCAGTAAAGTTGTTGTACCGCTACCGTACCGTATTCAACCACGAATCAGCTAAGACCTCAACAAGTTTTACAAAGCACTGTGCTTGCTGCTCCTGAGAAAGTTGGAATTACAAGGTATTTAGCTGGAGTACCGCTCCAGATGGTGCCGGAGCGGTACTTCAAGGTACTCAAAGGTATTTAGATGGAGCTGGAGTACGGGTACCGCTGATGTGGGACTCCTCTCTCCTTCCCGGTGATGGAAATCACTATAAGGTGCTCTGAACAGTTTCCTTCTACGGCACAGTGGCTGCGCGAGCCTGGGCGCATAGCTCGCGCACATTCGCGCTAGCGCGGGGTTCCTATCCCCGTCGCGCTCGACGTGGAGGGGGCTCCGGGGAAGCGTCTCGACTCGAGCGTCAATGACCGAGAACCGCGCGCGGAGCGAGCTTTTTCGGGAACCCCGAACGCTTGCCTCTCGAGACGTCCGAGCTTCCCGCGTCGTTGCATGGGGCAGCCGCGTCGGGCGTGCGCTCGTATATATGAAAAGTTCCGCACGCCCTGCAAGAAGACGTCTCTCGAAGGAACGCGACGGGTGAACAGCGCTGCCCTAGAGCCGAACGAGCGGGAAAGTCAAATTAAAACAGCAAGGCTGCACGACGGGTGGGGTGGGGTGCTCTATGCGAACGAGGATCCGCGCATCGGCAGTTCCCGATCTTTTCGCTGCCGTTGCAGGAAAGTGGGCGTGCGAATAAGTTGGTGCGCTGCAGGGGCTGTCTAGCCGCGACAAACGACCGCTATGCAGGGGCTGAGCGGCTACTGGTTCTTGCGTGCGCAGAACGCGAATAGATGCCGTCGAAGCAGGAAGGCGTTGTTAGAACGGCCGTGTGTTTGTTGAAGCCTTTGGCAGGACGACAAATTTTCCGCCGAAGTGGGAGACGACTTTAGCAGGCGCAGACGAAGAAATAGGTGGGCGAAGCGGGTGATTGCCAAGCGTGGTATTCAGGACGCTTCCTCGAATTGTTTCTCATCGGATGATCAAACATTCCCGGCGGCGAACAGAGCAACGGGTGAGTTTGACGCTATTAAGGACGCACGAGGCCAAGGCCTTCTTCCACATCGGTGCCCACGCTGAAACAGAACACTCACGTCCATACTTCTTTTGGTCCGCGTGGATCGTTGGTTTGCCGGCTCGGAGAAAACAGTTCCACGATGCCTTCTGCCTTCGAGACAATGTTGGTGCACGGCCCTTGTGGTTACTGCTGCGGGAGATAAATTGGGTCATAACAACTACTGTGGTCATCGACGCCTGTCTCAAAAATAACAGGGCTGGTTTACAAACGGTCGTCTATTAACGATCTAATTAATAGATGGCCACCTACTTGAAAAGTGTCCCAAACGGCGTGGAGAGGATGCTGAGCTTTGCTGGTGTTGAGCGCGTGCGACGTTCGAACTGGTTAGGTGTGTTTGGATTTCCCCCTGGCACAGAAGAAACACCACCTCCTCCGGTGAGGGTTGGCTGGCTAACCCTCCAGGAACGAAGGTTCCAGCCGCTCTGGAAGGTGTCTGCCCTCAGGACCAGAAGATTTGTAAAAGCATCCTGCCATACTCGAAAGGAGCGGTCTCACCCTAAAACCTCTCCAAATCCCCGGAGAGATTCCACGTCGCATGAAGCTGTCGCTGGAAATGCCCGTCGTCATTGTGACCTCATCGTCGACGTCGTTGACCTGTCGCACAACAGGGAAGCAGCAGTTGGGGAACAGCAACGTATAGAGGAGATAATTTCTGCCCCCCCCCCCCTCCCCACACACAAGCTCTAGAAGAATGGTCGTCGCTACAGGCGGACACGATGAGGTATGCAGGGCTGTGAGGCTGTGGTACTCGCTAGCTCCCGCTGGCACGAAAATACAATTTAGAAGCCTCTGGTCGACAGTGTCTTGAAGAGGGTGCCCCAGTTAAGCAGAATGGAGAGATACGGGGTAAAAAGGTCCGCAGAATTCAAACAGAACCTACACGAATAACTTTTAATGTAAGTGTTAATAGCGTTATTGCTCGCGTTTCAACCTCTCTCCCTTCAGCAAGTTCTATGAGTCCAAAATAGGCATGAAAGATACCTGCAACCTTCCGAACACCCCTCAATGGATCCTTGAAATTTTTTTATCAAGGAAATTATTTACGTAAACGCCAAATATTTACAGTGTTTAGGCGCCCAGCAATGATCTAAATTGATACATGGCCCACCAGCCAGGTGCGCCGGACGACAGAGGTGTATTACCTCCAGTGCGTTGCACCCAAATTAAACGTTTTGAACAGGCGCTGGACACTCGTGCAGCACAATTTTACCTTAAGAGGTTGTGCACGAGGACGCGGGTTCTATTCCCGGCCGTGGCGGCCGCTTTTCTGATTGGTGTGAAAAGCAAACACGCCCGTGTGTACGAGATTTCGGCGCACGCAAAGATCCCCAGGTGGTCAAAATTATCCGGAGCCCTCCACTAAAGCGCGCCTCATCCCCTCCGTTGCGTCAGCGCGTTAAACTCTACAATCAATCAACCTTGAGAGATTGCCTGGACAGAAAACATCATGCTGTGGCAAAGTTCTCTCTCTTATTTATCCAGTCGGGAATGCGTCTGAACGTTGCGGCTACTCGACTCAAAGTCCTGTCTGGACTAGACTATAGGAGCGAGAAGAACGCGTCTAGATATTCCATGTGTAGCTGTAGATATGACAGAACCCGTTAGGTCTATAGTCTAGACAATGAAGGAGGAGGTCGCTTCAGGGCATTTTATAAAAAAGGCCCTGATTAGGTGTTCTTTATTACATAGAGGGAAAATGAATGCAACAGGGAAAAACGTTGATGCCATTATTCAATGGCTCCAAAAAGCTTACCACAAAGTTGCCAGCATTTTCGATACTACAGAGAGAATATTAGCCGCAGCGATAAACTTGCCCGGCGTCGTAATGCCTACGTTTCACATGTATATGGCACTCCTAGGCAGGTGAGAGGTAATGAGGCTCCTGCCGGGGTATGGCCATCATTCACAGTAATTCGTGTTGAACCGGACTTGAGACGTAAGAAGTTACGTAAGCGTCGTGAGATTACCGCAATCATCACTGGCTTTGCGGAACTCGTTACCGCATTAGGACGTCAATGATATGCGCACGTGTACCTCTTTTCCCGTGACGGAGTGTTTTCTTCGCGCATAATGCGTGCAGTTACGTTTCTTCCGAGACCTGCTGCGTGTTCCCTACGCTTTCCGCGGGGTCGGTCCGGCAAATACGGATCACACCAGCTTTCGCAACGCAAACACCGCGCCGTTCAGCCTTCAGCGTCCTTGGCCACATTCCATGCCAACTAGAGGCACGTATACATATACGCATCACGACCATTGCTCCTTTGTTCGGGACCGGCTCTCCGCAATCCGTCTTGCGGCCAGACCCGTTACCGAAACAGCGGTCGATTCACCCTCCGGTCAGATCGTGTTGCCGGACAGTGATTAGCCGTGTCCGCGCGAGGCCGAGTCGTCGTTCCTTCCTCCATAAGCAACCTCGCGCAATGCGCCTCCGGGAATCGTCCAATTAGCGTTCCCCCGCTTGCGTGGCTGACGGATCTTTCACCGGCACAAGTACAGAGTTCGCGCACGCACCGGTCGCAACGACCCTGAGGAACTCCGAAGTGCGCGAGCTGCCGCGGCCGGTGCCGAGTTTCGAAATTCCGCGCACATCACGGTGCCCGGCGCGAGGAAAGAATCAGCGGTCGCTGGAGGACCCTTCAGGAAATTGTTTCTGCCGCTAGACCCTCGAACACACAGCGTATCGAATCTGTTTCTTTGGGTGACCTGGCAGTTGTGCCTATTCGTCTCTTTGGGTGGGGCCGGTCTTCGCCGTGACCCCGTTCAAAAAAAAAAAAGCAAAGAGCGAGAAATCGACCACGCGAGTACGCGCTCGTGCGACCACATGCCGTGAAAGAGATGAGAACGTGCGTTCGCGGCGTCTCCGCGCGTTGAGGTCAGCGCACTGTCGACAGATGGAGATGCTTCGTCAGTACGGGGCCCGTTATGACAGCTGAGTACGGCTGCGTGTACACACAATGGTGGTTTGGAGGTGAAAAAAAAAAGAAAAGAGGGCTGGCTCCAAGTTCGGGGAAAAAAGGGTAGGAGGCCGCGAGCACGGCGTGCGTGCCGCGCATGCGCGGTCAGCTAAGTTCACTGAACAGAATTTACCGTTGTATTTTTCCATCTCCCCTCGCGTACGAACGGCCACTGAAGTTTGTTTCTTGCTGAAAAACTTGCTTCGAACGCGACCTTCGAAGTTGAGCTGCTGACAGCACATAAGTAAAGATCGATAGTACGTCCTGGCTGTTTCTGAATGATGGTATAGCGGCAAACGCGAATACGAGGGTTTATTGTTTTCGCGCCCGAGCGTACTACTTTATCAGCGTGGTTGCTTGTCAGCGTACAGATGGCCTCTGGGGGCTCTTTAATAATCGCGAAGGGTATAGGCTCGAAGGAACTGGCACACAAACTGTTTTCGGGGGTACAACGTGCCGAAGCTACGCATGGGCTAGACGCGCGCCGTACTGTAGGGCTCTGGATTAGTTTCGTCCTCCTGGGGATCTCCAGCCTGCACCAAAATATCGACTAACGGCAGTTTTATTTATTTATTTATTTTCAGATTTACTGCCAGCCTTTGAAAAAAGGCCTTTGGCAGGAGCGGGCAGAACAAATAAAAGAATGCGAGAAAATACGCATGATACATGTACAGATAGGATCTACGTCCACAAAGCTTTTTGCTTTTTGCCTCCATCTGAAAAGTGGCCGCCGCGGCCGGGAATCGAACCCGCGTCCTCGGGCTCAGCAGCACAATTACTTCGCCCCTCAGCTACCGCGGCGAATCACCCAAAACTGTTAAGGCAATGCAGCGATCTCCAAAATACTTCCCGGAGAGAGGCGGGATGGAGGACAATTCACGCATACCGTAGTCAACACAGTGGCCCACGCAACGGTCCACGCACACAACATGATAATCACCATCATCTCCGTCGCCGTCGTCGTCGTCGTCGTCGTCGTCATCATCGTCGTCGGCGTCGTAGTCGTCATCATCATCATCATCATAGTCGTCGTCGTCGTCGTCGTCATCTTTTCCTTTTTCTTTATATTTTTTTTCCTTTTCCTCCTCCTCCTCCTCCTCCTCTTCTTCTTCTTCTTCTTTTTCTTCTTCTTTTTCTTCTTCTTTTTCTTCTTCTTTTCTTCTTACTTTTTTTCTTCTGTCTTTTTTCATCTTTCTTTTCCTTTTTCTTTTTCTTTTTCTTTTTCTTTTTCTTCTTCTTCTTCTTCTTCTTCTTCTTCTTTGTGTCCACCACGGCAGGAAGAAGGCCCTCTCCCACTCAATCCAGCCGTTCTTTCTTGTCCTTTAAAGGGACACTGAAGTGATCTGTAAACATTGCGGGATTACTAGCGCAAATTGTGCTAGTCACGGAGTCCCCCAGGTCCCATGTTTCGACCACTCTAGGCGCGTTTACGCCGATTTTATTTAGTAGAAAAACTAATTCGAAAACGCTGGTCCTCCGCTCCTTATACGCTCGCCCAATTTCTGTGGCGTTTTCGTGTGACGTCAGGAGGGGATGAGCTGGCAATTGGCGGCGCCACGGCTGCGCTACTGCACGGCTCCCCGGCCGACAGAGTCAGTAGGCCCGCGGTTTCGTCCGCCGGCCGCCGACGGGTTCGTCGGCAATCAAGGAGGTTAAAAAAAATTGCTTGGTCGCAATTCGTTCGCTTAGTTGAAACGAAGCCAGGACAACGTTTGTGAATGGAAGAATGTGCCTTTCTTTACTTGGTTTGTTTGTACACTGTATCTAGCTCCAAGTCAAGGTCGCTTCACACAAGCGCTGCACATGCGACGCTTCGCTGACTGGTACGCAGTAGGAAAATATAAGGCAATCTTGAAGGCGGGAGAAGAGTCAGCGAAGTCAATATAGGTACTAAGCAAATAAAATCAACTGATATTTTTACCGTACACAGCTAAAACTAGGGCGCGGGAAGCACTTTTTTTGCGCTGGGCGAACAAGCACAGCGGTCACCAGCACGACTACGCATCTGCGAAACGCTTTTTCCGTCTACGAAATGCAATTGCTAGACGTGAGCTACTGTGGAAACTCGGGCGACGCTTACTGCACGATCGCAGTACAACAAATAGTCACCTAAGCGGCTTGAAATGCCAAAATTAAATAAAAGTGTAAACCGGTTGTACAGTATATACCCTATATTAGCAAGGCATTCGCGTCCCCGCTCCGTGGCATAGCGGTCTGGGGCGCTGGGATTTCACCCGCAATGTTTTGACGAGTCACGGGTTCGAATCCCCGCGGGTACGTGCTTTTTTTTTTTGTAAGTAACTTTTTTGTTTTCCGCCGATGTTTTCTATATTGAGTTCACCTTTTTTTGGGCCGCACGTTCATGGCTACACGAACTAGTTCACAAAACGCGCGGCAGGGCTGGCACTGGCGCGCTAGCGAGTTCTCGTTGGCGTGCTGTTGCCATAAGCAACCGACTGCTTGCAGGCAGTGGGCACAGGCCAGAATGAACAGACCCTTGGCCTGGTGCGAACACGCTTTTTTACGATACAGGCATGAGGGAGGCAAGCTCCAAATATGGGGGAAAAGCGCATGACATTTGGGCGTCTGCGGGTACGCGAAGGGCGTTCATGCACTGCGTAGGGTCTCGGCTAGTGAATGCTACGACTACAAGCCGTCCTGGGAGGCTTATCTTGTGCATTTTACAGCCGACAACATGGCAGAAGCGCGGTACGATGATTACTGAGATATTGAGAATGCCCATCCAACAAAGCCATGGTTATGTTTTACAGAACCGAAACCGAAACCGAAACTTGTGTGATTGCTAACCTTGGGCATCGTCCAATCACGGCGCCCCTCCTCTCAACGTCACAGCCTTAGTTGGTGCGGCCGCCGCAAACCGCGCATGGTAGTTTTTCTTCTTTCGCGCTTTGTAAAATAATTACCGATTTGTCAACCGGATAAAACGATGAAAAGTGTGCTAATTTGAGCCAGTCTACGCAGTGCAAGCAAAAACGGAAGCTTGACAAATTCACTTCAGTGTCCCTTTAAATGTACTAGTCCATTCTTTCCTTCCAAGTTTTTCGATTCCGTTCCTCCATCGAGTTAATGTTCTCCTCCTTCCCACACAACACAGCTCAACTGGCCCGCTTGAAGCACTGGCGTACTCGAAGGAGCCTGTATGGGTCAACTGACGTTGCCTACATCTATGAAATAACGCCTATCGATGTTAATTATTGACTCTCGCGAGCATCGCTCCAAGCTTACGCTGCTTCGACGTTAGCTATCACCACAATGGGCGGCCGCTTCGCAGTGCCCCAGAAGTAGAAGAAACAGGAAACAACCGAAGGTCATGTAGCGCGTGCACGCTCGCTGCGTCCAGAGGTTTTTTCTATAATATTAAATTTATTTTCGTTGATTTGTTTATTTCCTTTGTTTACTTTCTGTTCAACTTTAGGGACCACGCCTCATAGGGGCTGGCGCTGTTGGCGTCTCCTGTCGTCGTCCGTCGTCGTCCGTCGTCGTCGTAGACGTCATCTCATACAGTCACGGTACTAAAACACCTGAAAAGTCGTTTACGCCTGGCGCTAGAACATAGCGCGTGCTAAAAAGCACCGGGACACCCGTTTACGCCTGGCGCTAGAAAGCTTCGTGCTTCGAAGAGAATTTTGCAGCAAAGCTGTATACCTCTACCCCCCAACGGTTTCATCTCCGCTGGCAAAAACGCCAAGGCGACAAGAATACGCTTATACACTGCATGCTTCGCCCCTCCCCAGGTTTCACGTTAGTAGAGATGGTTCGGAATTTTTTTTTATCCTCTGAAGGTACAATACTCCGGCGACTACAAACTCTTACCCCCCCCCCCCCCAATACCCTACTCCACGCAATGTACCCCACCCTCTACCCCGCATCTTGCAAATACTGCCCCCATCCTGGCACCCTATTCGCCCCGAGCGCGAACACAGTCGGCCCCTGGCGGCGGCGGGACGTACCGCTCCTAGTGTGGATGGCGCTTTCGCGTCGTCTGCTTTTTCACGTTGCGTGCGGCGCAAGACGCGTGCTGCACACGACAAAACAACCAATATGCGTGCTCGTTTGGCAGTAAGCAATGATATAGTTACCTCTACTTGCGCATTTCTTATTGAAACGCAATAATCAGCGGCCGTTGCGGGCTAATGCGCTGGTTTAATTCCACGAAACATCTTCGCCCTGGTCACCGCTTGAGTGTGAAACGTGTTATAAACATTGCTTCCACACATTGCACTTTTCCTATTGTTGAGTGCAGTCGTCTGCCGTTTCGGGAACGTCGAGGTGCTTTTTGAAGGTGACGTGGTGATTATTTAAAGGATAAAAGTTTAGTACGCGAAACTGGTAAGAAGCGAGAAGACCTGTGCATACGCGTGCAAATTCCACACCCTTGTAAAATTGCGCTGTGTTCTTATAGAAAGAAGAAACAAACAAAAACATTTACACTGCACACGACCCGTGCGCTATCGCCCATACATTACCGGACACGTATTTTACACCCGCAAGCGCCTGTGTGATCGTGTCCTTCCCGTACCTTTTCTAAAATAAATACCATTTTTGGACAGTCGTTGTTTATACTGAGGAAGAGGAATAAACATTTATTAAACTGTATTGAGTTGCTAATTTTACGTATTATTTAAAATACGTTTCTACGGATGCGCAAGAGTACTTAGGGGGGATTTTTCGGTAAAATTAAGCAGTTGTGAGTTTGCGTCTGTCATGTGGCATTTCGTGTGTCATTTTCATATATATCATTTTCAAATCCGACATGAATCACCTTGTCCAGAAACGTGTCTCACTCAGCATAACCAAATGCCTAATATGCTAACGTCTTAACGTCTTAAGGTGGACCTAAGTTTAAAGAAAAAGGAGAAAACGCGTAATATAATGCACGTTGTTGCCCACATGTGTGAGGGGTGTGTGCTATGACTCGCCGTTTTTTTTTTTTAATTTTTTTTCCCACAATGCTTGCTTTCAATACAATTTTGAAAAAGGCGAGTCACAATTCCTGGACAATCCCGGGCCAAAGGGGGGTTAATCAGTTTTGAAAATACGTACTGCTTTTTCACCGCTACAGAACACGACGCCTAGTGTGGTTTTGATTGTAAGTAATACTGATAACCATAGTTTGGCTTTTCGCGTTACATGCGTTCTTTTCTCGCTGCTCTTGCAACGTTGGCAGGACCCCCCCCCCCCCCTCCCCTTCCCGAAAAAAAACTAAATGCACAGAATTTCATTTTTAACCAATCCTCGAGAAATAAATGCCAAGAAAAAGGCGGTATTCAGTTTACAAAACAAAGTAGTTACCGGGAACCCGTTGTGCTGATTCGCAACGAGAAATAAAAAGGAAATGTTCTCCTACTTCAGCAACAGCGCAACTTCATTTATTGCCATCTTTAGGGTTCGTAAGCGACCTTATACGCAAGAATGCCAACACATCTCGCTGGTGCAGGCACCTGTTAGATTTTAAAAGGAACGCAAATGGTCAACAGAGCAGCCATAACAGAAAATTTGTGCTCACTGTGAGGTCCCAGAAGCTTGGTTTGCACACTGTAAACCTGCTTGTCACTTTGCGAAAACCTAGCTAAACATTAGATGTTGATTGCACGGCGAGCGTTGACAATTCAATTCGCAAGTTCACTTGCGACGAAAGCCGTAAATAAGTGATCCTAAACCGTTAATCATCAAACCTTCCTTCAGAGTCGTTAAAATTTCATTTAAAAGACCCGGTAGAGTTTATATCTCTGCGCTGATCAAAATTCAGTAATTTTATGTTGCCTTTTGAACACACAAAAAATATCGTAAACTCTTAGAAAGGATTTCGGGGCAGTTAAGTAGCGTTACCATTTCAGAGAATCCCACAAATGCAAGAATGCGTCATGCTACCAGTGAAAGCGATTGAGATTGCCGTTGTAAACTGAATTTCAGAGATCGAGGCTTCCTGATTTGTTTCTATTTATGCTTTTATTGAAAGCTCAAAGCCATAGTCTGGAAAGATCGAGCTTGCTACGAGCCACAGCGTACAAGTTCACTGTCACAATTACGGCCATTCTGAGATCCCCGATGAGTCGTCGCTTTTTTGGCGTAGTAATGAAAACTTACTGCCGCTTCCATGCTATACATTGAACGTTGAGGAACCGAACTACAGCATACCACACTTTTTTGCGCCTTTCCTGCGCACATACGGCGGGAAAAAGGCACGAAGCGCGCCCACAGTGTGCATTCTTACGGGCCGCTCAGCGGAGCATCCACACTAGCAGCGCGACGCTGTCGCCACCTACATGTCGAGCTCGCGGCGAATACCATCTGGTATGGGGCGCGGGCGATCCGAGTAACCCGCGCGGCCGGCCGGGCACGACGCCTCGGGCTCCGCCCGCTACCTAGCGCAGGTAGTTAGACGAGGTACGGCGAAGCCCTGCGGGGCCTGACCCGCACCTTTCTCGCAGGACGAATCAATATAGGTCATTTCTCTCTCTCTCTCAACAACCCCCATCCTTTACTCCCAATCCCCAACATACTTACGGGCCGTGGGTGGCACAACTGACCAGCTCCGACCTCTTCTCCCAGCGTAGCCTGCACATGATTCCGAGTCAAGAGGTCCAATGAGTCAAGAGGTCCAACGCGTCAAAAGGTCCAATATTGGACCTTTTGACGCGTTGGACCTCTTGTCTCTTTGGACCTCTTGGCTCACCGTGGACCTCTTGACGCGGCTGAGGCGAGTCAAAAGGTCCAACGAGTCGAGAGGTCCAAGCTTTAACAAATCACCGCAAGCTGCCAACCGCACTGCGTGAACGTTTGTTGGCACTGCAGGTTCTATAAAGGATGCTACACTTGCATCCATGCTCGTACAATTGTTCTAGCACAATTTACGAATATTTATTAGGCGCCAAGCAGAGCGCGGTAGACGCAACCATCCACAGCGTTTTGTTATTCCCACTTAAGCAATTGTGTTGGGTTAAGTGCGAATAATGGGAGTAAATAATAATTTTGTGGGCTGTCTTTATAAGGAAAGCTCCAACGGCGTTTATGCAGGTTACAGGTAGTCATAAAAATGCCGAAACTAAATATCAAACGCTGACGCCTCTACGGCAGGGCCTGTTACATCAGCTGTGCTGTGCTTTCAGCGCGCTGTCGGAAACGACGATGCCGCAGTAACAAGTGCATTTATTTAATAGAAATACCTACATCGGCCATTCCTGTGGGGGTTTGAGAAAAAAAAACAGTATATTCAAAATAGCAATCACACATAATGCTAAAAAAAGAAAACGAAGCACAAACAACCCAACAAAGCACGAAATGCAACTGGAATGCAGCATTCATTAAAAGAAACCAGCACATTAATGAAAGAGCCATGACGTTCTCCTGTTTGTTCTTCGCTTCACTTTCTTCTCGTGCATGCGCATAGGAATGTTATGTGGCGGTACGGCGGCTTTCTTCAACCGCGGTTTCAGAGGCTGCAGACCATCAATTAACAAACGACACACCCAACATGCACGAAAGACACACCATCAATAACGAGAGTGAACTAAACTTGCGGATTTTGCTCCAGAAGAAGTCAGCTTTCGTGAAGTGAGTACATGACCACACTTTTAGCTTCACGATAAAAACAAAAGAGAAGCAGTCTAGACAAAAGGAAATATCTTTAAAGCAGTCGCTTCAGAGCCAAACGCAATGCAGTCGCGCGCGGCAAAGAGAGGGGCTTCCCCAAAAGCTCGCAACCGGCTTGGTTTGCTCAGGTCTTTTCGGTGTTGTGAACTTTAGGCTTAGCATCGCGGTGGATATTTGACCGCTGCTATCTCTACAACTGCGAATTACAATATATAGCGGAATTTTTCACCGCACTAACTTCCACATGCGATAAAGTGGAAGTTAGTGCGCGCGCGGTGAAAAATTGTGCTATATATTGTAATTCGCAGCTCCACTTTCTAACTTCCACTACTCGCATGTGGAAGTTCTTTTCCGCGATCAGGTTGATTTCGAAGAGCGGCGATAAGCTGTTGCTCCCGTGGTCTGGGCCGGTTCGAGCCGCTTGCAGTTCCGTGCGGTCTGGCGCATCGGCGTGTTCGCAGGCACGGCCGACGTGCGCGCCGATCGTTTCCGAGTGCTGAAAACGCTTCACGATTGCCTGGTTTATCCTTTTTTTGTTGGCGGGTGACGCGCGGAATTCACAAATTTAGCACGGCTTTTGTCGTGGTTGATCGGTTGGATCGGGAAACGAGCCGCTGCTGACGGGCAGTCGCGCTGACTGCGAGAGCGACGCAAAGAACGAAAGCGCCTCTTGGGCACAGCTTTGGGGCGACCGCTATTTGAGAACCTTCGTCTCCTCCGAACGCCAGGTGATTTTTTTTTTTTTTCGCCTTCGCTGATGCGCCGCCACTTGCGTCCGAACTGACTTGCGCGATTTTGAGCACTGCGGCTGCGGCAACTGCGGTTAGCGTGACTGAATTCAGGTGGCCAAGCTCAGTTTGTGTTAACCATGGTTAGCGGGGTAACCGCAGTTTCGTCTGCCGTGTAACGCAGCAAACTGCGATTTTGTCTAACCGCGGTTCGCTTGACCGTTGTTAACTGCGCCCGTGTAAGTATATAGGGTATTATTAGCAGTCTGTCTGTCTACTTTTCGCCAACAACCATAGCAGTCGTATAGTACAGAATCGTGAAAATAGCTAGAACAATCAGTAACCATCACAAGCACCCATTTATCGCAATCTAAACCCGCAAAACTTAAACCAGACATTACTAGGACATTTTAGTGGATCCAGCGATTTTATAAAGTGACCTGAAGGAGGCTCGTTGGACCTTTTGACGCGTTGGACCTCTTGACGCGTTGGACCTTTCGACGCGTTGGACCTCTTGACGCGTTGTACCTCTTGACCCAAATTGGACCTTTTGACTCGTTGTACCTCTTGACTCGGCTGTCACGTGACTATTGGACCTCTTGTCTCGTTGGACCTCCTGACTCATTGGACCTCTTGACCAGAAGCGGTAGAGAGGGCCCGGGTGGCCAACGCAGGCCAGGGTATCCCGGACTAGAGGATACCCCCCACCAGGCGGGTGCCCAGACAGCAGCACCTAAGGCTCGCATAAATAAAATTTATTCCTCCTCCTTCCTCCTCTTCGTCATATCTTATTTTGGCTGAAATCTACAACCCCTTTCTCAAGAAATGAAATCCTTTCTGCTCCACTGCCCGAATATATCGAGAGTGTTCGAATAGGTTTCCGAGAATAGAACTTCGACAGCGGGCTGCAGCATATAAATGCTGCGCTCGCTGTCTAATTGGCGGTGATCCAATTGGATCACCGCCACTGTTGTTGTAATTACGTGCAGTGTTTGACCGGTAAAGTATTTCTACGTGGACTCGGCAAGGAACTCCGTCTCTCGCCCCGTCTGTAACCTTGAGGTGTGGCTCTATCGTTGCGTATAAAAGTGCTCCTAATAAAAGGGTCTTCATACCAATTGATATCAGACTCCTTATATCGTTCACAGAAAACGCCTTCTCAGCAATGCATGTATGCGCAGTAGTAGTGAGGTTGGCTCTAAGGGTGCTTGGTGTTCAGCGTCCTATAGTGATACTACGTCGGAATTTAGGGAGGTATTTAACGTAGGTCCCAAGGGCCTTCAGATTCTAGTACAAAATTTCTTCTAGTGCTAAAACAATTTTCTTCCCCGCAAAGCATGTGTAAATAAAGGTGAAGCCGATTTTAAAGGGGCTGGTGAGTAGTGTTTTATAGGTGTAATGGGGTTTTGTGGAGGTATTTAGTATAATGCCCGAAGACTTTCCAATTTCTATGTACAGCCATGTACAAATAAAGCGCGATCACGAAAATATGAACCAGAATACACTAATAGCGCGATTTGTTTCCATGCGAGTCAAATTAATGCGTGGCTTATTTACAGTGACAAAGTTGGGAAATGTGGCTTTCCAAATATACCAATAGCTCGCCATTATTAGACCTCAAGGAACAGTATCTTGCAATTTTGCGTGTTTTGATTCATATTTCCTGTTCGCATTTCATTTTTCCATGACTGCACCCATGCTCTCATATTGCCCTAAAAATGCCTTCCCTCCAAAGCACTTGCGCATAGAATGAAAGCCAGCTTTAAAGCGATGATGTATCAGTGTTTTGTAGGGACACATGGGGTGTTACGGAGGTATTTAATAGACGCCCTAGGATAGCCATTCTATGGTGTACTGCTTATATTGATCGTGGATAAATATCGTCACAGCAAAGCACGCGTCTGAAGAACAGTTTCCCCTTCGGAGATCCGGCTTTTTTTTTTTTTTTTTTGCCTTCGCAGATGTCATCGCAAACAGGTTCGTGGTCAATTTCGTGATGTCGGCCTGGAGCCCTCTCGGAAGCGTGACATTCGCCAAGGTACATCAGCCGACTTTCAGGCTGATGAACCCTGTAATCTTTAAGACTATAAGACTATATAACCTTTAAGGACTTTCTACGTTTGCGGAAAACAAACAATCGTACCGACGCCGCAAAAAAAAATTTCGGGAACTTAAGTATGCTTACGTGCTTTGAAAGTTAAAGCCTGGCGGACAGTTGCGACGCGCACCTGCTGTGTAAACATCACTCGTCGACACAGCAGCCACGCTATTTTCCCGTCCTTAATCCACCAAAATCAACCTCAACCCATCTTAATTCATCTTAATCCACCTTAATATATCTTACTAATCGATACAATCAAACACTAACCAATCAATAATTAACTTTGGTAATCCCAACCCGTTTCTTATACACGGATGACACGCTTTGTTTCGCTTCTAGCCTTCACTTGGTTTTTGTACCATTCGTGGTGACAGCCGGGGTCATTCGAGGTCAAACCTTGAAATGAGGCAATAAGGCGTCCGCCTGAATAGACTCGCTGCGGCAGCTTTCAAACTTCTATACAAGCCCGCACTCCCTTCAAGCGCACACGCAGCACTTCGCGAGCGTCTCCTACGTGGCTATAACAACAAGCGTCATTGAAGAGCCCCATCCCTAACGCTACATCCGGCGCGCAGGGCGAGGTTTCGCACCTGGGAAAACAGAGGTGGCCACGTGGATCAACTGTGTCGGGAACGTGCCTGCGCATCATGCCTCGTGACACGAAGCGCGGAATGCCGGCCAGGCGGGGTCGAGCCTTCGCACACAACGCTCACGCCGAAGCCTGTTGCGAGGCGCCACTTCTTCCGAAGCCCCATCGAGCACGTCCTATATGCGAGACAGACAAAGACACTCCATCAGACACCGTCCGGAAGAGCGGGGCGCGAAGGCGGCGCACACATCCGTATGCAAGGGCGCCACCTTGGGTACAGAGGCTTTACAAAGCCGTATACGATCCGGAAGAAAACATAGAGAGGAGGCGGAAGGAGGGGGAGGAATGGTTGTACAGGCTACAGCAACAACACCTCTGCGTCGTCGTGACGGCCGCGACAGTTGTCGACTTGTCCCACCCGTCGCAGGTCCCCACGGCGTCGATGTGCATAACGCAGTAACGCGGGAACGAGCGCACGCGAACATGAATTGACGCGCGTCTTGGTCCGGACTTTCTCGGCTTCTCCGGAGGAAGGGTGTTGTTCGTTTCATGTTGTGTTATTGTTTTAGTGGGGTTTTACGCCTGCGAGGCGACAACCGAGCTGCGATATGATCAGTTGTTCAGTTGAGAAAAGTTACAAATGGAACCTGTCGTAGTAGAGGAATTCGGATTTATTTAGACCTTCCGCCCCCCCCCCCCCCCCCTTCCTGTGGATATCTAACACGTGCACCGAAATTTCAACGAACGGTTGTACTCCTTTGTCGTCTCCATCGGTAAAACGGCCGCCGCGAACGAGCATGCTTACTCGTGCTCCGCAAGCACAATTGTTTTGTTTTATTGTGCGTGGCAAACAGAGGAAACTGCGCCAGTGAGTGAGTGAGTGAGTGAGTGAGTGAGTGAGTGAGTGAGTGAGTGAGTGAGTGAGTGAGTGAGTGAGTGAGTGAGTGAGTGAGTGAGTGAGTGAGTGAGTGAGGCGTGAGTGAGTGAGTGAGTGAGTGAGTGAGTGAGTGAGTGAGTGAGTGAGTGAGTGAGTGAGTGAGCGAGTATGATGAGCACACGCTCCGACAACACACCGATAACTTTTTCTCTCCAAGCTCGCTTATATTTTATTTCCGAAAAAATGACTGCGAAAGAGCTGTTTTAATTTGAAAGCACCAACCAAATAGGATAGCCGGCAAGCCCTGCGAGTTGGCTTGTTCTCGTGCAACATTATTTGGACTATGCGTGTCTAGTGCATTTAGGGACATTTTTATGCAGTGTGGGTGACAACAACGGATCTCAAGAAGAGTAAGCTTCAATTTATGTAACATTTAGCTCTACGGTCTCTTTTCGAGACAAAGCGATAGGTCCAGCACAATATTTCGCTGCCTCCTCAATGCCTGTACAGTCCTAGATGCACCGACACAGCCATGTTTCGCGACTACCTTAAACCAACATGCTGTGTGGAGAAAACTGAAACCATCCCTTCATCCTGAATCTAGTGTCGCCTGTACGTAGAGTCAGTCGCCTGTAAGTAATAAACGCGAACAAGAAAATATGAACCAGAACGCATAAATAGCGCGATTCTTTTCCGTGCAAGTAAAAATGACGCGTGGCTTAATTACAAAAACAACGTTGAGAAATGGGGCGTTCTGAATATACAAATAGCGCGCATATTATTGGACCTCAACGAGCAGTAATTTTCGATTTTGCGTGTCTGGTTCATATTTTCGCGTTCGCATTTCATTCGTTCATGACTGTACAGCTTAGGTGAAGCGACCAGTCCTGCATTTGGTAGCAAAGTGGTGACAAAGAATTTATAACCCCCACTATTAAGACAAGAAAGCAGTTTCCACGATGCGCGCATTCGAGTGATCATTCGGACAATGCCCGTCGATTGTATTCTCGTTGGCTGTACAACAGCCGAGGACGAAAAGATGACTGGCGGGGTAAAGAAAATGAATACAAGGTAGCGCGCATTTGGCGTGGTTTTTATAGAGGCGTGCACGGGCACACATACGTGCCCTTGTGTCCTTAAGGAAGACGCGTCGCGGTGGGAGCGGCAGCGAATGGGGGGAAAAGCGCGAAATGGAAGTTTATAGCGTGTGCTCGGTCACGCATGTGCTCGGTCACGCCTCAACGCGTTCGGTTTCCTTATATGCATTCAATGCGCGCATAAAAACGCGACTCTCGTGCGTTTCTGCAGGCGATGCTTGGAGCGGGGGTGAAGACGTGCACCTTAATATGTCTGACGGCGCGCACAAACCACGACTCCTCTCGCGATCTCAGAAACTGCCGTCCTCCTGCAGTTCACGTTTCCGGTCTTCGCGAAAGCTTGGCGAGCATTTGTTTAATGCATGAAGGGCGCTCATGTGAGGCCTGGATGTGTAGTGCGCGCCGGAGTAGAGCAAAACGTTACACAGTGGTGAGATGCGTCTATAGGAAGGAGAGGGCGAAAAAAAGAACATTCGACCATGAAGTCATCAATAGGCCGTTTAAAACAACAAAAACTACGCAAAAAAAACGAAAAAGAAAAACGAGGGCGGGTTAAAACTTTTTACGGGACTGTCAACGCTTACGTATGTATTTCACAAGTTGATTCGATCGTATCTTGTACTCCCTGCTGGTCACTGTTGCTTGGTTAAGAACTTTGTGCACAGAATAGCCTACCGTCCCTGTTATTTTTTAACACAAAAGCGGACGAATAATCACTGCCTCGAGCCCCAGGAGTCTTTTTAGGGAACGTCCTACTAAACTAATCTTCTAAATGGGGGCAGAAAAATGGCTTCCGAAGTAGGCGCATATTGTTCAGCAGAGTTACTGGATATAGGAGTTGCGAAACTCCCCATAGGCCCCATGTATCAAAAAGTGGCCCTGAGATTGGTCCACTGCTTTGGATCTTGTTTTACAGTGGCGCCATCTTTTGGTGACAAAATAAACTATACAACTTGCTTCGCCGCTCGACGACCTGGGCGAAAAATGGTATTTGAGTGCTTACGTAAATTTGTTATGCCAAAGGAGCCCGATGTGTTGAACTATGCAAGTGTTTTATATACATACGGAGCAAAAGTAGTAAACAGAAATGCGACCATGGGGTCAACCGTCGCTTACGCACTGTCGTCTGCTGCGCGTCCTCTTCGGTCTTCTGGCCACAAAAAAATAAATAAGTCGCTTCGACGGCTTTATGCCACCTGAAACTGATTACTTAGAGCCGCTTGATAGGCTACTGGATTATTTTTGGCATAAAATGAGCTGTAGGCCAAATGATAACTCCGAATTTGGTACTTCAGTACGGACCTATGTTGTGCCGGAGTGCCCGCACAAGCGCTAATTGGTCGAGGCAGATGCGCGGACGCAGAAACAATCACCACCTAAAAACCGGAGTTAAGATAGCAATGAATAACTTAAGAAAGCACAAAAATAAAGAATTATGCACTTTAAAACAAAATTTAACGTTAAATTGTCAGTTTGAATAATTATTTTGTTTTTTGGATAGTGCATGCCGCGGCCGCAGTGGCACCACGGTACGCACGATCCAAAGTATGGGTGGGCCAGCCGCGGGCCGTTTTTTGATGCGGAGTTTCGCAACTGCCTACATCGAAGAGCTCTGTATTGTTCAAGGCTTAACACGCAGTGCAAACAATCGTCTGCCCGACAGGTATAACAACACAGAAGGGAGGGTTTAAAATCATCCTACCTGATATCGCTTGCCCTTCAATCTACTTTCAAAGACTAAGCTACCGATGTTGCTGTTGCCGTTGCTATCGGCGCCGTGCGCAGTATTCGAGAACTACACCATTGAAATAAGGACGCCCTATACTTCACGTCTTATCTCTTCTGCGCGACTGTCTCAACACGCCATGTTCAGGTCCTCGCACTGGCATTTCCTCCCATTTTCGAAATTTCTGGCGGTTGTCATTAGAGTGGTCACCGAGGGACGCACAGCAGGTTGGCTTCATTCTCATCATGGTGGCGTTGTTCGAAAGCACGTTTGACGTGAAAGCTCCTCTCGGACCTGCGGATGACTGCTGAGATGTTAGATAAGGAAAGCGCGATCGCGTGAGTGACCCTTAGAGTAAAGGCGAGCGGCCACCGGCATGCACACATGACCGCCCTGTTTTCTCGTATACACATGATTGGAGCCCCGCGCGTCTTCTTACGGGTCGACTCTTCGGTGCGGTCTCGACGCTGGGGGTCTCTTGAAACAACTGCTTCTTCCTTACGAAGTCACGACGTGAGCGCGCGTGCACCTCGCTGGCTCCTGGGTCCCGATAATAAACTGTTATCAAAACAAGATGGCTGCTAGGTGGGCAGACTTCAACGCTTCTGGCCCAGCGCTGCAGAAGAGGGGTGGATCGGTTTTTGCCGAACTAGGCCGGCTCACGCGCTTGCGATGATGATATGTCGAAAGGCCTAAAAAATAAAAAGGGGCCCTATGGATAAATTAAAGCCCTTGTGCGGTAGATGTCATACTTCAGGTGACTTGTTTAGACACTAACGTGTTGGAGAAGGGTGGGGCGGGTATTAAGCGCAAGAAGTTAAACGAAAACTGGAGGGCTTTTAAAATTTTCTCGTAACACCAGCATAAATTTAAGTATTGAATTTGAGCCTGGTGATGTTTGCGGGGTTCATCTTCGTCTTCATCTATTCCTTTGCAAGTTGTTTTTAACACGACAGTGTTTTATTCCCGGATACACAAGATTTCGCTTACGTCATATCCGTCACGGAAGTGACGCCAGTACAACGAAGCAAGTAGCCTGTAAAGGGTGCACCCCTGCATACAGGGTCTTCTTGCGGGGAAGCAACCTTTAGTACTAAAGAGTACGTTATATTTGGGGTGGTTCGTTTTCGGGTTTTATATTTTAACACGAAAGTGTTTTATGCCGGGATACACCAAGATTTCACTGACGTCATATCCGTCACGGAAATGACGCCAGTACACCTTTGCCGAAGCGACCCGCCAGCAGGACGTCGCTCGCCAAGCACACCCACAAGACATCCGCCGACCTAAAATCATGCTCAGCTGCAGATTTCGCTGCACATTTCACTTCTGTGTTTTACTGATTGCTATGACCAGAGGAATAAACCACAGTTTTTTTTTTGCTTTATGCACGGCCCATAAAGGCAGGAAACAAATTACCATCCCGTTCAAGGCGGCATGAACAACAGAATTCAAATAAAATGTTGCAATGAAAACGTGCATGCACCCCGTCCCCCTGTATACCGCCCGTTCACTACCACTTCGTCTTGTTAACGCGCGAAGCGGGCAGAACAGACCTGTACTACATTTGTGTCATACCGTTGTGCACGAAGTTCGATTGATTGTCAAGCCACACCTGGGCTATATGAGGCGCGCCGCAGTATAGAAAGCTCCGGATTAATTTGACAACTTGGGGGGTCTTTAATGTGCGTCTCCACCTGAAAAACAGCCCCCGCGGCCACGATCGAACCCACGCCCTCGGGCTTAGCAGCGCAACTCCTCAGCCACTGAGCCACCACGCAGGTGAGCGCGAAATTCAATTTGTTTAATGTTTTCGTATTGTCACGGGGACTACCACGATGTCCCCGACGAGACCTGATTTTATGGTTGGATCGATATTTTTTTATTGAGTCTTCGGTTGTACAGAGATGTTAGACTCCGTAATACTACCAATTAGGGAACTCCTAGAAATTTTAACGTATCTTCGCGGGTATAACCCGCCCCTTGAATATAATCCGCACCGCGACTTTCAGCCCGCCGGAAAAGAAAAAAAAAAAAAAGATCCTCGCGTATTACCCGCACATTTGATACGGGAAAGGCAGCACCAAAGCTACTGCTCAAGCAACACATCACCTACTATTAGGACAGAAAAAGCGCATATTTAGCAAGTAGAATACCCTGACTGCAAGGCGAAACGCATAATTCACTAATAACGTTCAGTTGTTAGAGTGTATGAATGTATGTATTTATTGAACCATAGAAGGAACAGAAGGGTCCACCAGCAGGCGTAAATTGTCTCGCCTAGGGGCGGACACCGGAACGCCTGGTGGTGTATGGGAGGTGGGGATAGGGAGGAAAGAGTACAAAGGAATAGGTTGATGTCCTTGTTTTTTCTTCCTTGCCTTATCTGTTAGCGCAATCGCTGCCATGGAAGGCTTAGTCAGTGTTACTGCGTAGGAGTTTCACGGCACAATTGTCATTGCCGTGAAGCTGCACTAAAAAAAAAAACCGTGCATCATCGCCACCCCTTTTTGCCACTGAATTTTTCGAATTTTTGGTGTGTGTTATACGCGAGAAAATACGGTACGCATTTCATGTCGTCTTTGAACGAAAGTGGAAAACGCTCCTAATGAGGCAATGTCTAGGTCAGCCGTGCTAACAGCAGGCGACCTTACTACCAACCCCGGATTATGTGACTGTGGTAAGGTGCAGCGACTATATGAAATGGGGTGACCACAGTGCTACAAAGAATGAACGAATGAATAAAATAATTTAATGAGAACAACAGGCGCTGTTGTAAGAGCATCCGCCCGGTGGAGGGGATCCTTATCCGGTTCCCTTGGCTACGGCTCGCGGCGCCGGCCCTTTCCACAAGAGAAGCTGTAGGGAAGGGTCTTTGTCGACCGCGTCTTTTTACTGGTTATGAAGGGGTTGGGGACTGGTATGCACATGCGGTGTTTTCGGCACGGCAACAACTGATGGTATCAGGGTACCAGGTGCTGGGGGTAGCTGCAGGTAGCTGATATTCGTTGGAGGAGAGATCCGCTGCGGACCGGTGTAAAACGGGAGTCGTCTGAAGGCGTTGCTTCATCCTTGATTAGTTAGTGGTGTGGAGTGGGGAAAAATTTGCCATTTGTGCCGGCAGTACACGAAGATTTCGGTCTAGAAAGGGGAAATTAAAAAGAAACACCAGAGAGAAAGGACAAAGAAGGACACCAAAACGACAAAATAAATCGTGGGCATGCAAACCTATTCGAGCACTTTATTTTATGAAGTTGACGGACTTCACAACTCACTCTCATTTACGACGTGCAGCTTAGTTCTTTACTATACCCCGTCCTTTTCTTGTTCGTGGTCGTTTCCCGAATATAGCTGCTCCAGCTGTTTATCAGTGCAGTAATGACTGCTTGTCTTATTCTTGTGCTGGTGCAGTACACGTTTTTTTAAACTTAAATGTTGCCTTCAAGCAGCTGCGAATCATGACAGTATATAGACTTTGAATTTCTGCTCAAATCGAGGCTGCCCGGAAACATCTCTACAGTTTTCTTACGCTTCATCCTTACAACTCTTGCTGTAAGTGTTGGCCATACCTTGTCAAATATTTTAAATATTCCCGCCAACTGAAATATCGTGGGCGTATAGAGATAATTTACCTCCCAGGTTTGCGCGCCGTCCGCGGTACGAGCCAAAAACAATAACAGCAGTTATTGTGAAAGAGGGCTTCATTGCAAGAACATTTCAGTGTGGACAAAGCCAACTTTACGAGCGAGAGTGGACTATGATGGGGATTACATGCAAACCAAAGCCAACCCGCAGTAAATGTGTCCGAAGACAAATACGAGTATCAGTGGCAAAAAAGTGACTCAAAGATGCGGTTGTCTGGGGCATCGTGCGTAAGAGCACCTCGGATGCGCACTCACGCTCTCGGACATCGCGCCTGGACGGCTCAGCATTTTTCTATTATTACCCGCAGTTGAATCAGCTGTATCAGGTACTGTCTCAAGCCCGAGCAACACGTTATTCAGTATAGCATACGTATCAGTATTCCAGTACACTATGCAATTAGCGTCCGCACGAAACATGAGTAAGGCAACTACATGTTTAGTTAGTTCATCGTTTGCTTATTGGCGCAAGGCCAGCAGCGGGCAAAGAGCGCCAAAACAAGATTATTAAATTAGTGGGACGAATGAAGAAAACTAATAAAATGATTTCTTTAATTATTTTTATTATTGATTGATTGATTGATTGATTGATTGATTGATTGATTGATTGATTGATTGATTGATTGATTGATTGATTGATTGATTGATTGATTGTGGGGTTTAACGCATCGACGCTACTCGGGCGATGAGGTGCGCCGTAGTGGAGGGCTCCGGATTAATTTTGACCACCTGGGGATCTTTAACGTGCGCCGAAATCCCGTACACACGGGTGTTCTTGCTTTTGGCCTCCATCAGAAAAGCAGCCGCCGCTGTAGAGAATCGAAACCATGTCCCTGGGCTCTGAGCCACCATGGCGGGTACTAATTAAAATGGGAAGTCAAAGTGAAATCGAAAAGTGAAGTGGGATAAAAGAAAATAACATGGCTGGTTTATAGGGCCAGGCTGAGAGTATGGAGGACAGAAAACCAGCTGTAAAATACTTCAAAGCGCGTTTGAGCTAAAACACAGGTTCGGCGAATACAAAGAATGATGGGTGGAGGGGACTGTGTCGTCTCTACATTTGTGGGAAGTGTTTGTGTCGTGTTGTGTCGAGTGCACTACATGTAATTAGTAACATGTTCAGCAAACACTCCGGGAACACCACATCCCTTGCGGTTGGGATCATGGTAGTGCTCGTCTGCGTGCCCTGTTATAGGGGCCTGTTGTGCCGTACGCAGCGTACGAGATCCTGCCGTACGGACGCGCAACGAATGGAGGCTGACGCAGCGGCCAAAAGCCGTCGTGCGACCTTTCGGCAGCGGCGAGTCGGCGACGCACGCACCAACGCTTGCACACCGGGGCAGGAAGCGACCAGTCACGGAGGATATCTGCCCGCCGGCAATAACGGCATAATTCAGCGCGCCGGCGTCGGGAAAAGCGGGAAGACCTTGAACGGACGCCAGACCGGGCTGGGCGAGATCCAGCGTACAACCCCGCACGCTCAGCGTCGGATGAGCGACGTCGACGGTGTTTGGAGCGCGGCCAAGAATGCGGGTCTGAATTGCGACAAATGTCGTCGTAGTACGTGCGCGCATGAGTGCGACGCTTGAGCCACGTGCGAGTCGTTTATTGCTATTTAGTTGCCCGACGCGCCAGCGCAGCAGCGTTTCACTCTGTACGCTACAGATGACACGATTACAACTCGCGGAAACTGTGTTCAGTTGCCGCCCCAGGAACCTTGTATTAATCGTGTATTCGCGTTTTGTTCCCACTGATTGCTTTCGGGTGTTTGATGTGTGCTAAACGGCACACACCAAGCGCAACATTTGGCGCCGAAGTTGCCACTTGCGAAGTGCTCGCCTCAAGACGCGTAGAGTCATTGCCAAAAGACCATTTCACCCGCAAGAATAGGATTGCTTTAGCAATCCTACGTCTATATGGTCTTAAGCATGTCTGACGAGTGTGTTTCTTTGAGATATTTCAGTTTTCACGCGAGGTTGATCAGAGGGAACGTAATGCGCAGCGAGAGGGGAAACGAGGAAGAGAAAGAAAGACCGCGGGCGTGGCGAGACGACACCTGCATGATCGCTTTACAAAACCCAGGAAGTGTAGCTAATTTTGACCCCAACAAATGGCAGTCTGGTTCTAAAGAAGTCTGAATTAGCGCACCACGGACTGCAGCAGCACCGTCTTTTTACGGTTCTGGGCTCATGCTCCCCGTGCCATTTCAATTGCTTGGCTAGCTTAAGTCGGCTTCACTGCTATGCACAAGTGCATTGCTGCGAGGACATTCTAAGACGCTGTTAGAATTTAGAACACCTACCCTGTGCGCGCGTGCTAAAAGTTTGGTGTAGTGCGGTGAAGTTTCGTGTATTGGGGTAAAGCCCACCCTCCTCAAACAAGCTACGGCACGAAGCAGCTTGCCGAGCGCCTGCACGCTCGAGGTCGGTGACCCATGTCGGCAGCGACAACGGCGCACATGACTAATCGTTTCACCAACTCCTCTTCGCGAAGAATGCGAAGACTTCTGGGGGCCTCGCCGCTGATTCTAGGGACATTCGCACAGTGCATCTAGGGAAGACGCGTTTTGTGTCATCATCATCATCATCATCAGCCTGTCTGCGCCCACTGCAGGGCAAAGGCCTCTCCTATAGATCTCCAATTATACCGGTCCTGTGCTAACTGCGACCAATTTATCCCCGCAAACTTCTTCATCTCATCTGCCCACGTAACTTTCTGCCGCCCATTGACACGCTTGCCTTCTCTAGGGATACACTATGTTACACTTAATGACCTTTGTGTATTCCTCCTTTTTAGTGCCGTGCAACACGCTGAAGTCCTGTTGACCATTAGCACTTTTGGGTATAAATACGCGTTCCCCTCGAGCGCCTTTCAGAAAGTGCTTGGCATTAATGCGAAGCGTTTCTTCGCTCGGGTCTTGTAACCACGCCAGTAGGGTTGTGCTCCTGTAATCGTCGCTGTTCATCTCGCCATGCAAAAAAATCTGTTAAGTTTTGCTCTCGGCTCTTTGCCGTCAACACCGGGGCAGCTCTTCTGCTGGCCGCTCGTCCACCAGGCTACCACATAACAGAGGCGATGAAGATCGGCACGGGGACACCTTCGAAAATGAATTTTGAATCTCTTTTACATGCACATTGATAACCATGCCAACGCGACATACTACAAAATCAGAGACTCTTTGATCTATTCATAACTAACTTCGATGCTTGTCATGTAACATCTGGTGGTATCATTCGTGTGACCATTTACCTATATTTATGTCAGTCATCAAACTTCAATTTTCACCAGAACAAGGAAAGAGAGGTCAGATTGCAGACTTATTAATGCCCACACCCTTTCCACATTTACAGACCGATTACTGCATAGTGAATGGGGAGATGTACGTAGAGAAAGCAACCGAAATACAGCATAAGATGAATTTCTCAGGTTATTTCAAGCAGCCTATTCCGCCTCATTCCCTCTTGAAACATATTGAAGGCCAAAGCAGGGTCGAAGGCCATGGGTGGCCAAGCCATTTCTAGCCCTCATCAAACAACGGGACCATCTGTACAAGTTATTTACTTAAACTGAATCAATTCAGGCCCCAAGGACATTTAAACAACATAGAAACTTAGTTACGAAACAGCTTCCAGCGGCAAAATCTATTTCTTAAACTTGTTCAATTCGTCAGAAGGACGCACTGAGAATGTTTGGAATACCCTGAACTCATTGCTTGATAACTCGCAAGAACCGGTTGATAAAATGGTACAAGATGGTGAAAAGCTAACAGGGAGCACACTGGCGAATGCTCTCAATGATTTTTTTCTCTCCGTTGCCCACAATGACAAAACAATATTTTCGGAACCAGTCGAGGCAAATGAAGTTATCACGGCATTTTTGACATTAAGTAACTGCAAAGCGATAGATGCGTTCGGGATTCAAATAGTACCTGTCAAGTATGTGATCGACGTCATCGTGCCATATCGGACACATTTCTTAATTTAGAGCTTGTCATCTGTCATTTTTCTTTATAGCATGCAAATTGCATAAGAAAAACAATATTCAAAAAGGGTAATAAAACCGACAAGAATAACTATCGCGCAATATCAGTTTTGCCTGTTTTCTCTAAAGGTTTAGAAAAAATCCTTCTAAAACGTCTATCATCATTTATCGAGCGTCATAAAATCATACGTCCTGCTTAGTACGGTTTTCGCAAGCAGATGTCGACTTAATTGGCTCTTTCTGCTCAAAAATGATTTATATAACATAACCTTGAAGACGACAAAATTGTACTAGGGTTATTTCTGGATTTCTCGAAGTCCTTTGATCTCATCAATCATAAAATTCTCCTGGAAAAGCTCCACCATTATGGTATTAGAGGCATAGCTCATGCTTTAATTTCTTCTTATTTGCAACATCGGCGCCAGTTTGTAGCCATCGGAAATGAATATTCGCTGGTAAAGCCAGCTACGTCAGGTGTTCCCCAAGGAAGCATTTTAGGACCTTTTTCCTTTATATGGTACATTAATGAGGTAGTAAATTTAGACAAAGCAGCAAAATATATAACAAATGCAGATGATGCCAGCGGTTCTTTGCAGGCAGCTCAGGTGTTGATCTCGCAACTAGAGCAAATGAAACGCTCACCAAAATGAATAACTGGGCCGTTGATAATAGTTTAAGAATCAATGTCAGAGGCCATTCTTTTTTTCCCTCGCAACAAAAGAATTGGGCTACTTTCTATTAAGCTAAAACACAAAAATCGGAACATTAACATCTTTTAAGACACTTTGGGTATACATTAACGAAAATATGACGTGGGATAACCATACTTAATATATTACCAGCAAATTGTCAAGAACAATCAGCATTTACGCCGCCACTGTTTTTATCTTCAATATCAATCAAGAAGCTTCTGCATAACTGATTATTTTTGTATTTTATTAACGATGGAATTCTTATTTGGAGTGCTACTACCACGAATGAAAACTTGCACAAGGTCACGGTTTTGCAACAACGAGTCATTCGTTTGTGTTGTAACTTTCCTTATCTCTCACACACTGCTGATGCTCTTAAAAAATTCGACATTGTTCTGATTATTTCCATGCGGTATAACTATAAGCTATTTAGTTGTTCAAAATTGGGATTAATCAGTAAGGATGATGCTCTAACCAGGCTTGCTGAATTAAAAGAGAACATTGGAACAGAGTGGAAAACCGGGCTAGTTAAAAATGGTTCATGACTGGAACTGCGCACAAAAAACGGGGCCAGGGAAGAGAACACACACAATACACACCGTTGTGTGCGTTCTCTTCCCTGGTCCCGTTTTTTTTTTTTTTTGTTTGCGCAGTTGCAGTCAAGAACATTGGAGTCTACAAGACCCGTACACCAGAACCTTAGAAGGTAAATAAGTAGCGCACAAACTATGGGAAGACAAATGGTCCAGCACTTATTACCTACAATCTTAAATACTGTTTTCATTCAAACAAGAGTCGCCGTTTCAACGCTTTCATTTGTGAAGGCCGTACGGCCTTTTGTAATAACAGTTTTATGACGCGAAAGTGTTACAGATTAAGCGTTCCAAACGAACAGTCGGGTGACCTCGCTAAGTTCGCATAGCAATGCTTACACATTTCAAACGAACTCTGGTCGCACACACAAACACGCAAGAGGCCAGTAAGCGCATCGCTCTGCCTGCACCCCTACAGGGCCTCCGGTCGCTCCTGGATACAGCGAGGACGTATCGAGTTCATTCTCGCGTAGCGCCAGTTGGACAGAAGCATCGGTAGTTCGAAACGACCAGCTGCTCTTCGTCTCTTCAATGCCGAGCCGCCGGACGACGGCCTGTCGCAAGGCTGTCGGCATATCGCGTGTCTAGCAGCTCGCTGGCTGTACAGGCGTGAGCTCAGCTATTACGCACTCCGAAGTACAGCCACTGCAATCGGCATACTACGGTACCGTCGAAAACGCAGAGAGAACGCACGGCGCGTCTGGTAACACGTGATATTACTGATAAATTTGTTAAACAGTGGGAAGAAGCAAGACCGCCTCTGTGCGCTCGACAGGGATTACTCTGCTCGGTCGCGCTGAAGTCGTTAGCGGTAGGATAGGTCAATAGGACGGCGTTGAACGGCGATGAGAGTGTGAATTCTGGAAAGGCACCGAAAGTGGTTGATGAAGGGAAGAGAAAGGAAAGCCCCGGTCCCGAGTTGGCGAAAAGGGAACCTTGTCGTGTGAGTAGAAGTTGGGAAAAGGGGAGCAGGCGCCGCACACTGCGGATGTCCCGAAAATATGCAGCAGAATGGAAATGCTCCTGTAGTGTGACTGTAGGCTCCTGTATAGGTGTATACGAGTGGCTTGGGTCGGCACAATATCAACAGGCACCCTGGCCCCGCACCATTTATTTCCCAGAGCAGTGCATGTGCTCGCGTTCGTCGTCGCTAATACTAATCTGGCCAAAGACCCACACCGTTTGGAACTGGGTGCAACGTCTATGACTTGAGTCGTTTTCATATGCAAAGGAACTGGCCGCAAGCGAATCGACAATCTGTCAGTATACAGGTGTTGGTGTCACGATAATACCTGAAGGTACGAAAAGGCTGCCGCCATGACTCGAGTTTCCAGGTTAGAGGACATTACGGGGTTCCGCAGGATGACATTGCTTCATGGCCGCGTGAAGGAGGCTGGAAAGCCCGATTAAATAGCACTGTCAAAGCTCGCTTCTTAATGAGACTACATGTCGGTGCACAGAGCGGGCGTGTGTCGACGTCATCTGAAGGATAACGCATACCTGTTTCCCGAATTGTTCGAGGGATTCCTGAATTTTTTATTGTTTTGTACGAGTCTACGACCTAAATAAAAATCTTCCGAATACGCTCGCGGAACCCCTGTGTAGATCGCGCATATTAGCGGCAGACCGCATTTTAGCGGCAAACTACTGCGACCTGCAGTCGATGACGACTTGGCGTACTTGTAAAGCGGCGGACTCTAGGTGTTTAGCCACTGGATTGCTTCGCCGGAGCACCCGGTTATATGCGCAGCGCGCCCGAAGTCACCGCGTGCACATGCGCCGGCCCCAGCGTCTGGCGCGCTATGACGCAAACCAATCCAACACAATCGTAAACAATAACAAATCCAATCCAAGCCTGCCAAGCCAAACAACATGATCAACGAATCCAAGTGCACCTGCAGAGAGAGAGCTTAGAGGAATGTGGACAAGGCAGACAACGAACGACGCGGACAAGAGTGGAACATGCTCTCATCAAAAATCTCCCGAATACGTGCTTGGCTAGACCTTTCTTTCAGTCTAGCCACATTGCCGGAGCTTCGTGACAGTACAAACCAACCGGCATTGACATCTTCAGTTGAGAAGCTTAAAAAAAGCATAGTCGGCCATGCGCACAAGTTGGACTGCTCAGCACCACAGAAACGCTGAATGCGAGACGCAGTTCAGCATTGTAAATAAAAACTGCATCCAGTTCCGAGCGTCCATGTCTGACAAAACCCTCGGTCGCATTCTTGACGAAGTGTCGCAGGAGCGAAAATTGTTACTCTCGACAGTATTTCCTAAGACTTCCTAAAGAGGGTGCCGTCAGCCATGTGAAAGATTTAGCAACTGACCTGTGTGTAGCTTGTTAGTAGTTTGAAGAAACACGAAAGTTCAGTTACTGCTGGGTTTGTAACTAAATTAAAAATGAGCGTAAATTATTCCATGCTGTTGCTACAAATTTTCTTTTTTCTGTCTTTTTCCAATGTTTTCTGTTTTCTTGCGGTTTCCTTAGATATTGAAGGCGCCATAAGGCCACAGGCGAAAAATATAGATGGCAGGTAGTGCAAGTACTGACATATTTATTAATGAAGCAATTAATTAGGGTATCTTGCAATTTTATTCTCAGCAGACACAAAAATATTGTGTTTTCCTAAATTTATATTACCACAGTAGCCTGCAAACTAAAAATTAAGTTTGTAGTGCACATAGTTACAGATTTACAAGCATCGAAATAAAACTTTGACCTCCGTTTTTCTTTTACCCGCCCCGTCGTCCTTTTTGTCTTCAATGGAGCTCCCACTTCTTGAAGCTCCGCTAAAGCATCCAGCTCTGCTAAAACGCTACAATGGTGATGGGGAGCGCGGCGGAGACCTGGTGCGCGGCTGGTTGTTAGTATGTACGTGCAGGGCCTCCGCGATCAGCAACGGCGCGGGAGAAGGAAGAGGTGCTGTGCCGATAGGGGGAAATGGCGATGTAGGCGCAGAAAGAAAACAGTCCATTGCTGGCATGTTAAAGGTAACAAGATTCATTTGGACCCGTTTTGCGATTCCACTGAATCAAATTAGGCGTGTTCGTATGTTTGTTGAGTAATTTATCAGATCGGCCCGCATTTGTTTATGTAAACAGCAATACACCCACGCACATAAAAGTTTACCCGCACATCGCACATAACGTGTCCCACATCCTATGAAAATTGTAATTTAGTTCCATTAGGAGAGGAGGAAAACGTTCTAGGCTACCCATTTAACACGTTCAAATGAAGCATATTGCACAATTTTTAGTTATCGCAAAATAGCTATTAAATAATCTATAGGTCAAGAGCATCACCGCCCATCACCTTAAACGTTGTCTCTATTCCCCACAAATTTAAACTCGGTGCCGTTTTTAGGACATGGAAAACGTTCGTTAGGCTCCTGGGTAACACGCCCCGGAAAACAGTGGCACAATCTTTCGGACGTTTCTAGTTTCGTCTATAGGTCAAGAGCTAGGAGCTTGTTCTGTAAATTTGTATTATTTGTTTTGTTCTGGGGCCCCGGAAAACAATTTCCCGGACGTTTCTAGTCGTGCAGGACTCGCTGTTTACCCAACCCCTCCGACCCCACGAAGTACGTTCAGAGTGCGAAAGCAGCAGCACATGCAAAGATTTTCTATGCCGATTTATTACAGTAAACAAAATAACAAAATAATATTTGTTATAACAAATCGCTTTATTCCAAATCTCCCTTTACTCGAATTTTTTTACAATCCCACTGCAATGACGGAGAACAAAGTATCTCTGCTTTCAACTAAATACCGCTTATAACAAAGTCAGCTTCCTGTGCCGAGGCTTTGATATAACGCGGGTTATTGTACGTCATCACTGGAAAACATCATAATCGTGTCCCATCGTCAGCTGGGTGGTCTGTGAAATTAGTACCTTATCGCATGGCCGAAATAGTCGATGGATTGATTGATCGATTATCAGGTGTATCTCCTTTTTAGCGTGGTAATGACCTGTGTGATCTCACCAACGAATATAATGTAATGTTGCAGCACTGATGTAATTCGTATCTAATTTATGCTCACAAGGCCTAAAGGCTTTCGCAGTGGTGCCAACGGGTCCACACCGGATTCGGTGGTATGACGCTTATAAATTACCTTCGAGCATTAAAAAAAGACTTATCTAAAGCGTTACGAAGACACAAAAGAAGCAGCGAACCCAGTTACTCATTTCAAAGGGGCAAGGGCAGGTGTATAGCGTCGGCGACAATAGCGTTAACGCCAGCTTCCACTCACGCGCGACCCTGCTGGAAGCGTGCGCTAGCAACTAACCGTTCAGAACTCGGGCATCAATACATCACTCAAGCTCGTTACCAAAATAATAAAAAAGCAATAATAAATTACCCTTAACGCGAATAAGCAAAGACGCGGGTAATCTGTTTCTCTCGTCTCCCTCTCGCAACAAGACAAACAATGGACGCAGCACCAGCCCCGCCCAATAAAGGGTTTACTTTAGATGTTGCACAACAATAGACAACTCACTCACTTCAGGGGCAACACAAAGGCAGCGCGTCGACACGGTGGATCAAAATACGGCCTCCATTGTTCGAGCTTAACTTGATATAGGGCACTCGCACTGCGCATGGCATCGATAGATGTTTATTAAGGCGAGAGCCTTAGGTGTCTCATCAAACACGAAAAGTGACCGTAGTAGTCGTCATCGTTGGTGTCGGCGTCAACGCGAATGGCATCAAAACGGCCGTCTCTGTAAAGAAGAAATAAATTCGGTTCATGTTAGGACTGAACCCGGGTTGCCGGAGCAGCAGCCAAGTGCTCTAACCACAGCGCTAACCGGGCACCCTGCCAGTATGGAACAAGATTTGGCCGGATTAATGCGCCGTGACAGGTGTACGTGACAGTACGTGCGTAAAACGAATGCGTGCGGAGGACAGCGCTGACTGTGGTGAAGCTGCTGCGTCTACCTTTAGGAATAATCTGCGTCAAAAGACGACGAAAGGGGATAAAGAGACGCAAACACGAAGAAGCAGTGAAGAAACCTTTGATAACCGCTATGATTTCGACTTCAAACAACATAAGCAGACTTTGGTGGCCGGGATATTTTTGTGCAGTCAAACATGCATCTGATAAATAAGCTTTCTTTCTTCGCACACTGAACGACGTAATAAATATTTGTGCTTTCTTGCTTGTGCGACCTGGTAGATTTATGCGAAGGAAAGTTCGACATTCACCTGAATGCAGCCGTACGGCTACAAAGAAAGCTATACAGCTTCCTCAGAAACTTCGCCGTTGAAGAAAAATTCGTATGGCTGCATTCAGGTGGATGTCGAAATTGCCTTCGCAGAAACTTACTTTACCTTGGGTATTTCCCCTAAATCTGGTCGATTGGAAGATTTATGTTGGTGTTACGCCTGTGTACGGGAAAAGCGTAAGCTGTACATAACGCGGTTAAAAAAGGGGCGTGGGACGCGAAGTGTTGGGTGACTTAACGTCATCATGTTTTGTGTCGCAGACGAAAGGGGTGCGAAATGCAAATTCAAATGCCCCTGATTCTGATACCTGAAGTGAAAAAAAAACATAGCAGACTTTTTTTTTTTTAGCAGGTCGAAGAAGTGAGTGGAAGAGCTGTATAATGTAGGTGGATTCGGGCTAGTGTTGCCGCAACCCAGAGCGAAAGAAAATGGGTGCGGACGGATCCATTTACTGCAGTGTCAGCCCATTATATCAGTATCGCGTGAGGTACGCTTAGTAGAGTTTGTTGCAATGACAACGGGGTAATCAGAAGTTTATCCAATAGACGAGAAAGCGGAGGACAGGACGTCGATGTTGGTTGGTGTTGCAGGGTTTAACGCCGACGGCAGCCACGCAGGATGACGCGCGCCTAGTAGTGGAGTGCTCCGGATCAATTTTGACCTCCTGGGGATCTTTACGTGACCCGAAATCTCGTACACACGGGCGTTTTCGCCTTTCGCTCCCCGAAGAAAAGCGGCCGCGCGGCGCTATCGACCTCGAATTGAAGGCCAGCGACCTCGTACAGCATAGCACAACGCCTTACCACGGAAGCACCGCAGCGGGGACAGGACGTCGAGAGCAGCGGGCGGCGTGGGCAGCCCTAACCTAACCGCTGTGCTCACAACGCGGTTACCTTCCATGGGCACCAAGGTAACCGCGGGAGACAGTTGTATACAATACTAATGCGAGGCGCATTAAACTGCGACCGTTTTCAGAGCATTCAACACACCTTTAGGTAAGTACCGCCGTTTGTGAATTATTGATTTGTGCATTGAAATGTTCTCTAGAGCGTTTATATGCAGATTTGTTCTACTAGCATGTACTACCATTTATTCAGCAGGTATTAATAATACAATTTGTTCTGTACACTCTAAGAAGTCCCTGTAGGGTGTCTTAACCGCAGTGCTCAAGGATGACCAATTGAAGTGTCTAGTGTGCAGATTCGACGAATGACGTGTAGAGCATTCGTCTAAATGAAAAAGCTCATCTGCGCAGGGTCACTGCGCAATGCAAAACGCCTCGGAAGCCCTGCGTGTTGTCCCTGCGCACATGCACTTTTTTTAGTCCAATCGTATGTTGGGAATCGTCATTCGCCGAATTTGCACCCTTGGTCACTTCAATTGGTTCTTATGGAGCGCTGTGGGGAAGGAAACCTACGGGACTTCTTAAAGCGTACTGGCTCCCCCCGACCCCATGCGGTCACACAAAGAAACGGCCACGGAAAAATCGCCGTTGCGATCAAAAGCGGGAGAATTTGTTATAAAACACGTGCACTAAAACGTGTTACCACCGTTTTCCGCCGGGTGCATGCTCAATCCACAGAAGCCCATTCATTAGGAATGCAGATGCGGACAACAATTCCGAAGCGTCCTTTTTAAACTACATCGTGACATAACAAAGAGCCAGGGAGCGAAAAACGATAGTTAATTATTCATTTAACCGGCTAAACGTGGCGCAGCTCGGTTTGAGGCACATCTGTCGCATCTGTTTCTCGAGCCCATATCCCTTGCATATAAGAGCTCGTGAGACTGCATCGTGGTCTCCGTTGCGCTTATCGAACAAGACAGAGTCAGCTGTGGGGCTTTCGATGTAAAAAAAAAAAAAGAATTCCCCGGGAAAGTAGAGAGCGCACGACACTGGCGCCCAACCGAAAATGGGGGTCATAACCACCACACCCATACAGCCACAGTCTGCGAGGAGAGCGTGCATGCGCGACAAGACAATCGAGAGTGTGTGGAGGCCTCCAGCAACGGTCAGTGCCTTTTTTTTTTTTTTTTCATTCGCACCTGCGTGGGCGCGCGCCACAACAATCCTATCTCTCGTCGTGGTCTCGCTTTCGGTTCACTCACGCGGTCGACAACAATGAGCTTTTTTTTCTTTCTTCGAGGCGGCGTGTGATCTGATAACGGGACGACCCCGTCGAACACGGCGTCCAGAGATTAGCCGCGCACCTCTATAAACGGGGCAGTGGACGTTCATTGACTTGCGAACGCGTGCCCAGCCGCCGAGCGCACAACGCTGCCTGTTGTTGACGAGCTACGCTGCGCGCTTCTCTTATCGCAGCCACGCGTTACGGAGTGCCGCTAACCTGCCCTCTTTCGTTCGCTCTTTTTTTTTTTTTCTTTCTTTTAACCTCCCCACCCGCAAACCACCGTGCCCGCAACTTTTCGCTAGAGATTGCATCGCCGGTTTATTAGAGCACGCGTGCGCGCTGATAGTGGGGCTTTTTCCTCGAGGAAGACTCCGACTGTAGCGATCTGGTGGGTGTGAGGAACTGTACACAGGCGCAGATTCCATGGGTAAGCAAGGGTTAAAGCAATCGGTAGACGTTAGCGCGTAGAAGCTACGCCTAGCTGTGACCTAGTGCTTATCGCACATGGACCGCTCCCGACGTGACCAATTGGTACCCTCTCTTTGAGGGCATACAATTAGAAGACGTGGTTTTTCACACGTTCAAGTTAATAATTTTACTCTCATAGCGACGTGAAACCTATAGAGCAATCGTCCTAATTACTTCATAACGCCTCCTCTTTTATTTTTGTTTTCCCGCAGGTATATCGGTGTGGATGTACGACATCTGACACGCGCATTGCAACCTCGTACGTAGACATTTAAGATTCAACTTGAGTAGCATACGCGTTGTGTACACTCCTCCAGGGGCGTAGCAATGTTTCGTGCCAGGCTGGGGTGCGGTGTAAGTAGCCTGAAGAACCGCCTGAAGTCGCCTGCAGGCGCGGAACCTGCAGTTTTAAGGACATTATTGCTCATATAAAGCAGAAAACAAGCGCTACGTCGACGTCTGATCCCTGTGCCCGTTCCAGATGCTGTACATGTCAACATATACAGCCCGGTTGCATTTCGCGCCGGATACACCGAGCAGCGCCGGGAACCTGCCGCGAGCCGATCGAGGCACTCCCTCC